>QRDG01001160.1:0-213018 GCA_012064385.1 Puccinellia tenuiflora
AGATACATCCATCTCCATGATATTTGACGTTCAAACTAACTTCACAAGTTATGCATTGGTCCATGACAACATTTACAACATTTACGAAATCTCCATTTCATTCAAACACTATGTTGTAAACTCCCACTCAAATATACACCATACACATATTAAATTGTGAAGCCACTTTGGCTCCCACTCAGAAAATGTTATCTTATATTTGACCATGATTAACTAGCTCCCACTCAAACATATGTCACCACATATTTTGATTTTGGAAATTAATTTCTGCTCTAACTTAATATATGTCACCACATATCTTAATTAGATCTCACTCAGTTTCTTATGCAATTTCTCGACACTTTGGACTCCTCCAAAACTCTTAACTCTTAAGATTCGAGAACTCATATACGAAACACCAGCACTTGCCAGTCTAAGTTTTATTTATTCCACGCAAACTCTTTGCCAAATAAATATGTGAAACATTCTTTTCACAAAATCAAGTAACAATTACTTTGTGATTTAAACTTAATAGAATGACTTTAGTCACTTTCGTATTTAAAGTTTCTATTTCTTCTTTTGTAGTTTTGTAGGTATGTCTTGTTTCTCAAACACGACAAGTAAATCAAATATATTTTGCAACTTTTGACAAAATTCATATTCTTGAACCTACTCTCTTTAGACAAGCTAAACCAAAATTCAATGATCATCATCAAAAACTTTATGTGTCAAGTTTTAACCAACATAGCACTTTACATATGTGCCACTTGATACATAAACATGCAAGGTTTAAGCTTTCTAAATTTATTCCAACAATTCTTTTATCCATGAAACCATTTCACGATAAAACCACTAAAATACACAACACAACCAAACACATTGGTTTGTTCCTTTTAGTCTCACATTGTGGAATCTCTATTCATAATCTCATATGAATATTCTACAAAACTTTATTTGCTGGCTTTTAATTATCTCATAATTATTGAAACCACTATTTCACATAACTCATATGCGAAACGCAAATCATTAAATAGATCCTTTATTTAAAACAGAGTGTTATCAAAATAAATCTAAATGATACAATAAAACCTTAAAACCAAACCCTTCTTTATGACCACATAATATCAAATATAATGTGACTACAATACTTTAGGTTTATCAAAACACTTTTGAATAATCTCTAAATATTGTAATTTGTGATAACACTTGTCACAAGTCTCATACTAAACAATAACTCAAATATTTTGTCTCTTTTGATCAAATCGAAAAGACTCAATTATCTTGTTAACTTAATATCCTCTACTTCCATGGTCTCATCATGACATGAATAAATACTCCTATTTACTCATTCACGATAAAAAATGATGTCTTTTATTCACTGAAAAATACAACCAACACTTGTGTTTATTTTCAGCAACTCATGGCATTTTCAGAAAATGGCATTTTTAATCACACTACTTTATGATGCGCATCCAATGCTCACCAACACTGTAGCATAACTAAAAACTCATCTTCAAGTATTGGATATTTTAGCATTGTTTTATTTTATAAGTGTTTAACTAATTATCGTTTAAATCCAACAAAGGACAATAATCTCATAATCGAAACGTGATCTCCAAAAAAGGATTACTCATGAAAATAGAACAACCACTTGTCTTTAACATGAATGACCGTCTCACAAACCGAGACACACTAATTTAAGATCACACTTAATTCGATTACAAAACTCATTCAAATCCTCTAATTTAAAACGATAAATGTAGAAGTAGAACATCGCCAGCATCAACTCCTTGATTGCCATCTTCCCACGAAATCCACTCAGTCCCTCCATGCACTTCTCAAACGGCAGGCCCTGTTTTCACAAAACAGCACAAGTATCAAATACTTAGCTCACCACAAGTGTAAATGGGACATTTAAACATTTATAACTAGTATATCAAATATACCTTCTGCATTGACTACTTCTCCTGCTATGGGTTCCACTTTAACTTGACGCAGCCGGGAAATAAACTCACAGAAAGTGATCGAATCCCTTCCCATGATATAGTTCCTGACATAATCCTTATAGCTGGGGGGAAGCGAGCGCAGCACCCCATCTATTGCCATCTCGTCAGTTATTTCATGGTTCCAAACATCCACCATAGTATAATACAGCCGGTGCATCTTACTTAGGTGTTGTTCCAAGCAAGTGTTTTCTTCCATCTTAGTTGAAAGAAATCATCCAAGCATTCAAACCTTGCAACTCTAACTTGTGCTATGAACCTTCTTTTCAGCTCATCGACAATCTCCATTGCGCTCAAGTTTCCAAATTGTCTACCAAGGTTAGAATCCATGAAGGTGCATATCAGCCACTCGACTCTTCAAGTAGGTGGTCTTTTGTTCGTACCACTCCATATACTCCTCATAGTTTGCAGAAACATCAGGGCATTCTTCTAAAGGTTCATCTATCACGTAGAGCTCATAATGGTGTGTAGGGCTTCTCTCAGACGCATGTACCACTCAGCAAAGTTTGACCCATCGAGACGCGGCTCCTCAGCAAGAAACATACTACTGTAGTCGCCCATGATCTACAAGGATTTTGCAAAGACATCTTTAGGACTTTTGTTTATGATAGTTTTAGTTCAACTTAATCAAATTAATATATGAACTCCCACTAAACTCAACATCTCTCTGGTTGTTTAGTGACACACGATCCAAATCCACTACACCACAACCGATCATCACGTGAGATGATGTAGCTTCAATGGTGAACAACTCAGTGTTGATCATATCATTCATATGACTCGTGTTTAACCTTTCGGTTCCGTGTTCCCGAGGCCATGTCTGTACATGCTAGGCTCGTCAAGACAACCGTATTATTTTCGCATGTGCAAACTGGCTTGCACCCGTTGTATGTGAACGTAGAGTCTATCACACCCGATCATCACGTGATGCTTCGAAACGACGAACTTTCGCATCGGCGCATACTAGGGGAGAACACTTAATTATCTTGATATTAACATGAGAGATCACCTTATCATGCTACCGTCGCGATCACATCTAAGCATAACAATAAGGTGCATAAAAGGGATTAACATCACATGCAATTCATAATTGTGATATGATATGGCCTTTCTTCTCATGCTTTTGATCTCCATCTTCAAAGCACCGGTAAGATCTCCATCTCCGGCATGATCTCCATCATCGTGGCGCCATCACCATGGTTGTCCACCAACTATTGCAACTACAACTAATGCTACTCTTAGCAATAAAGTAAAGCAATTACATGGTGATCCAATGACTCGCAGGTCACATAAAATAATAGACAACCATATGGCTCCTGCCGGTTGCCGTACTCGTCGACATGCAAGTCGCGAAATATTACAAACATGATCATTGCATACATTATCACAAATCACATTGTCCATATCACATCACTTGACCCCCTCTGCAAAAACAAGTTAGACGTCCTCTACTTTGTTTATGCAAATTTTACGTGGCTTGGGTCATCGACATAGAACCGTTCTAATCTACGCAAAACCACAACGGTGATATAATAGTTGCTTATTTACTCATCCTTTTGAAAGGCCTTCCATTGAAAATTGCATCCTCACTAAAGCAAGAGAAACAGACACCCGCCAGCCACTTATGCAAAACAAGTTGCATGTCAGTCGTGGAACCGGTCTCTCGTGCGTGGACGAGTAAGGTTGGTCCGGGCCGCTTCAATCTCACAATACCGCAAAGATGCAAAGTGCACGCGAGAAGGTAGCAACATAAAATATCAACGCCCACAACTCCTTGTGTTCTAATCGCACCAACATCTACGAATAGATCTAGGCTCTGATACCACTGAAGGGGTCGCAGCATGGAAAACAAAAAAAATTCCTACGCGGCAAGCGGAATAAACCCCAAGGATCTAGATCTACGAGATGAAGATAGCGAAGGTGAGATCCAATCTCTTACCCTTGAAGATCAACAAACGTGTTTTGTCGGTGCAGGGGTTGGCTAGTCGATCCCCGCAACTAGACTCGTCTAATCGCGAGGAGATGTATTATCCTCGAGATCTAATCCGGTGAAGTGCAGCAACGGGCAGCACCTCCGCGGTGTCCACACGTACGGCTCGATTAAGACGTCAACTCCTTGATCCCGCAAGCGAGAGGTCGTGGCCTTGATGATCTCAACAGCACGACGGTAGTGCTGGTGATGATGACGATCTCCACGCGCAGGGCTTCGCCAAGCCAAGCAAGAGGAGAGGGAGAGGTAGAGGTGGCGCAGCCCCCTAGGGTTAGGGAGGTGCGGCAGCTCAAGGTGGAGAGGAGAGGCGGCAGCAGCCCTTTGGGGAAGGGGTGGTGTGGCTAGGGCTAGATGGGAGGGGGTGCGGCTAGGGTGCTTGGGGGGGCAGCCTTGGTGTGTGCCGCACCCCTCCCCTCTCCCCCTTTTATAGGTGGCCGGCTAGGGTTGGGGTAGGGGCCGGCCGGCCCCTTGCTTGCCCCCCAAGTTGGAGTCCATCTAGGACTCCTCCTTGGGCCCCTTTCCTAAAGGGTGGAGGGCCCAACTCCTAGTCCAACTAGGAGTGGGTTCCCCCCTTCCTTAGCCGCATGCCCATGTGGGCCATTGGGTGGTGCGGCTAGCCCAAGTGGCCAGATACACCCCTTTGGTCCATGTGGGCCCCATACAATATGTGGTCCCACTTCTAGAACCTTCTAGAACATTCTGGAACCTTCCAGTACCCTATAAATAATTTCCGGAACTTTTCCGAAACCTCCGGAAACAACTTTCCATATATGAATCTTATTCTCCGGACTCCTCCAGAACCTCTCGTGACGTCCGGGATCCCATCCAAGACTCCGAATCACCATTCGTTCGTTTCATCATTTAATTCGTCGCAAAACCTAAATTCATCTGAACGTTAAGTGTGTGACCCTACGGGTTCGAGAATGCATAGACATGATCATATCAATAATTAATAGCGGGACCGGGATGCCCATATTAATTCCTATACACTCAACGAAAACCTTTTTCTCGATTGAACCATGATGCCGGAGATTCAATTAATCTCATATACGATTCCCTTTGTCTCACGATATTTTACTTGCCCGAGATATAATCGTTGACATCCCCATGTCCAGTTTTATCTCGTTACTGGCAAGTTCTCTTTACTCGTCCATAATATAGGATCCTCGTGATTACCACCTAATCACCTGTCTGCAGACTTTTGATGCTATATTACCGAGAAGGCCTGGAGATATCTTCTCCGTCACATGGAGGGACAAATCCCACTCTTGATTCATATCACCCAACAACCCACCATCGGAGATACCTGAAAGCCACCTTTATAATCACCCAGTTACGAAGTGACGTTTGATGTCCACAAAGTATTCCTCCGGCGAACGGGAGTGATATAATCTCATGGTCTAAGGAAACTATATTTGGCATATTAAAAAGTGTTGACAACAAAACTTTTGTGACACGATTAATTGCAACTTCTTTATTTGGGTCATGTCCATCACACCATTACTCTTAATGATATGACTCCGTTATCAAGTGACTGTAACAAGTCCATAGTTAGGAAACTCTAACTATCTCTTGATCAACGAACTAGTCCTGTAGAGGCTCACTAGGGACTCCGGGTGTTTACATTCCACACATGTATTATGTTTCCATTTAATACAATTATAGCATGGATAATAAACTATTATCATAAACGTGAATATGCTTAATAAACCATTTTATTATTGCCTCTAGGGCATATTCCCAAGAAAGATTTCCCTTTGCCGACATAAACCTCATACTTTTGCTTATTCTTGCTTTTCTCCTTTTGACCCAACACTCTGCTGTTTTGCCTTGCAGCATGGGTCCTCTGGAGGTCCCCACCACCGGGTCCACTGACCGGGTTCCACCGAGGACGCCGACGCCGCCACGGCCTGACGACACTCGGGTGCCAAGTCCGCCAAGGCCTGCTGCAGAGACATCGGCTCCGGGATCCGGAGCCGGGAACGTAGCCTCGGTCGTGACCGAAACTTCGGCGCCCGACCAAACTCCGGCGCCCGACCAGGTGACGAATCTCGGAGCCAGCTCTTCGGCCCCCGAGATAGAGCGGACCGAGGTCCCGGAGGACTCGGAACAGCCGAATCAGCCGGATCAGCAACAACAGCAGACTTCGCCGCAGCAACAACAGCCACAGCAAAAGCAGCCACCACCGACACAGCAGGAGCAGAAGCAGAAGCAACAGCCTCCAGCACAACAACGGCGAAAACAGCCATCGCCGTCAAAACCGACACCGCTAGCAAAGCCACAGCCTCCACTGACACAGCCGCAGCCGCAGCAGACACCCAAAGTTCCGGTTCCTGCAACCGGGGGTAACAACTGGGAAGGCACCAGCGAAAACAGTGTCGGCTAACCCGGAAAGGCAATTGATTGTGCCACCGAGCCAAGGGGCACCCGCAGCGACATCCAGCAGCATCCAGACCGCCAGCTGGGGGTTTGCCCCACTGCGAACCCTTAGTGGGAAAAGCTTGGGCTCCCTCGAGAATTATAACATGGATTGGAACGCTGCCGACCTGAGCGAAGTGAGCTCGAAGTCACCATCGGGCCGGATCATCTCAGAGCATCCGTCGGGGCCAAGCTTGGTTGCTCAAAAGATACACGCAGCAAAGGCTACAGTTCTTGAAGTCGAAAGAGCAGCCGCGGTAAGTTCTGCCGAATGAAGATATCACTTATCCCCAGTCCCCGAGATTCAGGTTGAGTGATTGAGACTCGGCCGAGCAAGGCTGACTCGGTCGAGTAAGGATTACTCGGCTTGAATCTTCACCAACAAAACTAATACTTCCTCTTTCCAGGTTTGCATGAATAAGCGCACCCAAGTACATCGCAAGCTCCTGCTGGAGCACAAAGCGCTTTCCGACAAGTACAAACTGCTGCGAGCCGCCAGGTAGCTGACTCGGAATCCAAGGCTGAGGGTAAGTCACATTTTGTCTTTCAACTTGCATTTACATCAATTTTTGTATTCTGACTTCTGCTATCTCGGCACAGCCGCACAGAAGGAGCGCGAGCGTGCGCATCAGGCCGAGCTCAAGAAAGAGCAGGAGGAGGTGTCCCGGCTGAAGGCCGAGTTAGAGAAATCTCGGGGTCGCACCGCCGAGTTGGAGAAGTCCGCCGTCGAGGAGAAACAACTCCGAACTGAAGAGACTCGGAAACTCAAGGAATCCCTTGGGGAGTCCGAGTCTCGCATAACCTCAGCGGAAATGAGCTCCAAGCCCTGAAGACCAAGATCACCCGGTGGGTGGGGGAGTTTGCCTCCATTAATAGCCAGCTAGACAGTAAGTTTCTTCTTTTTCTGTCATTACCCGACATTCCATTTTTTCTTCCATGCGACTCACATTTGTGTTAGCTCTTCTTGATTTAGAAAACTTCCCCCACTCTAAGGCTGCCGCGGATAACAGCACTAGCAAGTTCCGGCAGGAGAAAATCCTGGAGGGTCCTATCTCGACCGAATGGGACATGGATGACCACCTGGTGGCCTTGAAGGCGCGGATGACACCGCTGAAGGCCATCGGAGTGGAACTCCTCTCCGCTGCGATCCGGGCTTACAGCGTCCTCTGGCCCGGGTGCGAGCATCCCAAGACCATTGCTGAACTGGCCAAGTGCCTGATGGGTAGTGAGGAGCGACTTGACGATTGGCGATCATCCGCCGCCCGAGTTGGCGCAGACGAGGCATTAACATATGTACTGTCTTGGTACGAGGAACTCGACCTGGAGATGCTTAAGACCGTGCGCGACGGATCAAAGTGGATCTCTGACCCGGGGCTCATCCAGCGTCGCCAAGAGCTGGCTCACTCCCTCATCCAATATGCCCCAGTGCATAGCTTTGTCCCGGGTGAGCGGGTTCCTCAAGCAGAGGAAATCGAGTATGCCGACGAGGGTGAAGAAGAGGACGAAGACCGAGTCGACGAGGAAATCGAGGTCGACACACCTCCTGGGACATCCGCAGGCACTGCTCCGACCCCCGCAACCGAGGACACCACCGAGGTCACGACCGAAGAACCGGCCAAGACCGATACCGCTCCTTCTGCCCCGAGTAGTAAAGATCCTGCTGCTTAAACTGATCACAAACTCAGATTATCAGATCCCCGGAATACCGGGTGCAAATGTAATATAAACCTTAAGCTCTTTATGTTTGGCACTTGGTTCTTTACTTTGCACATTTTTAGCATGGTTATTAGTATGCCGGATCACTCTGAACCGAGTCCCCGAGTTTATTTTCTTGTTTACCATACTTTGCAACCTTTGCTCTTGTCTACCATTTTCGGTGTTTTGACAGTCGAGTCACAAGATTACCGAGATACGGCATACAATACTAAAAACTTTGAGTCAAAGCTCGGAATCATCTGACATATAAGTTAAGAATAAAATAGCTTATGCCGAATCGCACTTGAGCCGAGTCCCCGAGTTTGTTTTCTTGTGTACTACCCCTTGCAATCTCTGCCCTTGCCTACCATTTATGGTTTCTTTGGCAGTCGGGTCACAAAATCACAAAAACATAGCATACAATACTTGCAAACATGGAAGCACGATTTTTGGGGCCATCCGACATACAGGAAACAGAGATAAGTATGCATACAACACAAAATTCACAACAAGCAGTCCCCGAGTTTCATTTCGGGGTGCCGACATTTCATTTCAGAGTTTCGAGATACATACATTGGGTCCTCAAGAATAAAAAGGGCGAAGAAGAGCTACATTCCAAGGTCGTTTGGTCTCCTCACCGGATATGTCCATCCTGTTCTTCACCTGCGCCTAAGCATCAATAAGATAGTATGCATCGTTGTTCAGAGCCTTGCTCACAATAAATGGCCCTTCCCAAGGAGGGGATAATTTGTGCATCCCGGCGGTGCACTGCACAAGCCTAAGGACCAGGTCTCCTTCTCCGAACTTGCGAGGATTTACTTTCCGGCTATGGTAGCGTCGGAGATTCTGCTGATATATCGCTGATTTGGACAGGGCCAACTCTCGTGCTTCCTCTAGCAGATCGACATCATTTTCCCGGGCTTCCTTTGCCTCTGATTCGGTATATAATGCAACTCTTGGCGAGTCATGCTCTATGTCGGTTGGCAGAACTGCCTCTGCTCCGTAGACCAGGAAGAATGGCGTATAGCCAGTGGAGCGATTCGGTGTAGTCCTTAGACTCCACAGCACCGCCGGGATCTCATCCAGCCAACAACCCGGAGCACGCAACAGTGGCTCAATTAGCCGGGGTTTGATGCCGGATAAGACCAGCGCATTTGATCTTTCCACCTGTCCATTGGACTGCGGATGCACAACCGATGCCAAGTCTAACCGGATTCTCTTTTCCCGGCAAAACCGGGCAAAGTCTCCTTCGGCAAAATTGGTGCCATTGTCTGTTATGATGCTATGCGGATGGCCATACCTTAGGATAATATCCTTTAGGAATGATACGGCTGTGCGGCCATCGCACTTTCTTATTGGTTTTAACTCGATCCATTTGGTGAACTTGTCCACCATCACCAGGATGTGAGTCATGTTACCTCGGGCTGGCTTGAATGGTCCCACCATATCCAGGCACCACACTGCAAATGGCCAGGTGATGGGGATTGTCTTGAGAGCTGATGCTGGCATATGAATTTTGTGAGCATACCTCTGACACCCTTCACACTTTCGGACTATGTCCTCTGCCTGCTGCAAAGCACTGGGCCAGTAGAACCCATATCGGAATGCGTTGGCCACTATAGCTCGGGAAGAGGCGTGATGACCGCACTCTCCCTGATGGATATCTCGGAGGATCTTTTCTCCCTCTTCTAGCTCGACACAGCGCTGAAGCACGGTGGTTACACTTCTCTTGTACAACTCATGGTTGATGATGGTGAAGGATTTGGATCGCCTCTGGATCTGTCTGGCCGAGACCTCATCACTCGGTAGACTGCCATCCAACATGAATGTCATGATGGGCTGTGCCCATGCCGGTACCCGGCGAGAGCCGAGTACAGGCTCATCGATCTCCATTGCGTCAACCGACATTACTGCGTCCGGCATAAGCTGACGAGTCCCCGAGTCCTCCCAAGGAGTCCCCGAGTTTCGCCAAGCAGCTTTCCAGTTTTCCAGCGTAATCGCCGAGTCTTGCTGAATGTAACCGACATCCACGGAAGTCCCCGGGTCCTGCGAAGCAGTCCCCGAGTTCTGCTGCTTGCTCCCGACATCCACGTCCATTGGTACGACGTCGGGCTCCGGATTACCCGGTATAAAGATTGACTCGGACTCGGGTGAAGGCTTGATTGATGGCTTGTGAAGGTGCTCGAGCGACACTCCGGGTGGAATGGCATGCCGGTATGACCCGATCTTAGACAGCATCTCAGCACTTTCGTTATCTGTCCGCCGAATGTGGGTGAACTCGCAACCATCAAAGTATCCCGAAATTTTCTGAACATGGAACTGGTATAACACCATGTTGGCATCCAAGGCATCCTAGTTGCCTGATGTTTGCTGAATCACCAGATCCGAGTCACCATAACAGATAATCCGGCGAATTCCGATTTCCTTGGCCACCTTGAGTCCATGAATCAATGCTTCATACTCGGCCACGTTGTTGGATGCCGCGAAATGAACTTGCAGCACATACTTCAGCTGGTCTTGCTTTGGCGAGGTGAGAACCACGCCGGCTCCCAGGCCCTCTTTTACTTTGGACCCATCAAAATGCATTCTCCAGTAATTGGAATCCGGCAGGGTCGGTTCATACTGCAACTCGGCCCAATCCACCAAGAACTCGGCCACCGCTTGAGATTTGATGGTATCTCTTCTCGCATATCGCGGTGCGTAAGCTGCGAGCTCGATAGCCCACTTGGCAACTCGGCCGCTCGCGTCCTTGTTGCCGAGGATATCCGACACAGGGGCCGCACTCACAACCGTTATGGGATGCTCTTCGAAATAATGCTTCATTTTTTTGGCGGCCATGTAGACACCATAAGTCATTTTCTGGTAATGAGGGTAGTTTTGTTTCGACGTGGAGAACACCTCACTCAGGTAATACACCGGCCTCTGTACGGTAGTTCCTTCTTCTTCTCGGTCCACCACTACTACGACACTAACGACTCGGTTAGTGGCAGCAATGTAGAGCAACATGGGCTCTCTTGGTAGTGGCGAAGCCAATATCGGCGCAGTAGCCAACATCTTTTTTAGTTCATGGAACGCCGTATCCGCTTGCGGAGTCCAGCTGAACTTATCTGATTTTTTCATCAGTTGGTATAAGGGCAAGGCCTTTTCTCCCAACCGACCTAGAAAGCGACTCAGAGAGGCCAGACATCCGGTGAATTTCTGGACATCACGGAGGCATCTCGGTAACTTCATGTTTTCTATCGCCCGGATCTTAGTCGGGTTTGCCTCGATACCTCGGCTTGAAACGAGGAAACCGAATAACTTTCCCGCCGGCACACCGAATGTACATTTATCCGGATTAAGTTTTAGCCGGAATTTCCGCAGGTTTGCGAATGTCTCTTTGAGATCATCCAACAAGGTATGTTTTTCTTTAGTTTTAATGACTATGTCGTCGACATACACCTGCACATTTTTTCCTATCTGATCGTGCAAACATTTTTGCATACAACGCTGATAAGTAGCCCCGGCATTTCTCAACCGAAAACACATGACACGATAGAAATAAGCCCCGTACGGGGTGATAAAGGCAGTCTTTATTTGATCAGAAGGGTTTAATGGTATCTGGTGAAAACCAGAGTACGCATCTACAAACGATAGTAGTTCACACCCGGCCGTGGAGTAGATCACCTGATCGATCCGGGGCAACGGGAATGGATCTTTCGGACATGCCTTATTCAGATGGGTGTAATCGATACACATGCGCCAAACAGTGGCTGCATTTGGGTCATCTTTCTTCTTTTCTACCAGGACCGGGTTAGCCAACCAGTCCGGGTATTTCACTTCCACGACGGAGTTAGATGCGAGTAACTTGGCTAACTCGTCGCCCACAGCTTTTCTTCTTTCTTCGGCAAGACGCCGTGTCGGTTGCTTCACTGGCCTAGCATCTGGCCTGACATGCAATGAGTGCTCAGCCAACTCCCTCGGAACACCCAGCAGATCCTGACTGGACCATGCAAAGATATCCCGATTCTCACGGAGGAAGTTGATGAGCTCGTTTTCCTATTTGCTGTCCAACCCGACACCGATGATGACGGTGTGGTCCGGGTTAGACTCGTCAACTCCGACTTTCTTGGACTCCTTCGCCGCCTGGAAGGTTGCAGTCTGCTGCGGATTAGCCGGACTCGGTATACCGAGTTGAGCGGATTGGGCCAGAGCCACCACCTCATGAATTATCCTCTTCTCTGCAGCAATCACCAAAGACTCGGCCAGACAGGATCCGGCCGAGGCACACTCCATAGATCGCTTGTAGTCTCCCGCGATGGTGATGACACCATTTGGACCCGGAAATTTCATCTTCAGGTAGGCCACATGAGTGGACGCCATGAACTTGGCAAGTGCCGGCCTGCCGAGTAAGGCATGATACGGGCTCTCGAGGTCCACGACCTCGAACAACAGGCTCTCAGTCCGGCAGTTGCTCTTGTTGCCAAAGGCAACGTCAAGCCAAACGGTGCCCATAGGTGCATGCGAGACACCCGGCACGATGCCGTGGAAGGTGGTTCTGCTTGGCTGCATCATATTCTCGGTTATGCCAAGTTTGACCATGGTGTCTCGGTACATGATATTGATGCTTCTCCCGTTGTCCACTAGAACCCGGGAAAATCTGACATTGATGCTGGGCCCGACGAATGTCGGATCCAACACTAGAGCATAACCCCCTGGATTCGGCATGACCCTGGGATGATCATTGATGCTCCAAGTGATCTGATCCTCGGACCAGTACATGAACTTGGGCACGGCCGGCATGACCGCGTTCACTTCCATCGCGCGCCGGTGCTGGCTCTGCTTGTCCGTCGGCTCGGTCACAAAGACCATGTAACTCTGATGGGGCTCTCGGTACTCATTCTGCCGACTCGGGCCGGCGTTGTTGCTCTTGTTGTTGTAGTTGTTATTGTTGTTGGCTACCTGGTTGACATTCTCAGGCCTCTGCTGAGTGTTCAGCGGCTCAGTGTTTGCTCCAGTGAGAGGTGCAGGTCAGGATGTCGGACCAGCTTTCTCCGGTTTGCGCTGATACCAACTGCAGTTCCGGGTCGTGTGCTTAGATGGTCTGCTGGGGTGCTTGGTGTGGAAGCTGCAGGGTCCATCCAGCATTTTCTCGTAGGTGTATCTTTTCGAGTCATCCCATTGTTTCTTATCTCCGTTCCATGGCTTCCTCTCGCCATTCCACGGCTTCTTCTCACCATTCCACAGCCTCTTTCCTTCCGAGTTTTGGCCCCATGAGGGACCATCATTTTTCTGGCGCTGGCTGCTGCCGGCACCCACTTGATCTTGGTCGACAGCTGCGACCTGGTCTGACCCGTACCGGTAATCCGGCCGGTCGTCTCTTCTCTTGTTTCGGTTATCCGAGCGATCGCTACGCCGGCCCGATCTGTCTCGGTCTTGCGCAGGGTACCTCCTGCCCGAGTCGACCTGAGCCAGTAAAGGCTGTGTCGGATCACCTAGGGCATAGCTGTCCGCTACTACCATTGTCTCGGCTAAGGTGGCCGGCATCTCCCTCTGGAGTCTCTGCTAAAGCATGGAGCCATGTCGGCACCCTTGTGCAAACCATGCAATGGCCTGCGATTCGATCACTCCTTCACAGGAGTTGCGGATAGTACTCCACCGGGTCAGATACTCCCGGTCAGTCTCGTCTTCCCTCTGCTGACACATGGACAGCTGCTGAGGGCGATTTGGTCTCTTGTACGTGCTGGAGAAGTTGCTGACGAAAGCATCTGAGAAGTCCAGCCAACAATCAATGCTGTTCTCCTCCAAGTTGTTCAGCCAGATCCGGGCTGGACCCTCTAGCATTTGCGGTACATACCGCACAGCCCATCGGCGACTGCCACCAGCGATATGCACCGCAGTGACATAATCTGTCAGCCAGTCCTCCGGCTTGGTGCTACCGTCATACGTCTTGGCACCCCGGGGAAGCTGGAAGTTCGGCACCGGTGCCTGCTTCATTATCCGGGGTCCAAAACATGCAGGACCCGGTGGGCCTTGCTCCTCCAGTAGTTCAGACAGATAAATTCTGTCCAGCTTGTTGCGAACGTCATGTGCTGGCAACTGGCGTGCTCCCAACCTGGCACCGAGTGCACCCTCGGTTGCCAGATCTCTGACTCTTGCGTACCCGGCACGCTCCATGGCCGGGTAATCATCATTGTATCGGTCAGCGGCCTGCTCGGCATACCCGGCACCCTGTCGTTGACGAGGTGGATTAGGTGCCGGATATCGAGGTGGCTGACCCTGATTTGCCGGGTTAACCCGGTCAACTCCTTGCCTGCCCTGGACGGGTCCTGGGGCTCCCTGGCCGGCATGACCTTGCCCGGCTATCTGCTTTCCGGCATATACCGGATCATAAGCTTGCAGCTGTTTGTTCTTACCAGAGTTTACACTCCGGTCACGGCTTCTGCCGACATATGGCGACGAGGCCTGTCCCTTGGACACTGCCCCGGCACCACCATTCGAGTGGATATAGCGAGATCCACCTACATCCGGGTTAGCATTCCGGAAAGCTTCATTCTGGCGATTGGCAATAGCTACCAGCTCGTTTACCCGGTCCTGCTGCCTACGACGAGCGTCACCGGATAAGTTGGGTAACTCGGCTGCGGCTACCTCTGCAGCCCTAAGGTTCTTGCCGGGTGTGCTATATTTCGGCCTTTCAGCCGACACATGACTAGCAATTCTAGCAGATCTAGTTCTACCGTCTCTAGCTATCTCTGCATTGAGGTCTCTACCTCGGGCACGCACCTCCTCGATGCGACTGACTGGGTTTGCTACGGGGGTAAAGCCATGAGCCGAGTTATTCTCACGCATCGATATTTCGAACTCCTGCCTGACTCGGGCCACCTCCTTGGCCTCCTGGAGTATGCTCTTGCGCTGCTCATCCAGCTTAGCCTAGGTCAGAGCAGCGTCAGCACTGGGAGCAACTGGGGTTGCCAGCTTCTCGATTACGTCCTGAAGAGGACTCGGCGTCACCGGCACACAAGATGTACCGGCCTGCACCGTGCAGTTCTCCGGCTTCTCCAGCGGCGGACGCGCCGTCCTGGTAGACCTGGTGCTGACCTCGGCCTCCCCAGCCGTGGCACCGCCGGCACCAACGACTGGAGCGGTCATCATGACATCTGCACAACTAGCGGGGCGAGCGGTACGCCGGCCGCGAGCTGCACAGACTGCGGGTGGATCCGCACCCTCCTGCACCCTTTCGGGAAACCAGCAAGGGACCTCGGTGGCGACGTAGACCATGAGTGCACCGAAGTCGATGAGGCATCCGTTCAGGGGCAGAGGCCTGCTGCCGAAACAGCCCGCATTGTCGCTGACGACGTTGAGCGAGCCGAACCTGTGGACAAGGCCACAAAGAACGCGCTCGCCCGACGCGATGAGGGAACCCGTCCGGATGAAGACTCCAGCCAGCGCCGCAGCTGGCCCCACGATGGGCGCCAACTGTCGTGGTGGTGCACGAACAGATGCCATAGGTAGGCTTAACTTGGGGCCGATGGACGCTGGAGGCACCGGGGAGGGTTAGTGCGTGAAGAAGCACACAAAGAGCACACACACACACGTAGTTTTACCCAGGTTCGGGGCTCTCAAGAGGAGATAACACCCCTACTCCTGCTAGTCTGATTTATATGGTGGATTACAACTGAGTTACAAGCTGCTCCTTGAGCTGTATGAGATGAACAACGAGCTCTAGGCTCTCTACCGAGTCTTGGAGTATCACTCTGGCCTTCCGTTGGCTCTTGAGGGAAAGGTCTAAGTGTCTACGCGTGGAGAGAATGAACCGTCCCAGCGTCGTCGTAAGAGGAGCCCCTGGTGCTCCTTATATAGGGAAACCCAGGACACAGGGTTAGGGCTGACGTTGGTGCTGGCGTAGGCAGCACTGTGGCCACGTCTGGGCCTCTGACTGCTTCCGTCACCCCAGCGTGGCATGTCCAATCCATCAACTCCTGTACACTGCTCTATGGTACTGCATCGGTCAGCAGCATGGAGGTTTGACTCCCCATACCGTGACCACCGAGTCAGAGAGTAGGCAGCGCGTCATGTCCTGCCAGTGGCAGGACGCCTGCCCCGTGATTGTAGGGACAAGACGTGAGCCTTGACCAGGTGCCGAGATAGAGCTTCATTCCTCCCGATCCAGCATAGGCATGCCAGATACCTCCTGACTCGGTTTCTCCTCTCCTGCACACAAGAAGAACAAGGAAGATTCCGACATACGATATGTACCATCCGACATCTCGGTATGTCGGTTGGCCTTGACCCGGTTGACTCCGAGTCAGCCTGTAAGGTATGTCGGTTTGCCATTGACTCGGTCAACTCCGAGTCCACGCTTATTTCGACATCTTGGCCCTATTCGGGGGATGCCCCCGACATTCCAAGTGCTGTATTTGAGTCCATATTCGAAATATTCCTGAAAAGATAAAGTAACTTTTTTATATATATAAAAAATTATCAACCAAATTCTAAGAACAATGTGGTACGAACATTGTAGAGAGAACATGCAATTTATGGAATTTTAACTGTTAAATTAACATGGATGTACCATGCAAAAAATAAAATAGCATGGACGAAATTTTGTTGAAAGGTTATAAGGAAAAACATAAACTTGAAAGAATTTAGTACCCAGTATCCGAGTTCCTTTGCCTATTAATTTGTCTGAAAACTTCGGCATATACTATGTTATGCGTGCAATGCTCATAAGGAGTTTGGACTATTTTCAATAGGAACTCAATCATGGTAAAGTAACTCTTGAGAATGCAACATATAATTGTCCATGGGAGAAGATTGTAGATGGTAAGCAGGGGCGAAGCTCCCCTTAGGGAAAGGTAGCCCTACCTTGGTTTTTTTGTGAAAATTTTATGTGCATGTGTCTTTTCTGAACATTTTGAGTGATCGTGCATCGAAAACGGACTCCAAACAGAAAAGTTATGCTTGTTTTAGTGAACACCATAAAAATTGTTTCCGAACCGAAAACTATTAGCTTTGTGTCATGTTAGATTTAGTGTGAATAAGTTTCTTTGTCTTCTAGAGATTTCTATGAGGATTTATCTGATTATGAGCATGATAATATATAGGGCCTCTTTGATTCGCAGGATTTAGAAAACATAGTAATAGGAATATCGTAGAAATAGGATGTCATGACACTCCGAATCTGAAAGGACACAGATGCTGTTGGGAATATGCCCTAGAGGCATTAATAAAATGGTTTATTAGCATGTTCATGTTTATGATAATAGTTTATTCTCCATGCTATAATTGTATTAAATGGAAACATAATACATGTGTGGAATATAAACACCAGGTGTCCCTAGTAAGCCTCTACCGGACTGGTTCATTAGTCAAGAGATGGTTAGTGTTTCCTAAACATGGACTTATTATAGTCACTTGATAACGGAGTCATATCATTACGAGTAATGATGTGATGGACAAGACCCAATAATAAAAGAGTTGAAATTAATCATGCCACTGAGTTTATTGTCAACACTTTTAATGTATGCCAAGTATAGTTTCCTTAGACCATGAGATTATGTCACTCCCATTTATCAGAGGGATGCTTTGTGGACATCAAACGTCACTTCGTAACTGGGTGAATATAAAGGTGGCTTTCAGGCATCTCCGATGATAGGTTGTTGGGTGACATGAATCAAGAGTGGGATTTGTCCCTCCATGTGACAGAGAAGATATCTCCAGGCCTTCTCGGTAATATAGCATCATAAAGTCTGCAGACATGTGATTAGGTGGTAATCACAGAGATCCTATATTATGGACGAGTAAAGAGAACTTGCCGGTAACGAGATTAAACTAGACATGGGGATGTCAATGATTAAATCTCGGGCAAGTAAAATATCGTGAGACAAAGGGAATCGTATGTAGCACCCTCACTTTGAAAAGCGAGAATACACTGTGAATATGCTAGGCCCTGGATCGAGTATGGCTAGCATTCACCAACAGGATGTAATATCATGCATAAATGTTAAATGTTATTACATCGCAAGAACAAATGATCCAGAAATAAAGTACTTTATTACAACTTTGCATAGCCGAAGCTAGCGTAAAATAAAATAAAGTTCCACAAATATTATTCAGAGTTCAAGCAGCAAATAAATAACAAAGAGCTCCATCATCTTCATGAGCCACTGGCGAACATGTTGGTTGTAAGCTCGAAAAGATAGACGTCCTTACTCCTCATCTGAACAACCTGCAACATTAACGTTGCAGCCCAGGGAATTTGGGTCAATACCTTGTGACAGGCTGGCAAGTGTCATACTATGGTGGATATTAAATGGCAAAAACTATTCTACATGCATATCTGGCCGGTGGATCTCAAGGCTCTTGCGCAAAGCAAATTTTATCCTATACTTTCAAAAATCATTTCTTTCTTTCCAAAAACCTTAAGAGACATCCCTGGGCGCACCAGTGCCTCAAATTTCCCCATGTTCACCCATCAAGTTTTAATTTAGAAATTGGAATGAGTTGAGATTCTTCTGTCTACCACCTTGCTTAGTTACTCAAATTGTCCATAACCGTGGAAACGGCTAAGATCTTAGTTTTATTTACTCTCGAGAGTTTGTGGCACTTTCCCCACTAGACTCGATCAACCCATTCTATCCTTAACCCTCATTTAGTGAAAAGGAAAGGAGAAGACCAAGACGAGACCTTTCTGAAGCACTTTCCCAACCAGTACTGGCTTGACCCGTTCCAACCTACATCCCCTACATCTGCTTGTCAAACCGGATTGGTTCCATGCTACTTACTTAGTCAAGACAGAGCCCATATGACTAGTGGCTGCACTGGAAGTAAACTAGACATTGGAAGTAAACTAGCCACTCAACTTTAAACAACCGGTAGAGCAAACCAATCCACCCAGGTGATTCATTAATTTAGTAGAATTTTCTTAAGTCATCTACAACAAAACAATTCATCTTTGCAGCAGCAATTCTACTAAATTAAATAGGTCACTAGTCAACTAAACAGGTGGCTAGCCTAACAGGTTTGCATAGCATAAAACTTTAATAAAAACAACCTATCATGCATGCTACTGGTAAAAAGTCTACAATGCCATATAAAAATAGTAATAGGTCATTCATGAATTTGTGTATGCACTTGCCTTGACAGTTGTTCAGGTTGTTGCAGCACTCACAACACTCTTGGCACTCTTCACAATCTAAACAAACAATTGCACAAAATCAATACACAAACAAAGTGGCAATACAATAAAATATGAATGCATGATGATTTGCTAACAACACAAGTCAAAGTTAAACAATTATTAAATCTATTACTTTCTGTTATTTACTATATGCATGATGCTCATGATTCATAATTTTAGTGATTTTAATAATTTAAAAACAATTACTATAGTCAGAATACCACTATTTGAGTTTCTACAAAAACATTATCAATGCATGATGCACAAGTGCAAACTAAAAATACTACTGGACAGAGGACACTAAAATACACACTTTTGCAGAAGAAATTAATTTAAAATAACTTATAGATTTAAAGTTATGCCAAAATTACTCAAATCTCACATTTGAAATTTCAATAATTTCAAATAGGCAAAAACAGAGAACTAACAGTTCTAAAATATTCTACAGGTCAAGAGGTTTTCAAAAATATAGAGTTTGTTAAATTTGGCCGAGCCATTAAAAAGTTATAAAGGTTTTAAGGTTCAGGGGTTTTTTCTGCAAAACTGCCATTTAAGTCTAATTCGGGAAAATCCCAGAAAAATTGCGGCTGACGTGGACGCTGACTGGGCACTGACAGTGCGCTGACTCAGTGCTGACGCGGCGCAACCTAATAGGCCGGTTCCGATTCGGGTTGGAGGTTAAAAGGCAGCCGTTGGATTTAGATCCAACGGTCCAGATCTATCGCGACTATGGCCGGCCGGAGCTAGGGTTACGGTGAGCGGCGGCGCGCGGCGACGACGGCTCGGCATGAGCGTTCCCGGCGATCTACGACGTTCCAGGACGCGCGGATCTCACCTCGGTGATCAGCGTGACGAGGCTAGGTCGGTGGCGAGGTGTAGAGCTTCGGGACGATCTCCTCCTCTGGTGATTGTTCGCTAGAGTTGCGGGTGGCGGCGGTCGTGCACGTACGCGTCAATCTGGAGACAGAAAAATTACGAGATGATGTCCGGGAGGTGCGCCACGAAGAGATGAAGCGAATGGAGAAGGAGAGGGGAGTTGGGGTCGTCGGTGGGCGGCCGGAGATCGGTTTCTTACCGGCGGCAATGGCGGCGTGGTGCTAGGGTTTTGGGGGGCAAAACGAAGCGGGGCTCGAGAGGCTTATATGGACGCGAAGAAACACAACAAAATCCACGAATTTCGCTCGGATTTGGATTCCCGAACGGAATCGTATCGCGGCCGGTTTCTTGCGCCAGGAGCTGAAGGGCGATGACGTCAGCCTGCGTCATGGCGGGTCCCGCCTGTCAGCGAGGAAAGAAAAAGAAAAGAGGGAAAGGGAGAGAGGCCGGGTGCGGGGATGATGCTGGGATGGTCCTGGGCCGGCAGTAGGCTGGCTCGGGTGGCCGCGGCCTTTTCCATTTTTTTTGACAGAAAGTTTTTCTCTTTTTCATTTCTCTGTTTTCAAAACTAAAAATAAAAACAGACCAAAACTTTTTATAAAAATTTGCAAAAATACTTTTTAGAGAGCTTATCCAATTTAGAAAATTATGGCACAAGTCTTGCCATCAAATAAAATCAAAATATTTGAAACATGGCTAGGGTTACTTAGCACCCTTTATTCCATTATTTGAATTGATAAAAACCCAAAATCAAAACAAGCCACCTAAATTAAATAAATTAAATGCACAAACAAATGCAAATGATGAATGAATGCATGCTTATGCAATTTTTGAAAATTGGGATGTTACAAACCTACCCCCCTTAAGATGAATCTCGTCCCCGAGATTCGGATTGGTTAGCAAATAGGTGCGGGTGTTCTTCTCGCGGGTCATCTTCCCGTTCCCAGGTAGCTTCTTCCTCGGTGTGATGGTTCCATTGGACTTTGCAGAACTTGATTGTCTTGGTATGAGTAATCCTCTCTGCAGTCTCCAGAATCTTGATTGGTTTCTCCTCATAAGTCAAATCGCTCTCTAGTTGAACCTCCTCCAAGGGCACGGTATCACGTAGCGCTGTCTCGGCCATCTCAGGGTGACACTTTTTCAACTAGCTAACATGGAATATGTTGTGAACTGCTGATAGTACCTCTGGCAGTTCTAGCTCATAAGCTACTTCTCCTTTACGAGAGAGAACCTTATAGGGTCCAATGAATCGAGGTTCCAACTTTCCTTTGATTCCAAATCTCTTCACACCACGTAGGGGTGAGACTCTAAGGTATGCTCTATCACCTACCTCATAGGTGATTTCCCTACGCTTGGAATCCGCATAACTCTTCTGTCTTGACTGTGCTATTTTTAATCTGTCCTTTATCAATCTGACCTTCTCTTCAGCTTCTTGAATTATGTCAGGACCAAATAAACTACGCTCACCTACACCACTCCACAGTAATTGTGTAGTGCACTTTCTTCCGTACAATGCCTCAAAAGGTGCCATCTCTATACTAGCTTGGTAGCTATTGTTGTAGGAGAATTCTGCATATGGCAAGTTATCATCCCAACTAGATTTATAATCCAGCGCACATGCCCTAATCATGTCTTCCAAAATCTGGTTGACTCTCTCAGTCTGTCCATCAGTCTGTGGGTGAAAAGCTGTACTAAATTCTAATCTTGTTCCTAATGGCTCATGTAACTGCTTCCAGAAATGTGAGGTAAATTGGGTACCTCTATCAGAGACGATCTTCTTAGGAACACCATGTAAACTCACAATTCTCTTCATGTAGATATCTGCGAGCTTTGCACTCGTGTAAGTGGTTTTCACAGGGATAAAGTGGGCCACTTTGGTCAGACGGTCAACAATCACCCATATCGAATCATAACCTGACTTGGTTCTCGGTAGTCCTGTAATGAAATCCATTCCAATCTGCTGCCATTTCCATTGTGGTACTGGTAATGGTTGTAGCAGTCCAGCGGATTTCTGATGTTCTGCCTTTACGCGGCTACACACGTCACACTTGGCAATATATTCTGCGATATCCCTCTTCAGACCATTCCACCAAAATCTCTCCTTTACATCCATATACATCTTGGTGTTACCCGGATGTATTGAATAAGGTGAGTCATGTGCCTCCTGTAGGATTAGTTTCCTAAGGTCCTCATTCTGCGGCACACAAATACGGTTCTCAAACCACATCGTGCCTTGTTCATCCTCTCGGAATCCTTTAGCTTTGCCTTCACTCACATTGTCCTTGATTTCTTCCATCACTTTATCTCCCTTCTGTACTTCTCGTATCTTATCCATCAACATTGGTTGTACCTCTAATGATGCTACGAATCCATTGGGTACCACTTCCAGTCTAAGGTCCTTAAATGCATTGCACAAATCTTCCGGCAATTCTCCTGCTGTCAGTCCATTCACATGAACCTTACGACTCAAAGCATCGGCTACCACATTTGCTTTTCTAGGGTGATATTGCAGACTTAGATCATAATCCTTAATGAGTTCTAACCACCTTCGTTGTCTCATGTTCAACTCCTTCTGGGTGAAGATATACTTTAGAATCTTGTGATCGGTGAATACCTCACACCTTTTTCCCATCAGGTACTGTCTCCAAGTCTTCAGTGCATGAACTACTGAGGCTAACTCTATATCATGAGTAGGATAATTGACTTCGTGCTTCTTGAGTTGTCTAGAGGCGTAAGAAACTACTTTGCCTCCTTGCATTAGGACACTTCCTAAACCATGACGCGATGCGTCGCAATATACTTGGAAATCCTTCTCTATATCCGGCAAACACAAAACTGGAGCTGAAACTAATCGCTTCTTCAAGTCTTGGAAACTGGTTTCACAGGCTTCAGTCCACTCGTACTTTTTATCCTTCTTCAACAATTCCGTCATTGGTTTGGCAATCTTCGAGAAATTCTCAATAAACCTCCTATAATAACCTGCCAATCCCAAGAAACTACGGATTTCTCCCATGTTCTTGGGTGGTTCCCACTCTGTTACAGCGGACACCTTTTCTGGGTCTACTGCGATCCCTTCCTTAGACACCACGTGTCCTAAGAATCCAACTTTCTCCAACCAAAATTCACACTTGCTGAATTTGGCATACAACTTGTGCTCTCTCAACCTCTGCAACACTATGTGTAGGTGTTCCTCATGCTCCTTGTGACTCTTGGAATAAATTAAGATGTCATCAATGAAGACAACAACAAATTTATCCAGAAAATCCATGAATACCTTATTCATCATATTCATGAAATAAGCTGGTGCATTGGTCAAACCAAAAGGCATCACTGTGTACTCATACAGACCATACCTAGTGGTAAATGCGGTCTTGGGTATGTCCATCTCCCTAACCTTCATTTGGAAATACCCTGATCGAAGATCGATCTTAGAGAATACACATGCACCTTCCAATTGATCAAACAGATCATTGATCTTGGGTAGTGGGTACTTATTCTTGATAGTCACTTCGTTCAGTGAACGATAATCTGTAACTAGCCTCTGCGTACTATCCTTCTTCTCAACAAATAGTATCGGAGCTCCCCATGGTGACGAACTCGGACGAATGAATCCCTTCTGCAGATGTTCATCTAACTATTTCTTGAGTTCCTTCAATTCATCTACTGCCATTGGATATGGCCTCTTGGCTATGGGTCCTGTCCCCGGTACCAATTCAATGAGAAACTCCACATCTCTATCTGGTGGCATTCCTGGCAATTCTTCTGGAAATACATCAGGATATTCTCTCACTATGGGTACCTCCTCAAGGCTAACCCCCTTAAGAGAATTTAGCTTAGCCTGCTTCAGCTTGAACTTGGACTTGAATTTGATCCTCTTGCTGTCCGGAGTTGTCAGCGAAATGGTTCTATTTACACAATCGATCACACCCCCAAAACGTGTCATCCAGTCCATTCCCAGAATAACATCTAGTCCTTGGGAATCTAAGACTATCAAATCCACCGGGAAAAATTATTTCCCTATTTGTAGCACTAACCGTCTACACCCAACATTTACTATCATCTCGCCACCAGGAGAACTGACTTTCATGGGTTTTCCTATGGTTTCTACCGGCAATTCATGTTGGGAATATGCCCTAGAGGCAATAATAAAATGGTTTATTAAGCATATTCACGTGTATGATAATAGTTTATTATCCATGCTATAATTGTATTAAATGGAAACATAATACATGTGTGGAATATAAACACCCGGAGTCCCTAGTGAGCCTCTACAGGACTAGTTCGTTGATCAAGAGATAGTTAGAGTTTCCTAACTATGGACTTGTTATAGTCACTTGATAACGGAGTCATATCATTAGGAGTAATGGTGTGATGGACATGACCCAAATAAAGAGTTGCAATTAATCGTGTCACAAAAGTTTTGTTGACAACACTTTTAATATGCCAAATATAGTTTCCTTAGACCATGAGATTATATCACTCCCGTTCACCGAAGGAATGCTTTGTGGACATCAAACGTCACTTCGTAACTGGGTGATTATAAAGGTGGCTTTCAGGTATCTCCGATGGTGGGTTGTTGGGTGATATGAATCGAGAGTGGGATTTGTCCCTCCATGTGACGGAGAAGATATCTCCAGGCCTTCTCGGTAATATAGCATCAAAAGTCTGCAGACATGTGATTAGGTTGTAATCACCGGGATCCTATATTATGGACGAGTAAAGAGAACTTGCCGGTAACGAGATTAAACTAGACATGGGGATGTCAACGATTATATCTCGGGCAAGTAAAATATCGTGAGACAAAGGGAATCATATATGAGATTAATTGAATCTCCGGCATCGTGGTTCAATCGAGAAAAGGTTTTCGTTGAGTGTATAGGAATTAATATGGACATCCCGGTCCCGCTATTAATTATTGATATGATCATGTCTATGCATTCTCGAACCCGTAGGGTCACACACTTAACGTTCCGATGAAATTAGGTTTTGCGATGAATTAAATGATGAAGTGAACGAATGGTGATTCGGAGTTCCGGATAAGATCATGGACATCACGAGAGTTCCGGAGGAGTCCGGAGAATAAGATTCATATATGGAAAGTGGTTTCCGGAGGTTTCGGAAAAGTTCCGGGAAATTTTGAAGGGTACCGAAAAGGTTCCAGAAGTTTCTAGAAGTGTCTAGATAGGGCCCACATGGAAAAAAGGGGTGCTGCCACCACCTAGGTGGGGCGCACCACCTAAGGCCCACATGGGCTGGTGCGGCATAGGAAGGGGGGGAACCCACTCCTAGTTGGACTAGGAGTTGGGCCCTCCACCCTTTAGGAAAGGGGCCCAAGGAGGAGTCCTAGTTGGACTCCAACTTGGGGGGCAAGGCAAGAGGGGGCCGGCCGGCCCCTGCCCTAGCCCTAGCCGCCACCTATAAATAGGGGGGGGGGAGGGAGGGGTGCGGCACACCCTTGAGGCTGCCGCCCCACACACCCAGCCGCACCACCTCCACCCCAAAACCCTAACCCTAGCCGCACCCCTTACCCCGAAGGGCTGCTGCCACCTCTCCTCCATCTAGAGCTGCCGCACCACCTCTCCCCGAAGGGCTGCTGCGCCACCTCCACCTCTCCCTCTCCTCTTGCTTGGCTTGGCGAAGCCCTGCTCGCGGAGATTGTCATCGACACCGGCACAACCGTCGTGCTGCTGAGATCATCAAGGCCACGTCCTCTCGCTTGCGGGATCAAGGAGTCGACGTCTTCATCGAGCTGTACGTGTGGACGCCGCGGAGGTGCTGCCCGTTGCTGCACTTCACCGGATTGGATCTCGAGGATAATACATCTCCTCGCGACTAGACGAGTCTAGTTGCGGGGATCGACTAGCCAACCCCTGCACCGACAAAACGCGTTTGTTGATCTTCAAGGGTAAGAGATTGGATCTCACCTTCGCTATCTTCATCTAGTAGATCTAGATCCTTGGGGTTTATTCCGCTTGCCGCGTAGAATTTTTTTTGTTTTCCATGCTGCGACCCCTTCAGTGGTATCAGAGCCTAGATCTATTCGTAGATGTTGGTGCGATTAGAACACAAGGAGTTGTGGGCGTTGATATTTTATGTTGCTACCTTCTCGCGTGCACTTTGCATCTTTGCGGTATTGTGAGATTGAAGCGGCCCGGACCAACCTTACTCGTCCACGCACGAGAGACCGGTTCCACGACTGACATGCAACTTGTTTTGCATAAGTGGCTGGCGGGTGTCTGTTTCTCTTGCTTTAGTGAGGATGCAATTTTCAATGGAAGACCTTTCAAAAGGATGAGTAAATAAGCAACTATTATATCACCATTGTGGTTTTGCGTAGATTAGAACGGTTCTATCTCGTTGACCCAAGCCACGTAAAATTTGCATAAACAAAGTAGAGGACGTCTAACTTGTTTTTGCAGAGGGGGTCAGGTGATGTGATATGGCCAATGTGATTTGTGATAATGTATGCAATGATCATGTTTGTAATATTTCGCGACTTGCATGTCGACGAGTACGGCAACCGGCAGGAGCCATATGGTTGTCTATTATTTTATGTGACCTGCGTGTCAATGAATCACCATGTAATTGCTTTACTTTATTGCTAAGAGTAGCATTAGTTGTAGTTGCAATAGTTGGTGGACAACCATGGTGATGGCGCCAAGATGATGGAGATCATGCCGGAGATGGAGATCTTGCCGGTGCTTTGAAGATGGAGATCTAAGAGCATAAGAAGAAAGGCCATATCATATCACAATTATGAATTGCATGTGATGTTTATCCCTTTTTATGCACCTTATTGTTATGCTTAGATGTGATCGCGACGGTAGCATGATAAGGTGATCTCTCATGTTAATATCAAGATAATTAAGTGTTCTCCCCTAGTATGCGCCGTTGCGAAAGTTCGTCGTTTCGAAGCATCTCGTGATGATCGGGTGTGATAGATTCAACGTTCACATACAACGAGTGCAAGCCAGTTTGCACATGCGAAAATACTACGGTTGTCTTGACGAGCCTAGCATGTAAAGACATGGCCTCGGGAACACAGAACCGAAAGGTTAAACACGAGTCATATGAATGATATGATCAACACTGAGTTGTTCACCATTGAAGCTACATCATCTCACGTGATGATCGGTGGTGGTGTAGTGGATTTGGATCGTGTGTCACTAAACAACCGGAGAGATGTTGAGTTTAGTGGGAGTTCATATATTAATTTGATTAAGTTGAACTAAAATTATCATAAACAAGTGTCCTAAAAATGTCTTTGCAAAATCCTTGTAGATCATGGGCGACTACAGTAGTATGTTTCTTGCTGAGGAGCTGCGTCTCGATGGGTCAAATTTCATCGAGTGGTTTGAACGTCTTAGAGAAGTCCTATCAACAAATGATCAGGTCTACGTGTTACATGAACCCTTGGAAGAGAAACCCGATACTTCTGCAAGCTACAACAAGCGTATGGCTTGGCTCAATCGGAGTAAGACTCACATTCAAGTCAATTGGTTGATGAGTACCTTCATGAATTCAGACCTGTCCAAACAATTCAAGAACTTGAGTGCCATTGAGACTGTCACTAAGCTAAAGAAAATGTTGGGATATTTTACGGTACATCATACTACACAATTTAGTGTGTAGTATATAGCAGATCCAACGGTTAATATGTTTTTGGGCCATAGTTAGGCCCAAGGACAACTTAGTAACTCCCTTTAGGATATAATTAATTTTTATTTCAAAGCGCTCGACAGATCTCTAAGTGTTTCTTCCCCCAAAGCTTATTCACTTTCAGTTCGACTGATTGGCCGACCCGTGTGCAGGGGCGCCGGCGCCAGCGCCGGACGATGCCATCCGAGAGATCGCTGCCAGCAAGGTGCTCCTCAACATCCTCACAATTGTTCAAAAAAAAAAAAAACATCCTCACAATTCGCGCGTGCTTCAGTTCGGGTCACGGACAAGAAAAGCGTCTGTGCAAGAACGACTTGGAAATCCGTGCTAGATGCATGAAATTTTGATAGCTATCTCCCTCGTTGACATGGCGAGCGCCGGCGGCCATGGCGCCGTGTTCACGAGGAACATACAGCTCGTGCACCTGTCGACGACGGCGAGCACCGGCGGCCATGACGTCGTGTCCACGAGGAATATATAGCTCGTGCACCTGTTGGCGACGGCGAGCACCGGCGGCCATGGCGCCGTGGTCCACTGCATCCAGAGCGACACCCGCTCGTGCACCTGTTGATGCGAGCGCCAGTGGCCATGGCGACGTGGCGGACTGCATCAAGAGCGACACCTAGAACCTCTCGCTCATGCACATGTCGGCGGTGAAGAGCGCCACGGCCATGGCGTGGTGGTGGAATGCATCAATAGGATATCTGGAATCTCCTGCTCGTGCACCTCTCGGCGGCGGCGAGCGCCGGCGTTCATGGCGTCATGGTTGAGTTTATCAAGAGCGATGGAACCTCCGCTGCCGTCGATGTGCTGTTCAACTCGTTCCTCCTCCGCTAGCGCCGTGCGCACGAGTGTAGGTGACGATGAGCAACTGCTGTAACCGAGAAGGTCTCGCTGCGAAAGTATATCAACAGGAAATAACGCTTAGACATCGAAATAGTGCACTACCAAAAATACCCCTTAAACCAAAATATACTACGGAAAATCTTGTGTAGTATTTCGCATATGGTCCGTTGGATCATGAAGAATAGACGGTCTAAATTCATCAGATGCACCGTAAAATAACTCAAAATGTTCATAGCACAAGTGAGAATTGCAAGGTTTGAAGGTCTAGGTGTATTTCTTTCAACTAAGATGGAGGAAAATGATCGCCTAGAGGAGCACCTGGAGAAAATGTATAGGATATATTACACTCTTGTGGATGCTTGGGATATGGAGATGAGTGACGAATTCGCGATAGATGGGCTGTTGCATTCGCTTCATCCCAAATTCAAGAATTGTGTCAGAGACTATGTCAAGGAAAGGGATTCGATCACTTACCCTGAACTGATGTCTCGACTTCGTCAGATCGAAAGGAATCCCGTAGCAGGAGGAGTAGCCAACGCAGAAGGTATATTTTGATATACTAGTTATAAATGTTTAAATGTCCCATTTACACTTGTGGTGAGCTAAGTATTTGACACTTGTGCTGTTTTGTGAAAACAGGGCCTGCCGTTTGAGAAGTGCATGGAGGGACTGAGTGGATTTCGCGGGAAGATGGCAATCAAGGAGTTGATGCTGGCGATGTTCTACTTCTACATTTATCGTTTTAAATTAGAGGATTTGAATGAGTTTTGTAATCGAATTAAGTGTGATCTCAAATTAGTGTGTCTCGGTTTGTGAGACGGTCATTCATGTTAAAGACAAGTGGTTGTTCTATTTTCATGAGTAATCCTTTTTGGTGATCACGTTTCGATTATGAGATTATTGTCCTTTGTTGGATTTAAACGATAATTAGTTAAACACTTACAAAATATGAAACATGCTAAAATGTCCAATACTTGATGATGAGTTTTTGTTTTTAGTTATGATATAGTGTTGGTGAACATTGGATGCGCATCATCAAGTAGTATGATTAAAAATACCATTTTCTGAAAATGCCATGAGTAGCTGAAAATAAACACAAGTGTTGGTTGTATTTTTCAGTGAATAAAAGACATCATTATTTTATCATGAATGAGTAAATAGGAGTATTTATTCATGTCATGATGAGACCATGGAAGTAGAGGATATTAACAAGATAATTGAGTCTTTTTCGATTTGATCAAAAGAGACAAAAATATTTGAGTTATTGTTTAGTATGGAAACTTGTGACAAGTGTTATCACAAATTACAATATTTAGAGATTATTCAAAAGGTGTTTTGATAAACCTAAAGTATTGTAGTCACATTATATTTGATGTTATGTGGTCATAAAGAAGGGTTTTTGGTTTTAAGGTTTTATTAGTATCATTTAGATTTATTTTGATAACACTCTGTTTAAATAAAGGATCTATTTAATGATTTGCATTTCGCATATGAGTTATGTGAAATAGTGGCTTCAATAATTATGAGATAATTAAAAGCCATAGCAAATAAAGTTTTGTAATATATTCATATGAGATTATGAATAGAGATTCCACAATGTGAGACTAAAAGGACAAACCGATGTGTTTGGTTGTGTTATGTATTTTAGTGGATTTATCGTGAAATGGTTTCATGGATAAAAGGAATTGTTGGAATAAATTTAGAAAGCTAAAACCTTACATATTTATGTATCAAGTGGCACATATGTAAAGTGCTATGTTGGTTAAAACTTGACACATAAAAAGGTTCTAATGATGGTGATCATTGTTTTTGGTTTAGCTTGTCTAAAGAGATGTAGGTTTCAAGAATATGAATTTTGTCAAAGGTTGCAAAATAACATTCATGATTTACTTGTCATGTTTGGGAAACAAGACATACTTACATAACTACAAAGGAAGAAATAGAAACTTTAAATACGAAAGTGACTAAGAGTCATTCTACTTTAAGTTTAAATCATAAAGTAATCGTTACTTGATTTTGTGAAAAGAATGTTTCACATATTTATTTTGCGAAGTGTTTGCGTGGAATAAATAAAACTTAGAGCTGGCAAGGTGCTGGTGTTTCGTATATGAGTTGTCGAATCTTAAGAGTTAAGAGTTTTGGAGGAGTCCAAAGTGTCGAGAAAGTGCATAAGAAACTGAGTGAGATCTAATTAAGATATGTGGTGACATATATTAAGTTAGAGCAGAAATTAATTTCCATAATCAAAATATGTGGTGACATATGTTTGAGTGGGAACTAGTTAATCATGGTCAAATATAGAGATAACATATTTCTGAGTGGGAGCCATAGTGGTTTCACAATTTAATATGTGTATGGTGTATATTTGAGTGGGAGTTTACAACATAGTGTTTGAATGAAATGGAGATTTCATAAATGTTGTAAATGTTGTCATGGACCAATGCATAACTTATGAAGTTAGTTTCAACGTCAAATATTCATGTAGATGAATGTATCTATGAAGGATAGATAAGTTTGATGAACATTAAAGTCAGATGTTTAACCTAAATAATTTTGAAGGAGTTCAAAATAAAACAAGAGAAGAACGGTTCGTCTCATTGTGGCATATAGGTGAAGCATTCAGTTTGAGAACTCAGTACAAAATTGATGGTTCAAGGATATGTTGGAATTAGTTATGAATTGTTCATAGGTCTCAACATATAAGAACCATGTGTTTGTATATGACGATATATGACCCAAGTTCTTAATTGTAAGAACATGTTGAATGAGGAGTCATTTTTCATGAAATTGAGATGAATTTAGAAAATGGTAGACTTGGTTGAAGTCATAAAGCCAGACTAAATTGGAGATCTTTTAGAATCAGAGCAGCGCAGCGAAAGCATGATCGGAAATATCGAAGTGACATGATACACTGTCGATTTGTTAAGTCTACAACATATAGGAGTATATGATTAATTCAAGGATTGAAATAAGATATAATATTTTGGTTTGAGAAAGTTGTTTCAAGATCGAGTGAGTTCCAGATACATATGTTGTGGAAAGTCCATCTGACTGATCATACATATAGGCATAAAAGGATATGAATATCTCACTCTATAACCAAACATATTATATACATTATATGATAATGAGTTTTATCATGGGATGATAGGAAGTTTATCATGATATGATAAAGTAATGTCAAATTAGGTGACAGTTACAATTTTGCAAAGGACATAAAGAGCTGTAAAGTACAGAGCACGGACAGAACCTCTTCCACAAGCAAACATGATCATCGCTGAGACTTCATGAGTGAGACTCCATGGGTGTTGGATCGAGGAAATGTAAACTAGATTATTGACTCTAGTGCAAGTGGGAGACTGTTGGGAATATGCCCTAGAGGCAATAACAAAATGGTTTATTAAGCATATTCACGTGTATGATAATAGTTTATTATCCATGCTATAATTGTATTAAATGGAAACATAATACATGTGTGGAATATAAACACCCGGAGTCCCTAGTGAGCCTCTACAGGACTAGTTCGTTGATCAAGAGATAGTTAGAGTTTCCTAACTATGGACTTGTTATAGTCACTTGATAACGGAGTCATATCATTAGGAGTAATGGTGTGATGGACATGACCCAAATAAAGAGTTGCAATTAATCGTGTCACAAAAGTTTTGTTGACAACACTTTTAATATGCCAAATATAGTTTCCTTAGACCATGAGATTATATCACTCCCGTTCACCGAAGGAATGCTTTGTGGACATCAAACGTCACTTCGTAACTGGGTGATTATAAAGGTGGCTTTCAGGTATCTCCGATGGTGGGTTGTTGGGTGATATGAATCGAGAGTGGGATTTGTCCCTCCATGTGACGGAGAAGATATCTCCAGGCCTTCTCGGTAATATAGCATCAAAAGTCTGCAGACATGTGATTAGGTTGTAATCACCGGGATCCTATATTATGGACGAGTAAAGAGAACTTGCCGGTAACGAGATTAAACTAGACATGGGGATGTCAACGATTATATCTCGGGCAAGTAAAATATCGTGAGACAAAGGGAATCATATATGAGATTAATTGAATCTCCGGCATCGTGGTTCAATCGAGAAAAGGTTTTCGTTGAGTGTATAGGAATTAATATGGACATCCCGGTCCCGCTATTAATTATTGATATGATCATGTCTATGCATTCTCGAACCCGTAGGGTCACACACTTAACGTTCCGATGAAATTAGGTTTTGCGATGAATTAAATGATGAAGTGAACGAATGGTGATTCGGAGTTCCGGATAAGATCATGGACATCACGAGAGTTTCCGAAGGAGTCCGGAGAATAAGATTCATATATGGAAAGTGGTTTCCGGAGGTTTCGGAAAAGTTCCGGGAAATTTTGAAGGGTACCGGAAAGGTTCCGGAAGTTTCTAGAAGTGTCTAGATAGGGCCCACATGGACAAAAGGGGTGCTGCCACCACCTAGGTGGGGCGCACCACCTAAGGCCCACATGGGCTGGTGCGGCATAGGAAGGGGGGGAACCCACTCCTAGTTGGACTAGGAGTTGGGCCCTCCACCCTTTAGGAAAGGGGCCCAAGGAGGAGTCCTAGTTGGACTCCAACTTGGGGGGCAAGGCAAGAGGGGGCCGGCCAGCCCCTGCCCTAGCCGCCACCTATAAATAGGGAGGGAGGGGTGCGGCACACCCTTGAGGCTGCCGCCCCACACACCCAGCCGCACCACCTCCACCCCAAAACCCTAACCCTAGCCGCACCCCTTACCCCGAAGGGCTGCTGCCACCTCTCCTCCATCTAGAGCTGCCGCACCACCTCTCCCCGAAGGGCTGCTGCGCCACCTCCACCTCTCCCTCTCCTCTTGCTTGGCTTGGCGAAGCCCTGCTCGCGGAGATTGTCATCGACACCGGCACAACCGTCGTGCTGCTGAGATCATCAAGGCCACGTCCTCTCGCTTGCGGGATCAAGGAGTCGACGTCTTCATCGAGCTGTACGTGTGGACGCCGCGGAGGTGCTGCCCGTTGCTGCACTTCACCGGATTGGATCTTGAGGATAATACATCTCCTCGCGACTAGACGAGTCTAGTTGCGGGGATCGACTAGCCAACCCCTGCACCGACAAAACGCGTTTGTTGATCTTCAAGGGTAAGAGATTGGATCTCAACTTCGCTATCTTCATCTAGTAGATCTAGATCCTTGGGGTTTATTCCGCTTGCCGCGTAGAAATTTTTTTATTTTCCATGCTGCGACCCCTTCAATTCATGCTTTCTAAGAAAACTCTTGATATGAATGAATGAGATGCTCCGGTATCAAATAAAACCAATGCTGTAAAGGAGTTGAGTAGAAGCGTACCAATCACAGCATCAGGTTCCTCGTATACTTCCTCCACGTTGACATGATTCACATGTCCCTTCTGGAATGGATTGGGCTTGGCGGCTTCCTCGGCCTTCTTTTCTGGGCACTCATTTGAGTAATGTCCCTTGTTCTTGCACTTGTAACAAGTCACCTGACTGATGTCTCTCTTGTGTTCATGACGATGATGTCCATTGCCATTACTGTTCCCCTTGCCATGGTTGTGTCTGTTTCCATTCCCTTGTCCATTTCCTCCTTTGTTTCCATTATTATGGTTATGGCCATGGTGGTTGGGGCCATTCCCATGCTTGTGAAAATTATGTCCTCCACTGTGCTCATGAAAGTGTGGCTTCTTCTGTATGGGTCCTGAATTGTACTTGCTGCTGCTGCCACTATACTTCCTCTTTCTGGTCTCCTCTTTCCTGATGTTGTCATCCAGTGTGATGGCTTGATCCAGAAGTGCTTGATAATTTGGTGCATATCACTGACAAGGAATTTCAGTTCCTGCTGAGTCCCTTAAGGAATTTATCCTTCCTCTTAGCATCAGTATCAATGTCCTCTGGAGCATAGCGTGACAGAGCACAAAAATCATCCATGTATTCCTTCAGAGTCCTGTTACCTTGCCTCAGATTGCGGAACTCATCTTTCTTCAGGTTCATGATTCCTGAGGAAATGTGAGCATTGCGGAATCCTTCCTTGAAAGTGTCCCATGTGAGTCCAGCTAATGGGTGAGTAATCTGGTAGGTCTCCCACCACTGTGCTGCTAGTCCTTCGAGTAGGTGAGCAGTGAATCTCACCATCTCAGCATCATTGCACTCACAAGTGACTAGATCCTTGTGCACAGAACGTAGCCAGTCATCAGCTACAATGGGTTCAGTGGCTGTAGAGAACTTATTGGGTCTCAGCCTCAGAAATCTGGCGAGCCTATCCACTGGGGGTTGGGGTGGTGGTGGTGGTGGAGGTGGTGGTGCATTCTGGTTCGCCAAAAACTGTGCCATCATGTTCATCAGTTGCGTCTGCGCGGCCACCTGTTGCATCTGGTCGTTGTTGTTGTTGTTGCCGGGATCACGGCGAGGAGGCATCTGTTGGGTTTAGCATAGATAAGTATGGACAGAAAGATCTAAAGAATTATTTCTACCCATACAAACAATTAACAACAATCAACAACAAGCACGATCACACAGTAAAACAAGTCAAGAATTTTATAAATTCGAAAAATAAGGTTTTGGAAACTTAACTAACACGATATAGGTTCTAACACGAGTATACTAGTACTGCCATACCACATTTTGATAGGTCAATACTCTAACATGAAGCTATAACTAATCAACAATGTAAAGTGGTGGTCAAGACTATATCTTCTTCTGTGCCTCAAGTTAATCATCATTGGATTCTTTGAGGATGGTCTAGAACAATAGGAGATAATTTTGAAAGCAATAGTTGAGAAAGGTACAAGAAAGATGTTTGGAAATATTTGGATAAGAAGAAAATAAAATTTTGTTCCTATGATCTTTCTTATTTCTAATCCAAACCTAGGGTTTTTGAGCCTACAGGCAACATTACGCTCTGATACCATTCTGTAGCACCCTCACTTTGAAAAGCGAGAATACACTATGAATATGCTAGGCCCTGGATCGAGTATGGCTAGCATTCACCAACAGGATGTAATATCATGCATAAATGTTAAACGTTATTACATCGCAAGAACAAATGATCCAGAAATAAATTACTTTATTACAACTTTGCATAGCCGAAGATAGCGTAAAATAAAATAAAGTTCCACAAATATTATTCAGAGTTCAAGCAGCAAATAAATAACAAAGAGCTCCATCATCTTCATGAGCCACTGGCGAACATGTTGGTTGTAAGCTCGAAATAGACAGACGTCCTTACTCCTCATCTGAACAACCTGCAACATTAACGTTGCAGCCCAGGGAATTTGGGTCAATACCTTGTGACAGGCTGGCAAGTGTCATACTATGGTGGATATTAGATGGCAAAAACTATTCTACATGCATATCTGGCCGGTGGATCTCAAGGCTCTTGCGCAAAGCAAATTTTATCCTATACTTTCAAAAATCATTTCTTTCTTTCCAAAAACCTTAAGAGATATCCCTGGGCGCACCAGTGCCTCAAATTTCCCCATGTTCACCCATCAAGTTTTAATTTAGAAATTGGAATGAGTTGAGATTCTTCTGTCTACCACCTTGCTTAGTTACTCAAATCGTCCATAACCGTGGACACGACTAAGATCTTAGTTTTATTTACTCTCGAGAGTTTGTGGCACTTTCCCCACTATACTTGATCAACCCATTCTATCCTTAACCCTCATTTAGTGAAAAGGAAAGGTGAAGACCAAGACGAGACCTTTCTGAAGCACTTTCCCAACCACTACTGGCTTGACCCGTTCCAACCTACATCCCCTACGTCTGCTTGTCAAACCGGATTGGTTCCATGCTACTTACTTAGTCAAGACAGAGCCCATATGACTAGTGGCTGCACTGGAAGTAAACTAGACATGGAGTGACATGAAATCTCTAATACCCTGGGTGGCAACCACAAGTGCACATACTCAGGTTCACACCATGAAAATGGGCCTGAGTAGCCACTCAACTTTAAACAACCGGTAGAGCAAACCAATCTACCCAGGTGATTCATTAATTTAGTAGAATTTTCTTAACTCATCTACAACAAAACAATTCATCTTTGCAGCAGCAATTCTACTAAATTAAATAGGTCACTAGTCAACTAAACAGGTGGCTAGCCTAACAGGTTTGCATAGCATAAAACTTTAATAAAAACATCCTATCATGCATGCTACTGGAAAATAGTCTACAATGCCATATAAAAATAGTAATAGGTCATTCATGAATTTGTGTATGCACTTGCCTTGACAGTTGTTCAGGTTGTTGCAGCACTCACAACACTCTTGGCACTCTTCACAATCTAAACAAATAATTGCACAAAATCAATACACAAACAAAGTGGCAATACAATAAAATATGAATGCATGATGATTTGCTAACAACACAAGTCAAAGTTAAACAATTATTAAATCTATTACTTTCTGTTATTTACTATATGCATGATGCTCATGATTCATAATTTTAGTGATTTTAATAATTTAAAAACAATTACTATAGTCAGAATACCACTATTTGAGTTTCTACAAAAACATTATCAATGCATGATTCACAAGTGCAAACTAAAAATACTACTGGACATAGGACACTAAAATACACACTTTTGCAGAAGAAATTAATTTAAAATAACTTATAGATTTAAAGTTATGCCAAAATTACTCAAATCTCACATTTGAAATTTGAATAATTTCAAATAGGCAAAACAGAGAACTAACAGTTCTAAAATATTCTACAGGTCAAGAGGTTTTCAAAAATATAAAGTTTGTTAAATTTGGCCGAGCCATTAAAAAGTTATAAAGGTTTTAAGGTTCAGGGGTTTTTCTGCAAAACTGCCATTTAAGTCTAATTCGTGAAAATCCCAGAAAAATGGCGGCTGACGTGGACGCTGACTGGGCACTGACAGTGCGCTGACTCAGCGCTGATGCGGCGCAACCTAATAGGCCGGTACCGATTCGGGTTGGAGGTTAAAAGGCAGCCGTTGGATTTAGATCCAACGGTCCAGATCTATCGCGACTATGGCCGGCCGGAGCTAGGGTTACGGTGAGCGGCGGCGCGCGGCGGCGACGGCTCGGCATGAGTGTTCCCGGCGATCTACGGCATTCCAGGATGCGCGGATCTCACCTCGGTGATCAGCGTGATGATGCTAGGTCGGTGGCGAGGTGTAGAGCTCCGGGACGATCTCCTCCTCTGGTGATTGTTCGCCGGAGTTGCGGGTGGCGGCGGTCGTGCACGTACGCGTCAATCTGGAGACGGAAAAATTACGAGATGATGTCCGGGAGGTGTGCCACGAAGAGATGAAGCGAATGGAGAAGGAGAGGGGAGTTGGGGTCGTCGGTGGGCGGCCGGAGATCGGTTTCTTACCGGCGGCAATGGCGGCGCGGCGGGGTCGATTCCGGGCAGCATGGCGGCGTGGTGCTAGTGTTTTGGGGGGCAAAACGAAGCGGGGCTCGAGAGGCTTATATGTACGTGAAGAAACACAACAAAATCCACGAATTTCGCTCGGATTTGGATTCCCGAACGGAATCGTATCGCGGCCGGTTTCTTGCGCCGGGAGCTGAAGGGCGATGACGTCAACCTGCATCATGGCGGGTCCCGCCTGTCAGCGAGGAAAGAAAAAGAAAAGAGGGAAAGGGAGAGAGGCCGGGTGCGGGGATGATGCTGGGCTGGTCCTGGGCCGGCAGTGGGTTGGCTCGGGTGGCCGCGGCCTTTTCCATTTTTTTGACAGAAAGTTTTTCTCTTTTTCATTTCTCTGTTTTCAAAACTGAAAATAAAAACAGACCAAAACTTTTTATAAAAATTTGCAAAAATACTTTTTAGAGAGCTTATCCAATTTAGAAAATTATGGCACAAGTCTTGCCATCAAATAAAATCAAAATATTTGAAACATGGCTAGGGTTACTTAGCACCCTTTATTCCATTATTTGAATTGATAAAAACGCAAAATCAAAACAAGCCACCTAAATTAAATAAACTAAATGCACAAACAAATGCATATGATGAATGAATGCATGCTTATGCAATTTTTGAAAATTGGGATGTTACATCGTATATGAGATTAATTGAATCTCCGGCATCGTGGTTCAATCGAGAAAGAGTTTTGTTGAGTGTATAGGAATTAATATGGGCATCCCGGTCCCGCTATTAATTATTGATATGATCATGTCTATGCATTCCCGAACCCGTAGGGTCACACACGTAACGCTACGATGAAATTAGGTTTAGCGATGAATTAAATGATGGAATGAACGAATGGTGATTCAGAATCCCAGATAAGATCACGGACGTCACGAGAGGTTCCAGAGGAGTCCGGAGAATAAGATTCATATAAGGAAAGTGGTTTCCGGAGGTATCAGAAAAGTTCCGGGAAATATTTGGAAGGTACCAGAAGGTTCAAGAATGTTCTAGAGGGATCTAGAAGTGGGACCACATAAAGTATGGGGTCCACATGGACCAAAGGGGTGCAGCTGGCCACTTGGGCCAGCCGCACCACCCAAGGCCCACATGGGCCAAACCGGCCAAAAAGAAAAGGGGAGGGGGCCGAACCCTAGGAGGAGTCCTAGGGGGACTCGGCTTGCTTGGCTTAGGGGCCAAGTTACCCCAAGCCGGCCGGGCCTAGCTCCCCCCTCCACCTATATATAGAGGGCCAAAGGGGGGTGCGGCACACACCTAAAAGGAGGAGCCCTAGCCGCACCACCAGCCCCCCAAAACCCTAACCCTAGCCGCACCCCTTCTCCCCGGAGGGCTGCGCCACCACCACCTCCACCTTGAGCTGCCGCACCCCCTAGCCCTAGGGGCTGCGCCATCTCCTCCTCTCCCTCTCCTCTTGCTTGGCTTGGCGAAGCCCTTCTCGTGGAGATCGTCATCATCACCAACACAACCGTCGTGTTGCTGAGATCATCAAGGCCACGTCTACCTTGCTTGCGGGATCAAGGAGTGGACGTCTTCATCGAGCCGTATGTGTGGACACCGCGGAGGTGATGCCCGTTGCTGCACTTCATCGGATTGGATCTCGAGGATAATACATCTCCTCGCGACTAGACGAGTCTAGTTGCGGGGATCGACTAGCCAACCCCTGCACCGACAAAACGCATTTGATCGTTCTTCAATGGTAAGAGATTGGATCTCACCTTCGCTATCTTCATCTAGTAGATATAGATCCTTGGGGTTTATTCCGCTTGTTCCGTAGGAATTTTTTTTGTTTTCTATGCAACGACCCCTTCAGTGGTATCAGAGCCTAGATCTATTCGTAGATATTGGTGCGATTAGAACACAAGGAGTTGTGGGCGTTGATATTTTATGTTGCTACCTTCTAGCGTGCACTTTGCATCTTTGCGGTATTGTGAGATTGAAGCGGCCCGGACCAACCTTACTCGTCCATGCACGAGAGATCGCTTCCACGACTGACATGCAACTTGTATTGCATAAGTGGCTGGCGGGTGTCTGTTTCTCTTGCTCTATTGAGGGTGCAATTTTCAATGGAAGGCCTTTCAAAAGGATATAAAATAAGCGACTATTATATCACCGTTGTGGTTTTTGCGTAGATTAGAACGGTTCTATCTCGTTGATCCAAGCCACGAAAAAATTGCATAAACAAAGTAGAGAACGTCTAACTTGTTTTTGTAGGGGGTCTTGTGATGTGGTATGGCCAATATGTGATTTGTGATAATGTATGCAATGATCATGTTTGTAATATTTCGCGACTTGCATGTCGACGAGTACGGCAACCGGCAGGAGCCATATGGTTGTCTATTATTTTATGTGACCTGCGTGTCAATGAATCACCATGTAATTGCTTTACTTTATCGCTAGGGGTAGCAATAGTAGTAGTTGCAATATTTGGTGGACAACCATGGTGGAGGCGCCACAATGCCGGAGGTGATGGAGATCATGCCGGTGCTTTGGAGATGGAGATCAAAAGCACAAGAAGAAAGGCCATATCATATCACAATTTTGAATTGCATGTGATGTTAATCTTTTTTATGCACCTTATTGTTTGCTTAGATTTGATCGTGACAGTAGCATGATAAGGTGATCTCTCATGTTAATATCAAGATAATTAAGTGTTCTCCCCTAGTATGCACCATTGCTAAAGTTCGTCGTTTTGAAGCATCACGTGATGATCGGATGTGATAGATTCAACATTCACATACAACGGGTGTAAGCCAGTTTTACACATGTATGAATACTACGGTAGATCTTGACGAGCCTAGCATGTACAGACATGGCCTCGGGAACACGGAACCGAAAGGTTAAACACGAGTCATATGAATGATATGATCAACACTGAGTTGTTCACCATTGAAGCTACATCATCTCACGTGATGATCAGTTGTGGTGTAGTGGATTTGGATTGTGTGTCGCTAAACAACCAGAGAGATGTTAAGTTTAGTGGGAGTTTATGTAGTAATTTTGATTAAGATGAACTAAAATTATCATAAACAAAAGTCATAAAATGTCTTTGCAAAAATCCTTGTAGATCATGGCTGACTACGATAACTTGTTCGTTGCTGAGGAGCTACGTCTTGATGGGTCAAATTTCATCGAGTGGTACCTACATCTTAGAGAAGTCCTATCATCCCATGATGAACTCTACGTGTTACATGAAACTTTAGAAGAGAAACCCAAAGCTTCTGCAAGTCACAACAAGCGTAAGGCTTGGCTCGATCGGAGTAAGACTCACATTCAAGTCAAATGGTTGATGAGTGTCTTCATGAATTCAGACCTAGCTAAACAATTCAAGAACTTGAGTGCCATTGAGACTGTCACTGAGCTAAAGAAAATGTTCATAGCACAAGTGAGAATTGCAAGGTTTGAAGGGCTAGATGAATTTCTTTCAACTAAGATGGACGAAAATGATTGCTTGGAAGAGCATCTAAAGAAAATGTATAAGATATATTACACTCTAGTGGATGCTTGGGATATGGAGATGAGTGATGAATTCGCGATAGATGGGTTGTTGCGCTCGCTTCCCCCCAGCTTCAAGAATTGTGTCAGAGACTTTGTCAAGGAAAGGGATTCGATCACTTATCCTGAACTGGTGTCTCAACTTCGTCGCATCAAAATGAATTCCCTGGCAAGAAAAGTTGACAATGCAGAAGGTATATTTTGATATACTAGTTATAAATGTTTAATGTCCTATTTACACTTGTGGTGAGATAAGTATTTGATACTTGTGCTGTTTTGTGAAAACAGGGCCTGCCATTTGAGAAGTGCATGGAGGGACTGAGTGGATTTCGCGGAAAGATGGCAATCAAGGAGTTGATGCTGGCGACGTTCTACTTCTACATTTATCGTTTTAAATTAGAGGATTTGAATGAGTTTTGTAATCGAATTAAGTGCGATCTTTAAATTAGTGTGTCTCGGTTTGTGAGATGGTCATTCATGTTAAAGACAAGTGGTTGTTCTATTTTCATGAGTAATCCTTTTTGGTGATCACATTTCGATTATGAGATTATTGTCCTTTGCTTGATTTGAAACGATGATTGGTTAAACATTTGTAAAATATGAAACATACTAAAATATCCAATACTTAATGATGAGAATTTTAGTTGTGCTATAGTGTTGAGAAGCATTCTGATGCGCATCACTAAGTAGTGTGATTAAAATGCCATTTTCGGAAAATGCCATGAGCAGCTGAAAATAAACACAAGTGTTGGTTATATTTTTCAGTGAATAATAGACATCATTATTTTATGTGATTCATCATGGATGAGTGAATAGATGTATTTATTCAAGTTATGATGGGATCATATTATTTTGGAAGTGAGGATATTAAGTTAACAAGATAATTGAGTCTTTTCGATTTGATCAAAAGAGACGAAGTATTTGAGTTATTGTTTAGTATGCAGACTTGTGACAAGTGTTTTCACAAATTGCAATATTTAGAGTTCATTCAAAAGTGTTTTGATGCACCCTGAAATATTCTAATCACATTATATTTTGATATTGTGTGGTCTTACAAAAAGGGGGTTTTCGAATTAAGGATTCATTAATATCATTTAGATTTATTTTTTATAACACTCTGTTTTTAAATAAAGAATCTATTTAATGATTTGCATTTCGCATATGAATTATGTGAAACAGTTTTTCCAGTAATTATGGGATAATTAGAAACTGTAGCAAATAGAGTTTTGTAGTATTTTCATATGAGATTATGAATAAAGATTCCACAATGTGAGACTAAAAGAGACAAATCAATTTGATTGGTTATGTTAAGTATTTTAGTGGTTTTGTCATGAAATGGTTTCATGGATAAAAGAATTGCTGGAATAAATTGAGAAAGCTAAGTTTATGTATCAAGTGGCACATATGTAAAGTGCTATGTTGGTTAAAACTTGACGCATAAAGAATTTAATGATGGTGAACATTGAATTTTCGGTTTAGCTTGTCTTAAAGAAGTGGGATTCAAGAATATGAATTTTGCCAGGTTGCAAATAATATTCATGATTTACTTGTCTTGTTTGGGAAACAAGACATACCTACGAAACTACAAAAGGAAGAAATAGAAACTTTAAAATACGAAAGTGACTAAGAGTCATCCAATGTTAAGTTTAAATCACAAAGTAATTGTTACTTGATTTTGTGAAAATAATGTGTTCACATATTTATTTTGCAAAGAGGTTTGTATGGAATAAATAAAACTTAAAGCTAGCAAGGTACTAGCGGTTCGTATATGAGTTCTCGAATTTTAAGAGTTAAGAATTTTGGAGGAGTCCAAAGTATCGAGAAATTGCATAAAAGGATGAGTGTGATCTAATTGAAATATGTGGTGACATATATCAAGTGAGAGCATAAGCTAATTTCCATAATTGAAATATGTGGTGACATATGTTTGAGTGGGAGCTAGTTAATCATGGTTAAATATAAAAGATAACATATTTCTGAGTGGGAGTCAAAGTGGTTTCACAATTTAATATGTGTGTGATGTATATTTGAGTGGGAGTTTACAACATCTTGTTTTGAGTGAAATGGAGATTTCATAAATGTTGTAAATAAGTCATGGACAAATGTATAACTTATGAAGTTAAATTAGAAAGTCAAATATCTATGGAGATAGATGCATCTATGGGGATAGATATGTTTGATAAACTTTAAAGTCAGGATGTTTAACCTAAACAAATTTTAAAGGAGTTTAAAATGAAACAAGAAAAGAAAGGTTCTTTGTGCTTGTGAGAATTAGGTGAAACATTGAGTTGATAACTCAGTACAAATTGATGGTTGTAGGATATGTTGGTATTCGCCATGAATGGTTCATAGGTATAAACATATAAGAACCATGTGTTTGTATTTGACAAATAAGTGACCCAAGTTCTTGGTTAGAAGAACATGTTCAGAGTGAGGAGTCACTGAATGTGAATGAGACAGATATTTCTAGAGATTGGTAGACTTGTTGAAGTCAAGACACCGAGCTAGATTTGAAATATCATAGAGACAGTAGCGTAGCGAAAGCATGATCGAAAATATCGAAGTGGCAAGGATTGCACTGTCGATTTGTTGAGTCAACAACATATAGGAGTATATGATTAATTCAAGGATTAAAAGATATAATATTTTGGTTTGAGAAATTTGTTTCAAGATTGAGTGAGTTCCAGGTACACATGCTATGTGAAAGTTCTATTGAGTGATCATACGCCATGTAGGTATAAAAGGTAAACAAAAGCTTCACTCTACAACCAAACATATTATTTTCATCATATGATGATGAGGTTTATCATGTGATGATAAGAAGCCTGTCATGAGATGATAAAATAATGTCAAATTAGGTGACGTTGACGTTTTGCAAAGAACATAGAGAACTATATAGTACAGAGCACGGACAGAACCTCTTCCACGAACAAACATGATCAACACTGAGATTACATGAGTGAGACTACATGGGTGTTGGATCGAGAAAAATGTAAACTAGATTATTGACTCTAGTGCAAGTGGGAGACTGTTGGGAATATGCCCTAGAGGCAATAATAAAATAGTTTATTAGCATATTCATTTTTATGATAATAGTTTATTCTCCATGCTATAATTGTATTAAATGGAAACATAATACATGTGTGGAATATAAACACCAGGTGTCCCTAGTAAGCCTCTACCGGACTGGTTCATTAGTCAAGAGATGGTTAGTGTTTCCTAAACATGGACTTATTATAGTCACTTGATAACGGAGTCATATCATTAGGAGTAACTAGCACAGTGGCCCGCGCACATGCGCGGGCAACCATCTAATATTTTGTATGCTAAAAAATAATATTTGGAAGTAATACTACGGACCATCAAACTTTTACTATCTGAATGAAATCTATGTCCACCATTGGCCATAATTCATATAATTATCCAATTTCCCTCTAATCACAAAATATCAACACCATGTTTGTAGATATAAAACATGTGTAACTGATTGCTAGGGATCGTCAACGTTTTGATGTTTCATTATTTGTTAATATAAGATAGTTTAATAAGCAAACATTTTTCTGAGTTAGAATTCGTAGTGTTTAAAATAGATTTTGTTGCATTGATCTTTGTTCATCCTTCAAAAATTATTGTTCTACTATAACTATAATGAACGCCTAACTTTAATTCAACATTACTCTTTCACACCTATCATTAAGTATTACCTGAAAGCATAGGAGAACAAAAATCGAGCACATATCTCCTTGCTATAAATATATACTACTCCATACAAAATCCCGCATGTCATAAAAGGTAATCCCGGACTTTATTGTTTGAAACTATCTCAAAGATCCAACATGTCTAAGTTAACTATAACTTAGAACAGAGGACGTCGAAGTGCGTCAAAGCCTCTTGCTGGACACAAAAACACTCTCCTGACCTTGCCATGTGCTTCCCACGTTAAATGTGGCATCCATGTAGTAATCAAAGTGAACATGGTCATCGATAGAGTTGATAATACCTCGACGAACATATCCAAAATGTATTTCATATAACATAGATTAAAATAATTGAGCAAATAATGGTTCTTGATTGTGTATGAACTCTCACAGGATGTATATATTTTTAGTGATTTATGTATTTTCATAGAAAAATAGTAACGACGGCACTGTAACATTATAAATTTTCACATAGTGAATGCTCATTACAAATGTCTGTACATGTTTCTGAATTTAGATAACTATGTGGTAATACCAAAATTACTATTTTTTTCATATGTAATCCATACAACTCTTCTGAATATTATATAGGAGGTTCGGTTCGACCTCAAGACAATATTTTGTTGAACAATTAGATCCCATGGCAAGTGCAATCAAACTTGGAATAGCAGTGGTTCTCCTTTGAATAGAACATCCTTGTGGTAGTCAGAAGAAGAAACGGGCCTTAGTCGCCATGTTAGAAAACACATAATGGTGCTTCAGGTGAAAATGCTAGTCTATGTCGCAAGGCGTTACCAAAAAAAACCTAGCTGTCCGGTTCTTTGGCCAAAATGAGATATACCAAGCGAATTGATTGCAGTCTTCAGTAGCACAAAACTGATTCGTTCATATGCATATAGAGAAGCCTTTCCAGTAGCACAAAACTGAAAACGACTGTCCGGTAGTGGAATAAGTCTGAATAACCTTGTGAGTTTCTATTATTAGCTCAGAACAAAAATCTGAATAATATGACGAGTGAGGTAGGAGCTAACCAACACTTTGCAATAACTGTCATTCACCAGCCTCTCCACAGAAGGATTCTCAGCATAACAAAGTATGCAGTTTGAGCATTCCTTGGTCCACACTTGGTGGCAATATTATGAGCTCATTCCATTGCTATAGAACTCAGTGACCTGGAGCTTAAGAATACATAAAGAAAAGAGAGCACCAATTGATTGTCCTTCATAACGTCTTGGGAGGAAAAGCAAAGCAGATCAACATATACACAATAACCAACCAAATAATGTAACACCACACAAACTTGAGGTAGTCTAGAATACATATATTTTACCATTTCTGAGTGAGCATGTATTGCACATATTTTATTGAGAATGAAGTTGAGTCCTGTATAACGGTTATGCAGACAAGTAACATGATCAAGAAAGGTACCTCATTGCAACAAAAATAGACAACATTAGCTGCTTTCTTTCGTGATTCAACTTCGTACACCAGAATCTCTCATGTGATTTTATAAATAAAACCTGCATATAGGTATATAGGTACCCAAAACCTGCATATTTGTATACAAAACATAGGATTTATTATTACTAACAATTATACAAAAATGTGTTGTTAGTTAAAGAATGATGCACCTCTATCCACAAAACCACAAATGGCTATAAAAACCATAACATTGTAAGAATTGTGTATTCAAATACCTTGTATGTCTTCACCAGATTAATTGAACTAAATCTATTTATCCTATCAAAAGAATGTTGTATGGCACTGTTGACATTCCGTGTGATCTCTAAAGGCTCTTTGCTAAGATAATTAAACATCGATTACTGGGTACTGAAAAGACAAATATTTTCCAAACTTTGACACTTACAAATTAAATAACGTAGGCATAGTACTATGATAATTCAATGATCTCTTTGAACAGTCAAAAGCTGCCTGCTAGTCCATGGAAGGCCATTAATCATAATATGCTACAACTTGATGAAGAAATGATATTTCTATAAGATGCCAAATGGTAAGAAATACATAATTGTCACTGAATTAAGCAGAGGTAAATAATCAAGTGAAATGAACGTACAAAGCGGTATAGTTCATAGGAAATCCAGAGCTAAACCTAAAACAATTAAGTGTGTACTTTATGATTTAACTTGAATCTGTTACGATCCATGTCATGTTGTACACTGCGAGAGGAGGGAGTCGGTGGTTTATTTAAAACACTAAATTATTGCTGTAGGTTGTTTTTTGCGTAGGAAGGTAGTGGCATCTATATCTTATATATATTCAAATCAAACCAATGTCTAAGAGTTCAAAACATGTAAGACGTTGAAGCCAAATACATTGAGGGCCAAAAGGAGAAGAGTAAAAGAGAGCGGCAACCACAGGGAAAGAAAAAATATATTAAGAGAGCTTGTTTGCCCACGCTAGGACACCCTCCTTGAGTTATTCTTTTTCTGCTCCATAACTGAAGAGTATCAGATATCTGTTTTGCAATCATTTCCCGACCAGTATGTCCTTAAAAACCCTAGTGTTTCTTTTCCCTACATCTTGAATATGTTAGAACCACAACCAAATCTTGCATAATGTCCATAATTTAGGATCCAGGCTGATTTATGTGATGGTAATGCAGATGGTGAAGGAGCTCCTTTGGAAATAGTATATGGCACAATTTTTGTGTCTAGATCATGTGTACCATTATAATTTCCAACCCACAAATGTTTAACCGATGGTATACTGAACAGAAAAAGGTTTTGAAATTATAGGATGTAACTTTTTGTGACAATATATGCGTAAATAGCTAATTTGTAACTCCTTTATTCATTGGATGAATAAACAAAATATCAGAATTGATAGTTATCTATAAACATATATGATAACAGAGAACATAATACGTCATCCAAGAAAGTGAATCTTTCATCACTCCCAACTGAACCTAATCGGTATGATGTTGCCACATATATGAGCTATTGCTGGTCTATAGAAGAACATGATACATAAAAAATAAAAACATTTGGCTCAGTGAAGCATTTAAAAGCAGAGACCATTCAGGGTGACTTGCGTTTTTACTAAATATATTATCTCTACAGCATCAAAGTACATGAGATTAGTTACCCACCTTCTACTTCAGCTGGGCAACTACAATTCCAGTAGTAGAAGCTATATCTGAAAGAGGAACTTAGCATGCAAAAAAAAGGTTAGCCAACCAAGATTCAGATATGAACTGTTGTCTCTTATATTAATCGGAGCTAGAGCAATGCAGTCTTTTATCAATGACATGGCACTCCACCAGTAGCTTCTTTATCAAAGAATATTGATATCTTATTTGAAGGAAAAATGCAACCATCGCACTAACCAACATTATAAGGCCTGATACCCTATCAGATGCAGGCACTGCAAGGATTCAAAACTATATTTTTAAAATACTCAATAACTTAGATGGCCTTTCCAAAATAGTACATAAATATTTAATGTAGGTAAGGAAAGATCACAGTACACAAAAGCATGAATTTCTGCTCATAAGACATGAACCATGTCATAGGCTAACAAAATGTTGGGGTCATGGGCTTCTACCGCATTCAACTATTTGCTGCCACAAAATCAATTGATGGAGTTCCGCACCTGAATATCTCAATTGATTAAAAATATCTTGACAACAAATGCATCATCTTACTACCATGTGAGTAATGCGAGTAATTAAAATACTGAGGTAGGGCTATGTCATTATTTTTCACCTCGTCAAATCTACAAGTGATTGGGCTTGCGTAGATGAAATAAAGATTCTACATGGAATCGTACATTTGCAATTAATTAGAGCTGTGTTGTCGTACTGGTGGCGACAGGCTATGACACAATTAATCGATTGTGTTGTCATGTGCTTCTCACATGGGAGAGGGCAAAGCCAATGGGGAGCTTCTCAGCCTTACGTTGTCTAACATGAATCAACAGGAACAGGATTCCAGAGGCGTGATATGTTGCCAGATTGAACTCGCTGCTACTACATCAAATTAAATCGCTTTTTACCTTGCATGGAACTGCATCCGCCATGAATAAACCATCACGAAGCCTTGTTTCCCATCTAACTGGCAGAGAACTGGGCAAACTGTGAACCTGGATTTTTCTGTGCATCGTCTGGGTGACGTTGCACAGATCGGAAACGAAATTTCCAAGCTTGTTTCTATACCCAGCTGATGCTTCCTTCGCTGCTGAATCCATCGATCTGGTGCGAACCTTAGATTTTTCCGTGCATCGTCTGGGTGACGTTGTTGAACAGATCGGACAGGAAATTTCCGAGCTTGTTTCTATACCAAGAAGTCGCTTCCTTCGCTACTGAATCCATCGACATGTGGTCTTCGTGTGATGCCAGATCCATCTGTTTGTGCTCCAATATTTATGTACTATTTTGGAAATAGCGAGAGTGCCACCGGCGCGGCGGCTGATGTTGCCTCGTGGGGGAAAGAGAACATGAGCAAAATCAGTTTAGGGTCTAGAAGACGTGGTTCCCAATGGTATTGGTGGGTAATTTTAATTTCTTTTGTCATCTGACGGCTATGAATAGCGAGTCACTTAAACGAAAGGCCAGATGTTTATGATTATTGTGTGATTTTCTAGTCTATTTTTCTTTTTTCTGGTTGCACGTCATGTACTTTTAGTATATAATAGATATGTGCTCTCTCAAGTTCTCCAAACATTTCACTTCAGATATGGACATGTCTACAAAACATCACTTTAAACAATAATATCTGGTACCATACTATTTTCTTTCACATATTTTTTCCCTTGAAAATGTTATTCTAGAGATTGATTACTGCCACACATAATAGATTTCTAGAGTAGCACCTCCCAGCATTTTCTAATACTACCAAGATAGGTTTTAGTGACAAATGTACGCCCATTCGCTTCTCCAGCTATTTCCAAATATTTTATCTAATGATCTAAAGCAGCGAGTTTTACAGAATTCTTACTTCTGAGAGTAATTATTATGTGGATATAATTTTTTAGGGATGGACCAACAATGGATAGCATGAAACTGCCTACACTTGAAAATAAGTCTCATGCTCTAATTAATTAATTAATACTAAAGTAGTATGCAGAGACGTTTCATGCATCAATACACTGTTGTATGCGCACAACCATGATCAATACGTACCTGATCTTATATTACGTTGCTGGTGAGGGCGCTCCATCGATCTAGTTTGCTCCTGTGTAACCATGCATGCTATGCACCTAATTATCAATCCAGCTGCTCTGCCGTCGCATGCATGGGGCCGTATGTGAATCTGTATGGCGCCCTGATGCTGCCCACTCAAAGATCCGATGTAAAAGCAAACGACACTTGTCGCGTTGTACGGAACGGGAAGTAGCAGGGTGATAGCAGAAATTAAGCTTCGAACATACACGGCACAACTTCTAGGGTTTGGCTAGAGCCAGCTTGGCCGGAAACAGAAAAAGGGATTATGGCGCTAGGTAGAAGAAGCTGGGCAAGCGGGAAGTAAATGTCTGACCAGCTGGATCGAATTGATATCGTGGCCGCCGGTGGCGCCGCCTGATCTTCCCCTACTCGTAGAAGAGAACGTGAAGCCCTCCACCTCCAGATCGGGCAAAGACGCTGGCAACAAAGGCAATGCACGCAGCACACATGTATACTTCCTTTTTCTTGGTGATGATTGTTGCCGATGTGTGTGGATTTGGTGGAGGTCGACGGGCACCATTGCAAATTTGTCGGCGGCGGCCTGCGTGAAGACCGTATAGATTTGATTTTCTTTCAATGTATGAGTCGAAGGGGTACGAAACTTATGGAGGGTAGTGGTGGGTAATTTTCTCAAACTTTAACTGGATAGTTTTTTTTTTTGCTATAATCTAGCGGCTGAAATCTGATAAATAGTTAAATTGATGGCCGGATGTTTCTGATTATTGTGGGATTTTCTACACTATTTCTCTTTTTTCTGGTGAGCCCGTCATGTACTTTTAATATATAATAGATGATGTGATGGACAAGATCCAATAATAAAAGAGTTGAAATTAATCGTGTCACTGAGTTTATTGTCAACACTTTTAATGTATGCCAAGTATAGTTTCCTTAGACCATGAGATTATGCCACTCCCGTTTATCAGAGGAATGCTTTGTGGACATCAAACGTCACTTCGTAACTGGGTGATTATAAATGTGGCTTTCAGGCTTCTCCGATGATAGGTTGTTGGGTGACATGAATCAAGAGTGGGATTTGTCCCTCCATGTGACGGAGAAGATATCTCCATGCCTTCTCGATAATATAGCATCATAAAGTCTGCAGACATGTGATTAGGTGGTAATCACGGAGATGCTATATTATGGACGAGTAAAGAGAACTTGCCGGTAACGAGATTAAACTAGACATGGGGATGTCAACGATTAAATCTCGGCCAGGTAAAATATCGTGAGACAAAGGGAATCGTATATGAGATTAATTGAATCTCCGGCATCGTGGTTCAATCGAGAAAGAGTTTCGTTGAGTGTATAGGAATTAATATGGGCATCCCGGTCCCGCTATTAATTATTGATATGATCATGTCTATGCATTCCCGAACCCGTAGGGTCACACACTTAACGCTCCAATGAAATTAGGTTTAGCGATGAATTAAATGATGGAATGGACGAATGGTGATTCAGAGTCCCGGATAAGATCACGGACGTCACGAGAGGTTCCGGAGGAGTCCGGAGAATAAGATTCATATAAGGAAAGTGGTTTCTGGAGGTATCGGAAAAGTTCCGGGAAATATTTGGAAGGTATCGGAAGGTTCAAGAATGTTCTAGAGCGGTCTAGAAGTGGGACCACATAAAGTATGGGGCCCACATGGACCAAAGGGGTGCAGCTGGCCACTTGGGCCAGCCGCACCACCCAAGGCCCACATGGGCCAAACCGGCCAAAAAGAAAAGGGGAGGGGACCGAACCCTAGGAGGAGTCCTAGGGGGACTCGGCTTGCTTGGCTTAGGGGCCAAGTTACCCCAAGCCGGCCGGCCCTAGCTCCCCCCTCCACCTATATATAGAGGGCCAAATGGGGGTGCGGCACACACCTAAAAGGAGGAGCCCTAGCCGCACCACCAGCCCCCCAAAACCCTAACCCTAGCCGCACCCCTTCTCCCCGGAGGGCTGCGCCACCACCACCTCCACCTTGAGCTGCCGCACCCCCTAGCCCTAGGGGCTGCGCCATCTCCTCCTCTCCCTCTCCTCTTGCTTGGCTTGGCGAAGCCCTTCTCATGGAGATCGTCATCATCACCACCACACCGTCGTGTTGCTGAGATCATCAAGGCCACGTCTACCTCGCTTGCGGGATCAAGGAGTGGACGTCTTCATCGAGCCGTACGTGTGGACACCGCGGAGGTGCTGCCCGTTGCTGCAGTTCATCGGATTGGATCTCGAGGATAATACATCTCCTCGCGACTAGATGAGTCTAGTTGCGGGGATCGACTAGTGATGCATATAAAATGCATACATGAACTTTGCATTATAATTCTCATATTTCAATCATATTTGCATCATATAAGGGCTATATCATTGTTTTATAATGATTTTGGGAAGATTTCATAGTTTTCCTATTTTTTCTGGAATTAACCCTGCACTGGCAAAAAACCCTATTTTCTATATTTTGATGTTTCAGGGACCCAAACGACGTCCAAATGACCTAAAAATTTACGGGGATCATTTTTTGGAAGAAACAAAGCGTGGGGAAAAAGGATGCGAAAAAGTGGAGGCCCGAAGGCCGAAAGGGAGTGGCCCACGCGGCCAGATTCCTTGGTCGCGTGGGACCCACCCTTTTGGGCCTCGTGGCTCCGTTTGCGTCGATCCTTCTTCCCGAAGCTTCCTCGTGACCTAAAACCGACTATAAAAATAGTCCCCCAACGTTTGCCAGAAGGGAGCGCCGCCGAAACACAGAAACACCGAAACAGAGACCTGGAGCTGCAGATTGGAGGGGGAAAACTCCGGCGGGGCGCTGCCGGGGTGGTCTCCATCTCCCCCAACGACATCTCCACCGTCTCCATGATGAGGGGGGAGTAGTCAACCCTCGGGGCTGAGGGCTCATGTCGGTAGCTATGTGGTTTATCTCTCTCTCCCATGATGTGATCTTTATGTGATCATGAGCTTTGTAATCTAGTTGAATCCATAGATGGTACTCTTCTTTATCTTATGAATTATGCTATTCAAGTGGTTTTATTAATGTAATTTCCGGAGTCACCTTTGTCCCATGGTGTGAAGTTAACAGTGTGTGCACCGTGTGTGGCTCTTAGGCTAAAGATTACATGAATACTTATCATGAGTTATTATTTGTGTTGGATGTCTCTATGATATTGTGGTGTTTGTTAGTACTATCTTTGGATGCGGATAGTGACAAGCATGAAGTGTCCCTAGATGTGGAATGCAACTTTAAGGTGTGCTTTTATAGCCCTACGCAATGGATTGGTGTTCGTTATCCAACCGGATTATAGTTCGAGGTAGCATAGTGAAGAGGAAATATCTATGTATTCAATTATATTATTATTGTTGAGAGTGTCCACTAGTGAAAGTATGATCCCTAGGCCTTATTTCCAAGCATTGAAACATCGTTTACACCTTTGTCTTGTCCTCTTGCATTGAAGAGGATTGGGACACTTTTACATTTTTGTTTTGTTACATTAAACCTCCATCCATTAAGTCAACCATCTTGTTCCATAAACTTTTTTAGTGCATAATCAACTAAAACTTGTGACACTTTAGTTGTAGGGAATAGATAACTTTTCCTTCTTACTCCTGCGGATCGATACCCTACTTCCACATTGAGAGGTGCTACAGTGATCCCCTGCTCTTGGGGGTTATCAAGTACTTTTCTGGCGCCGTTGCCGGGGAGCGTAGCGCTTAAGTTTCTATTCTTGTGCACGCTAGACTTTAGATTTATTTTAGCTTGTTTTACATCTTGCAATCATCTAAGCTTGGGGAGGTTTTCCTCTTTAACTTGTTTGGTTGTGAGTTTTTCTTAGATTTACTTTCCGCTTTGCATTAACTTAATCCATATATCAAAAACCCAAAAAATTAGAAAATGGAAAACAACAAAAAAATTAGAGAGCTTTATAAAATTTATCTTGAAATTGGTCATGATGCTTTTGAAGAGAAAATTAAAAAACCTATGGAACTTTATTTGCATAACAATCATGCTAGTAGCAATGTTATTAGTATGATTTCTTTGAATGCCATTATTTCTAATGCTATGGAAAATTGCAAGCTTGGGGATGCCGGTTTTGATGAATATGATCTTTTTAGTTCCCCAAGCTTTGAGGAGGAAATTTGCTTTGATGATACTATGCCTCCTATATATGATGATTACGATGATGACTATGATTGTGTTAATCCCACTATTACTAATGAGAAGAATTTTGCTTATGTGGAGAGTAATAATACTTTTATGATGGTGAATGAAAAGAATGCTTTATGTGATAGTTACATTGTTGAATTTGCTTATGATGCTACTGAAAGTTTTTATGAGAGAAGGAGACATGATTTCATATATCTCAATAATATTAAGACTTCTGTCTTTATATTGAAACTTTTGAAGTTACACTTGTTTTGCCTTCCTATGCTAGTCACTTTGTGCTTTATTGATTTATTCTCTTATAAAATGCCAATGCATAGGAAAAGAGTTAGACTTAAAAGTTAATGGGTTAATGTCTTGTGGTGTGCTCTTTATGCTTTTATTTCCTATTCTGCCTGGGCTCACCTTACATATATCAAATAAGTACAAGAATTCAAGCTTGGGGATGCCAAGCCACCTCACTCCAACCATCTTGATACCAAGTAAGTAAGCCTAGCTATATGGCTATAAAGAAAGCGCTTTACGGGAGGCAACCCGGTTGTTTTTTATTTTTGATTTTCTTTGTGTCCTCTTGCTGTAACAAGAGACTTAGTTTTTAGTTTAGTTTCTGGAATTTTTAATAAAGTGCCAAGTTTTACCTATTTTGGTATGAAAAAGTTGCTATTTTGCATGCGGAGATTTTATTCCAGCACGAATCTGTGCACGGTATAATTTTTCATTCCTAATCTGTAACTCCGAATGAGCTCATATTTTTACTGTAACTGTAACTTTTCATCCTCTGTATGCTGAATGTTTTTAAGAATTTTTAGACATGTGTAAGTCAGGTAGAAAAATACGTTTTGCTGCTGCTAGTTTTCTGGACAGATTCTGTCCAATATTGTTTGATGCATGTTTTGAACTTTTAACTTGAATCTTGTTGATCCAATTGAGTTTATTAATAGGCATACAACATTATACACTTTCTGGACATTCATATGAATTTTTTTCTAAGGATTATAAGCAGCAAGTAACATTTGTCTATCATTACTAATGTCACCCCACAGAAAAGAAATAGGAGAAACAGTGTTTTGAAGTTTTTTCACAGGGATTAGAGGAGATGCACCAAGAGCTATCCAAGGATGGTGAAAGCCATAAGCTTGGGGATGTGAAGACAACCCCACTGGACCTACACACTCTCGGTTTGCACACGTCTAACTTCTGTTTTTCTATCAATGCACTTTATCGCATGAACTTGGAGCGTCTTTTATTTGTTTTTTGTTTTGGTTTGATTTTTGTTTTGAGACAACCACTATCATTTATATATGATAGAGATTCTGGAAGTTTGGGTTGAATTTAGTTGGATGCTATTATAATAATTGGGAAAGGGATGTTTGAGTTGATTTAAAAAGTTACATATAGTTGCATAATTCATATGTTTTTAATGAGTGTCAGTTTGCAAGTATTTTATCAAGAGCTATTTTATATTCATGTTTAGATGTTGAATGTTACTTTACTTGGTCTAACATGGTGTCGCAACAGTGGAACATGGGGTTCCCCTGATGCGGTCAAAGTGGGTCCACCGCACCTGGGCCCACCAAGGAGGCACTCAAGGCCAAGGCTCAAGACTGGCAGATGGGCCCCCCATCTGCCCCACGGCATCGACAACCAAGGCAAAGGACCAGGGGACCCCCCGGGGCCCCCTCAACTCGAAAGCAGACACGGAGGTCTCGGGGACCCCGGCGCCCGGCAGGAGGCCAGGCTCACCCTCGGGAACCAAACTCCAGCGCGCGATGAAGATAAGCTTGCCAGCCCTGGCTGGAAGCTCCTAGAAGACTTGGGCGCCAAGAAGATGGAGGCGCCAAGGGGGGCAGAGGCGGAAAAGCTGTCAGTCTCTGTCCGCCCTCCCTGGAAAAGGTGGGCGACCGCACCTACCCCCTCTCAGAAGAATACTTGGACGAGAGGAGGCCACGTCGCCTCCTAAGAAGAACCCGGAGGGGTTTTCCTGCCAAAACCCCTCCAGCCCCAAGGGCGCACCTGTGGTATCCCCTTAGCCTATAAAAGGAGGACCAAGGCGCCCAAGGGAAAGGGACGGAACATCAGCGAGTCGGAGGCTAGGCTAGGTAGCGCACAAGTCCAAGAGTAGCTTAGGCGAGAGGTGATCTCCTCCGGGTCAGGATCTGCTCGTCTTCAACCTCTAGCCGACACCTCCCGGGTTCTCACCCGCAACCACCATTGTAAAGCTACACCATGATACACCACTCAATCCAGACATGCAGGAGTAGGGCTGTTAGCCTCCGGGTGGCCTGAACCTGGGTAAACTCCTTGTGTCTCTGTGATGCTTGCTAGCACGTAGATCTCGAGCGTAGACGAAGCCCCCCGGCGGAAGACGTCTCTCAGCCTCCTTCGCGCCCCATACCGAACCTAAAAAGGGGGTATCCTTTACTCCCGGTGTCCGTGATCCAAGACACGACATCTGGCGCGCCAGGTAGGGGGCGCAAACGCTGGTTTCATCTTCATCGGCTTCGTATTTTTCGTGGAGATCTGCTTTGAGTTCTTCAGATCTCCCGGCAATATCGACCTTAGGGTCATCGACAAGGTCATCGACAGGGTCTCCGTCGACCTCAGGTTCATCGACAAGGTCTCCGTCGACCTCAGGGTCATCGACAAGGTCTCCGTCGACCTCAGGGTCATCGACAAGGTCTCCGTCGACCTCAGGGTCATCGACAAGGTCTCCGTCGACCTCAGGTTCATCGACAAGGTCTCCGTCGACCTCAGGTTCATCGACAAGGTCTCCGTCGACCTCAGGTTCATCGACAAGGTCTCTGTCGACCTCAGGTTCTCCGACGAGGTCTGCGTCGACCTCAAGTTCTTCGACAAGGATGGCACGGAAGAAGAAGGCCAAGTCCAGCGTGGAGTACCTGCGGTACCCGGGACTCGGCTTCGACCCCGAGGAAGCTTCAGCGACGCCATCCACGCAGGGTCTCGCCAGCGAGGTTCGGTTCGTGTCCCCGGCGGCTCGGGCCGATGCAGCTGCAGATGGGGATTTGCCCCCGGGAAGTAGTACAGGCATTGACGCTCCTCTTTCCCCGTGGACGCGCGTGGTGAAGGAGGAACTCTACCTGGAAGCTTCCCCGCCAACTCTCCCCCGGGAGTGGGAGCATCAGATTCAAGGCCAAGAGACTGAGATCGCAAGGGACGACCCGTACGTGCCGCAAGAAATCCAGATCCCGCTGGGCGAAGACGGACAACTAGGACCCTGGTGCTCGTTCCACCTGTCTGACAAACACAATATCGATGACTGCCGCGAATTCAGAAAGTGCCCGAGGAGCGAGGGATGTCACATCTGTGGAGAGCTTGGTCACTTCCGCCGAGATTGTCCTCTGAACCCGAAACCAAGGAAAGCCCCGAAGAAGAAGTCACCAAGAACTGTTATGGACGCCTCCACCCAAACCGACAACGTGTACTCACCACCAATGACACCAGTGAGCCAATCCGTGGCTACCTCTGACTGGGATCGAGCCTACTTCAACGAAGGTCAGCCAGGAAAAGAATGGGATCTCCCGGGTCACGTCATGACAATACACCCGGGACCGAGTGGACCTCCACAGAAGTATTGGATTGCAAAATAATTGGCCTCCGGGCGACGATGAAAAAGAGCCAGGAAGGTTCTGCGGACCGGCGCTGCAAGGGTGTCAGCAAGGCGGCGTGCTTTCAAGCAGCACCGGAAGCAAAGGGGTCTCCGGACCGGCATCATAAGAATGTCAGCAAGTTGGACATGCCCTCACGCGGCATCAGGATCATGAAGGTCTCAGGACCGGGGCCACGGGCCCCAGCCATAAGGTCCTACGCCAGTGGAGATGGCTGGGCAGGCGGCTATTTCAGCACGGGTCCCTGATCCTGCGGGTAACCGCAGGCGGGGCAGAGGTATGTCTTAAAAGCGGCATAGAAGACCCGCCCTGGCAGCAGCACGACGAAACAATTGCTGAAATAGCCTAAAGGAGGTCGACATTAAGCTAAGTATAAACATGCTTGCACGGGATTTTCCTTTGCTGCATCTATTTTATGCATCTTGGCTAAGACGAAAGCAGGCGTTGTTTTGGGGTGGCGCCTCCGCGACTAAGTTGTCCGTTTCCCTCGGGCAGTGGAATCGTGGGCTGAGGTCCGTGCGGTCAAAATAATGATGAGTTCTTGGGGGGATGCGCCCTGTGTCGGTGGCTTAGATCCGTCTGAGTGCCCACGGCTGGTTAGCTCTCACGCTCATTAACTCTTCCCGAGAGCGTTAAGCCTCCACGGGTGCAATAAGATAGATAAAATTTGGGAAAAGTTATTTACATTCAGAAAAGTACAAAGTTTGCAAAACATAGTTTACGTTTCCTGGTGTTTCCCCGTCTGCTTTCAGGACCGATTGTCGTCCTCACAGGAGAAGTGCTCCATGATCTCATCTACCTGGCGGGTCACCTCGGGATCGGTCAACATCTCGGGGGTGAGGCCTTCCAGGTCGGGCAAAGAAGGAGGTGGCTGGTGACGTCGCCGAAGGGCCGCGACGAACTGGGTGGCCACCTGCCGGGAGCAACCCTCCCTTCCTGGAGGGTGGCTCTCCCCACGCTGTCCCTGAGGCCACCGATGCGCGAGGCCACGAGCTCCAAAAACGAGGGTTAACACCGGAGGGAGTAGGAGCGCCCCGTCGGGAGGGCAGGCAGGCCCTTCACCTTCAGCACCGTCAGCGCCTCCATGATCTTCACGGACTAGGAGTGCATCTGGAGCAGGATCTCGTCGTTCCCCCACCGATGCTGGCGGGTAGTTGTTCGTCTCTTTGGCAAGCGCCTCCTTGGCCTTTGCCAGTTCACCTTGCACCTCTTTGAGCTGCTCGGACAGCTTCTCATGGCGATCCTAGGCAATCTGAGCTTGCGACTTGCTTGTCTTCGCGGTCGCCAAGCTTTCGGCAAGCTTCTTGGCCTCGTCCCGGCGGACGATGGCCATACGCCCGGCGGCTTCATCACGGAACTTCACTGACTCCTCCAGGGTCCGGATCTTCTTCTCCAGCTCGAGCCGGTGGGCACCAGCTTTCTTCTTGGATTCTTTGACCCCGGCCAGGGCCACTTTCTGCGCGTCAACGGTGGCCACCAGGGCCGCTATTCTCGACGCGTGTCCGTCTCATTTGCTTCGGATCCTCCGGATGTCCTCTCGAGCTTGTTCCCGGCATTTCTTCTCGTGGGCAAGGTCCTCCTTCAGTCTGGAGATCTTCTGATCCCTTGACTTGATGGCCTCGTCCTTCGCCCGGATGGTCCGCTCCGTCGCCGCCTCCACCTCCATGTGAGTCCACCCCTCCACGTTCAGCATCCCTTGCTCCAGGCGATCCTCGTCGAGGGCCGCTCTGGCTTGGTATGCCTCTCTGCTTCGAGGAAAGCCTTCTTCTGAGCTTCGAGCGCACGGAGGCGCAGCTGCAGCTCCTTTTGCTAGTTTGACAGCCTATGCTCTCGGGCATTGAGCAACTCGTCCTCGCTGCTACCCACTCTTCGCGGACGCGCAAGGCCTCTTCCCGAGAAGGGGAAGGGGGCTCCGGCTGCTTGATCTCGGCCTTGGCGAAGGCCAAGAACTCTTTAGCGTTGGGGAACGTCCGCGTGAACCCTGGCTCCGGGTTCTCCGTCTGCTGGTCGGGCCGGGGGCTCGTGGGCCTCGATGCGCGGGCGTCGCCAAGTGCCTGCTCGGCTTCTGCGTTGGGATCGGACCGGGCCGCTGGCGGCTCAACGTCATCCTCACCCCCGGCGTGGTCCTCCGTTCTGTCGGCATCAACTTCAGGATGGGCCGCTGGGGGCTCAGCATCATCATCACCCTCAGCACGGTCCCCCGCCCCAGAATCTGCATCGACGGATAAGGTGTCAGCCCCTGGGAACCTCCCGGTCCCCCGGGAACAGCGGTGGTGACTCCGGGTAATGTTGCCTGGAGGTGGCACCGAGGCAGCCGGGTCCCGACCCGGGGCCGCTCGCTCCTGCTCGCAGATGGGTGATGTCCGGGCCGCCGCCAGCGGCTACCCCCTGTCTCCTGCCTCCGAGGATTCCACCCCCGGAGAGGCTCCATTGGGAGGCGGAAGCTCCCTCGCGGCCGCCGCGGAACTTTCCGCAGCCTCCCCCGCTTCAACGTCATCATCCACTCGGACACGCTTCCGGGAGCTCTCGGACCCGGAGGACCTGCAGCGCGCATGTAACGGTCAGAGCTGTCTCAGCTCCTGTAAGGCAAGGAAGGATCAAGGTGAGCGCCAGGGTTACCTTCGGGCCCGTTTCACGCTGGAGAAGCCCCACCGCTTCCCCACAAGGTCTTCGAAGGGATCCGGCATCGACACGCTCGCGTCATCTCCGTCTTCGGTAGGAATCGGGGGCGGGAGGATTTCGGTCTCTCCGCCTGATTTCTGCCTTGTCAGCAGATTTTGAGGAGCTGGCTGCCCGGGGGGCGGCTCTACCCCAGCGTCTTCATCTCTCTCGGGCGTCTCCCCCTCTCCCTTGGGAGACGCGGGGGAGGGGTGCGGCCCTGCTCCTCTGGGCCCTCCTCTCCCTCCTCTTTGTCGTCGAAGATCCCGGGCTCGTCTGGGGGAAGTCCCCGTATGGCGGTCCTACTGCCATCAAAGACCTCTCGCGGGCCGTCGCCCGGGGCACCAGAGGCAGATCCAGGAACTCGGTACCCTGGAGCTCGTAAGCGTTGCACCGCAGCATGAGGGGCGTCGCGTCTCCTCTCGCGGAGCGGTCGAGCAACTGAGAAGTCTCCCGGCGGAAGATCATGTCGCTCCCCCGGTAGCTGGAAGTGCATCTTCCCCTTTAGCATCGCTGGCGCAATTCGAGACCCTATCTCCTGGCGGGTCTCCCACAGCGGTTGGGGCCTGCGGTGCAGAGGGGCAATCCCCCTCCGAACGAAGTCCCCGGTGATCATGGCGCCTGTCACCTGGCTGTCCTGAAGCTCCGAAAACTTTCTGATGATTGGCTGAAGGGCCTTGTCTTGGGAACTGACGTCCCTTGAGTTTGCCAAGCCTTCGGCTGGGGCAGTGGGCACCAGGAGATGTGGGCTGAGGCTGCCCGCCTGAGCAAAGTACTAGTTCTGCCTCCACTCCTTCCAGCTGGGGTGGATCTTGGTATCCGGGTACTGGCGCGCGTTCTCCTGCTTGAGGCAGAAGGACACTCCGCCCGCTATCCATCTTGATCTCCCCCTTCGGGGCATGAAGAAGTGTCGGAACAATGCCACGGAGGGCATTACACCGACGAACGCTTCGCAGGCGTGTGCGAAGGTTGCCAAGATCAGCACCGCGTTCGGGTGCAAATGAAGCATGTGCAGCCCGAACGCCTCCAAGACCGCCATGAAGAAATCAGAGAAGGGGGGAAGCAGCCCCATCACCGAGAAGTTGTGGAATGTCACCACCTCGCCGTCTTGCAGGGGGCCCGTGCCCGAGCTAATCTCCAGCTGGTCGCCCCCAATGAATTCCTTGGCTAACGCTTTGCGGGCGCCGGCAATTTGCCTCTCATCCGCAAACTTACTCGGATCATACAGAGCTTGTGTTACTCTCGGTGGCGGAAGATCGGTCCGGGCAGGGCCCGCTGCCGCTCTTTTCTTCCCGCCGGTCTGCTTCTTCACAGCTCGCTTCTCTCGCCTAGGCGCCATGGGCGAGGGAAGGGGAGCTAATCTGCGGCGCGCTGCGAGAAGGACGAAGGCGAAGTGCTCTCCGGCGGCGCTTCGGGATCTCTGTGTTTGGGAAGGAGTAACGGCTACAGTTCCTTGGAACCGTGGCTTATAAGGCTCCCCACGCGTTGCTTCGTGGCTCCACCACTCCGGCCGGCGCGGGGATCGAGGAGGCGTTCCGTTCGACCGTCTCCGCCCGTTGGATTCAAGGCTAGCGTTGGCGATCCGCGCGGATCGCAACGTTCAGAAGACCCGTGGGACGCGCGCCTCCGTGGTGCGCGGCTCTGACGGATGGGACAAGACACTCAAGGCCTGATGCCGGGGACCCACTTTGACTCTTTTTTGGTCATAGCCTCGGCGGTAGAAGGGTGTGGCCACCAGGACTATGCCCGGGGGCTACTGTCGCAACAGTGGAACATGGGGTTCCCCTGATGCGGTCAAAGTGGGTCCACCGCACCTGGGCCCACCAAGGAGGCACTCAAGGCCAAGGCACAAGACTGGCAGATGGCCCCCCCATCTGCCCCACGGCATCCAGACGAACACGGCATCGACAACCAAGGCGAAGGAATAGGGGACCCCTCGGGGCCCCCTCAACCCGGAAGCAGACACGGAGGTCCCGGGGACCCCGGCGCCCGGCAGGAGGCCAGGCTCACCCCCGGGAACCAACCTCCAGCGCGCGATGAAGATAAGCTTGCCAGCCCTGGCTGGAAGCTCCCAGAAGACTTGGGCGCCAAGAAGATGGAGGCGCCAAGGGGGGCAGAGGCGGAAAAGCTGTCAGTCTCTGTCTGCCCTCCCTGGAAAAGGTGGGCTGACCGCACCTACCCCCTCTCAGAAGAATACTTGGACGAGAAGAGGCCACGTCGCCTCCTAAGAAGAATCCGGAGGGGTTTTCCCGCCAAAACCCCTCCAGCCCCAAGGGCGCACCTGTGGTATCCCCTTGGCTTATAAAAGGAGGACCAAGGCGCCCAAGGGAAAGGGACGGAACATCTGCGAGTCGGAGGCTAGGCTAGGTAGCGCACAAGTCCAAGAGTATCTTAGGCGAGAGGTGATCTCCTCCGGGTCAGGATCTACTCATCTTCAACCTCTAGCCGACACCTCCGGGTTCTCACCCGCAACCACCATTGTAAAGCTACACCACTCAATCCAGACATGCAGGAGTAGGGCTGTTAGCCTCCGGGCGGCCTGAACCTGGGTAAACTCCTTGTGTCTCTGTGATGCTTGCTAGCACGTAGATCTCGATCGTCGACGAAGCCCCCCGGCGGAAGACGTCTCTCAGCCTCCTTCGCGCCCCGTACCGAACCTAAAAAGGGGTATCCTTTACTCCCGGTGTCCCTGATCCAAGACACGACACATGGATTGAGTAGTTCTATGGACACTTGTGCATGCATTTAGTTGGTCAACTTTCTCCCTTTTGATAGCCCAAAAATCCCAACAAGTAAAAACTTGTTTTCCAACACCTTCAAAGTTTTTCTAGTGAGTCCACCATATCTACCTATTAGCTTTATGCTATTCCGAGTATGTATATCATGTTACTTTGAGTTATCTATACCTCTGAATTAAAATGCTTATGTTAGTGATTGTTATGTGAAAAATCTGGTTAAATAGCTCTCACATCTTATTATTGCACTTAATAAACATGAAACATTGTGATTAAAATTATGAAGTTGTGAATTTGACAAGAGTCTTGGTTGCTAGTTAGCCAAATGTGCTGTCACATGGCAAGCTTTCAACATTGCACTAAATTATATCTAGTTGATATCATGTACTTTTGTTTATGGATGCTTATCATGGTGCCAAATAAATGTGGAAATTTAGTAGGTTTAAGTAGTTGTATAAATGGCTAGAGAGATACCTGGGCCGCTAATCTAAGCCATGCTATCATGGTGGAAATTTACTTACATGCTATGTGAACCTTCAGTGATACACCTCACAATAAAAAGCTATACCAATAGTAAATAAAAAGGGTGTTGAGATTGTTCCTTATGTTTGTTTGGCTTGTTCCATGTCCTGGGACAAGAGGTACCCCAGTTGATCTTCTTTATGACACTATTATACAATGACTTTACTTGAACTTGCTTTGTTTCCCAAGTTGAGTAACACCATGGTGTAGGTACTCATATTCAAGGGGCATGAAACTTTCAACCATTTATTTGTCAAGCACACTACTCATATTTGCTTTCACATTAAACTTTAATCATTAAATATGCTATGATAAGGGGTAATGAGAGCTTGACACCAATACCACATTGCAAACATTAACTTAAGTAGAAGCATTTGGAAGTTAGATGAGACTTGTTCATGTTTTTACCTCTACTCATTTATATCTTTCCAAAGTGTCCATTTTTATATTCAGTTTTATAAGAGTACTCTATGACCATTATAGGACCTTTTTATTTTTCATTATGCATACATTTGGTCCATAGTACTTTCTTTTATGTTACACTTTGTGAATTATCATTTGAACATCCTTGCATTGAATATTTGATATCACTTCATATTCTATCTTGCATATTGCTACTCCTTTGAAGAATGAATCATTTGACTATATGTAGCAATAATAATCATCTTTGATATCCATTGATAGAATTAAAATGCAAAGTCCATGTTAGTTTTATCACCTTCATAGTCGAGGACGAGTATAGGTTAAGCTTGGGGATGTTGGTACATATAAAATGCATACATGAACTTTGCATTATAATTCTCATATTTGCATCATATAAGGGTTATATCACTGTTTTATAATGATTTTGGGAAGATTTCACAGTTTTCCTATTTTTTTCTGGAATTAACCCTGCACTGGCAGAAAACCCTATTTTCTATATTTTGATGTTTCAGGGACCCAAACGACGTCCAAATGACCTAAAAATTTACGGGGATCATTTTTTGGAAGAAACAAAGCGTGGGGAAAAAGGATGCGAAAAAGTGGAGGCCCGAAGGCCGAAAGGGAGTGGCCCACGCGGCCAGATTCCTTGGCCGCGTGGGACCCACCCTTTTGGGCCTCGTGGCTCCGTTTGCGTCGATCCTTCTTCCCGAAGCTTCCTCGTGACCTAAAACCGACTATAAAAATAGTCCCCCCAACATTTCCAGAAGGGAGCGCCACCGAAACACAGAAAACACCGAAACAGAGACCTGGAGCTGCAGATTGGAGGGGGAAAACTCCGGCGGGGCGCTGCCGGGGTGGTCTCCATCTCCCCCAACGACATCTCCACCGTCTCCATGATGAGGGGGGAGTAGTCCACCCTCGGGGCTGAGGGCTCATGCCGGTAGCTATGTGGTTTATCTCTCTCTCCCATGGTGTGATCTTATGTGATCATGAGCTTTGTAATCTAGTTGAATCCATAGATGGTACTCTTCTTTATCTTATGAATTATGCTAGTCAAGTGGTTTTATTAATGTAATTTCCGGAGTCACCTTTGTCCCATGGTGTGAAGTTGACAGTGTGTGCACCGTGTGTGGCTCTTAGGCTAAAGATTACATGAATACTAATCATGAGTTATTATTGTGTTGGATGTCTCTATGATATTGTGGTGTTTGTTAGTACTATCTTTGGATGCGGATAGTGACAAGCATGAAGTGTCCCTAGATGTGGAATGCAACTTTAAGGTGTGCTTTTATAGCCCTACGCAATAGAATTGGTGTTCGTTATCCAACCGGATTATAGTTCGAGGTAGCATAGTGAAGAGGAAATATCTATGTATTCAATTATATTATTATTGTTGAGAGTGTCCACTAGTGAAAGTATGATCACTAGGCCTTATTTCCAAGCATTGAAACACCGTTTACACCTTTGTCTTGTCCTCTTGCATTGAAGAGGATTGGGCACTTTTACATTTTGTTTTGTTACATTAAACCTCCATCCATTAAGTCAACCATCTTGTTCCATAAACTTGTTTAGTGCATAATCAACTAAAACTTGTGACACTTTAGTTGTAGGGAATAGATAACTTTTCCTTCTTGCTCCTGCGGATCGATACCCTACTTCCACATTGAGAGGTGCTACAGTGATCCCCTGCTCTTGGGGGTTATCAAGTACTTTCTGGCACCGTTGCCGGGGAGCGTAGCGCTTAAGTTTCTATTCTGTGTGCACTAGACTTTAGATTTATTTTAGCTTGTTTGCATCTTGCAATCATCAAGCTTGGGGAGGTTTTCCTCTTTAACTTGTTTGGTTGTGAGTTTTTCTTAGATTTACTTTCAGCTTTGCATTAACTTAATCCATATATCAAAAACCCAAAAAATTAGAAAATGGAAAACAACAAAAAAATTAGAGAGCCTTTATAAAATTTATCTTGAACTTGGTCATGATGCTTTTGAAGAGAAAATTAAAAAACCTATGGAACTTTATTTGCATAACAATCATGCTAGTAGCAATGTTATTAGTATGATTTCTTTGAATGCCATTATTTATAATGCTATGGAAAATTGCAAGCTTGGAGATGCCGGTTTTGATGAATATGATCTTTTAGTGTCCCCAAGCTTTGAGGAGGAAATTTGCTTTGATGATACTATGCCTCCTATATATAATGATTACAATGATGACTATGATTGTGTAATCCCACTATTACTAATGAGAAGAATTTTGCTTATGTGGAGAGTAATAATACTTTTATGATGGTGAATGAAAAGAATCTTTATGTGATAGTTACATTGTTGAATTGCTTATGATGCTACTGAAAGTTTTTATGCGAGAAGGAGACATGATTTCATATATCTCAATATTTAAACCTCTGTCTTTATATTGAAACTTTTGAAGTTCCACTTGTTTTGCCTTCCTATGCATAGTATTGTAGATCATTGTGTGGATACTTGATACTTCTCATTTGTTTTGAGATCTTCGGATGAATGCTTAAACTTGTTGGAGATATGCCCAAGAGGCAATAATAATGATTATTGTTTATCATATTTCCCCGTTCATGATATGTTTAATTCCATGCTAGAATTGTATTAAGCGGAAACAAATACATGTATGGAATATAAATGGTAATGTGTCCCTAGTCTTTCCTCTTGTGACTAGTTCGTTTGATCAAGTGATGGTTATACGTTTCCTCCATGGATTTATGTCGCTGATAAACGAAATTTGTATCATGGGAGATGATATGATGGACAAGCCTCAAATTAGGTGTCAAAATATAGTTTCCTCAGACCATGAGATTATGTTACTCCCGCTTATCGGAGGAGTGCTTTGTGGACATCACGTCACTTCGTAACTGGTGATTATAAAGGTGGCTTTCAGGTATTCCGATGATAGGTTGTTGGGTTGCATGTTTCAAGACTGGGATTTGTTCGTCCAACAGTTAGATAGATATCTCTGGGCCCTCTCGGTAGTATAGCATCCAAACGCTTGCAAGCATATGACTAAGTGGCTAGTCATAAGGGATCCTATTCTATGGGAACGAGTAAAGAGAACTTGTCGGGAACGAGATTAATCAGATATGGAGATATCGGTGGATTAAATCTCGGACAAGTAATATATCATGAAACAAAAGGAATTGTATATGGATTAATTGAATCCCAGACATTGTGGTTTGACTGGTAAAGTACTTCGTCGAATATGTAGGAGTTAATATGGGCAGCCCGGTCCCGCTATTAATATGACATATTCACGAACCCGTAGAGTCACGCACTTAACGTTTGATGTAGTTAGGGTTCGAGATAAATGATGGTGAGAAAGAATATTGATTCGGAGTCCCGGATAGGATCCCGGACGTCACGAGGAGTTTCCGGAGTGGTCCAGAGAATAAGATTCATATAAGGAAAGTAGTTTCCGGAGGTTTGAAAAGGTTCGGGAATTATCGTAAAGTACCGGAAAGTTCTAGAAGGTTCTAGAGGGGTCTAGAAGTGGGCCCATAGGAGTATGGGCCCACATGGAATTAAGGGGTGGTGGACTGGCCTAATGTGCCAGCCGCACCATGCCGTAAGGGCCATGCGGTCAAGCCCACGAGGGAAGGGGCCGGCCGACCAAAACCCTAACCCTAGGGGGCTTCTTGGGGGGCAAGCCACCCCCTAGCCGCCGGCCCTAGATGGGGTGGGGCACACCCCCCCTTGCCACCTATATAAGGAGGGTAAGGGGAGGGGTGCGGCACCCTTTGCTCCACCCCAAGGTTCCCTAGCCGTCAGGCCACCCTCCACCCTAGCCGCCACCTCCTTCTCTCTCTCTCCAACCACCGCTTGGCGAAGCCCTGCGGATCTCCACCATACACACCACGCCACGTCGCTCGTGCTGCTAATCTGCGAGCCTCTCCACCACCTCTTGCGGGATCAAGAACGTGTAGTCTTCATCAGCTGACGTGTGGATCTCTTGGAGGCGTTGCTAGTGCGGCGCTTGGATAATACATCTCCTCGCGACTAGACGAGTCTAGTTGTGGGGATTGACTAGCCAACCCCTGCCTCGACAAAACACTCACAGTTTTCTTCTGGAGGGTGAGATTCGATCTCCTTGCTACCAACCTCTCGTAGATCAGATCTCGTGTTGGGTTTATTCCTCTTCTTCGCGTAGGAATTTTTTTGTTTTCGTGCTGCACACCTTCAGTGGTATCAGAGCCTAGATCTATTCGTAGATGTTGGTGCGATTAGACACAAGTGTTGTGGGCGTTGATATTTATGTTGCTACCTTCTAGCGTTCACTTTGCATCTTTGCGGTACTGTGAGATTGAAGCGGCCCGGACCAACCTTACTCGTCCACGCACGAGAGACCGGTTCCACGACTGACATGCAACTTATTTTGCATAAGTGGCTGGCGGGTGTCTATTTCTCTGCTTTAGTGAAGGTGCAATTTTCAATGGAGGCCTTTCAAAAGGATGAGTAAATAAGCAACTATTTTATCACCGTTGTGGCTTTGCGTAGATTAGAACGGTTCTATCTAATGACCCATAGAAGCCACGTAAAAATTGCATAAACAAAGTAGAGGACGTCTAACTTGTTTTTGCAGGGTTTGTGATATAGTATAGCCCAAGATGTGATTATGTGTATGTATGCAATGATCATGTTTTGTATATTTATCACGACTTCGCATGTCGATGAGTACGGCAACGGCGGGAGCCTTATGGTTGTCTCATATTTATTGTATGACCTGCGTGTCACTTTAAAAACAACATGTAATTGCTTTACTTTATTGCTAAGGTAGCCATAGTAGTAGTTGCAATAGTTGGTGGAGCAATCATGGTAGGTGGCACCGAGGCTGGTAATGATGGAGATTATCATGCCGGTGCTTTGGAGATGGAGATCAAAAGCATAAGTAAGGCTATACCATGTCACAATATATTGAATTGCATGTGATGTTAATCCTTTATGCACCTTATGGTTTATGCTTAGATACGATCTCGACGGTAGCATGATAAGGTGATCTCTCACGTAATATCAAGAAGTGTTCTGCCCTAGTATGCGTCGTTGCCAAAGTTCATCGTTTTGAAGCACCACATGATGATCGGGTGTGATAGATTCTATGTTCACATACAACGGGTGCAAGCCAGTTTGCACATGCAGAAATACTACGGTTTCCTTGACGAGCCTAGCATGTACAGACATGGCCTCGGAACACAAGAGCCGAAAGGCTAAACATGAGTCATATGGATGATATGATCAACATGGAGATGTTTACCTTTTGAAGCTGCACCACTTCACGTGATGATCGATTGTGGTAGTAGTGGATTTTGGATCGTGTGTCACTAAAAACCAGAGGGATGTTAAGTTTAGTGGGAGTTGTTTTATAATTAGATTATTTTTCGAACAATCTATCATGAACATAGTCTAAACACCTTGCAAATAATGTTGTAGATCAATGGCCCTTCCCAACATCACATGAATTTTAACGCGTTCCTAGAGAAAGACAAGCTGAAAGACGATGGAAGCAATTTCTCAGATTGGTTCATGAATCTGAAGATTATTCTCACTGCTGCCAAGAAACTGTATGTCCTAGATGCACCTGCTAGGTGACCCCCCTGCAGCAAGTGCGGCTGAAGACGTTAGGAACGTCTGGGCAGCCTATTCTGAGGACCACGAGATAGTTAAGTGCGGTCTGTTGTATGGCTTAGTACCAAAGCTTCAAAAGCATTTTGAGCACCATGGCGTTCATCAGATGATAGTTGATCTGAAAGCTATGTTTCAGACTCAGCCCAAGGTGGAGAGGTATGAAGCCTCTTCTAAGTTCTTTAGCTGTATGATGGAAGAGAACAGCTCCGTCAGTGAACACGTGCTCAAGATGTCTGGGTATGGTGATCGTCTGGCGCAGCTGGGTGTTGTGATTCCCAATGAGTTGGGGATCGACCGTGTTCTCCAGTCCTTCCACCTAGCTACAAAAGCTTTGTGATGAAACTATAACATGCAAGGAATGGAGAAAACTCTTCCTGAGCTATTCGCGATGTTAAAGACCGCGGAAATGGAAATCAAGAAGGATCATCAAGTGTTGATGGTCAACAAGACCACTAGTTTCAAGAAAAAGGGCAAAAGAGACAACTTCAAGAAGGACGACAAGCGAGCTGCGTGCCTGCGAGGAAGTCAAGGAAGGCCCTAAGTCTGATACTGAGTGCTCTACTGCAAGGGAACTGGACACTGGAAGCGGAACTGCCCCAGTATCTGGCAGACAAGAAGGCTGGCACCGTCAACAAGGTATATATGATATACAAGTTATGATGTGTATTTAACAAGTGATCAGTAGTAGCACCTGGGTATTTGATACTGGTTCGGTTGCTAATATATGTAACTCGAAACAGGAGCTTGCGGAATAGACGACGCTTGGCAAGGGACGAGGTGACGATGCGCGTTGGAAATGGATCAAAAGTTGAAGTCATTGCTGTCGGCACACTCCCTTTGCGATTACCTTCGGGATTAGTTTTAAACCTTAATAATTGTTATTATGTGCCTGCGTTAAGCATGAACATTGTATCTGGATCTTGTTTATTGCGAGACGGTTATTCATTTAAGTCTGAAAACTTTGGTATTTCGATTTATATGGATAATACCTTTTATGGTCATGCACCTGAGAGGAATGGTTTATTTCTATTGAATCTCGATAGTAGTGATACACATGTTCATAACATTGATGCCAAAAGATGCAAAGTGAATGATGATACCACATATTTGTGGCACTGCCGTTTGGGTCACATTGGTGTAAAGCGCATGAAGAAACTCCATTCTGATGGACTTTTGGATTCACTTGATTTTGAATCATTTGAAACTTGCGAACCATGCCTTATGGGTAAGATGACTCGAACACCCTTCTCCGGCACAATGGAGAGAGCAACAGACTTGTTGGAAATCATACATACCGATGTGTGTGGTCCAATGAGTGTTGCAGCACGACGGTAGGATATCGTTACTTCTTGACCTTCACAGATGATTTGAGTAGATATGGGTATATTACTTAATGAAACACAAGTCTGAAATGTTCGAAAAGTTCAAAGAATTTCAGAGTGAAGTTGAGAATCATCGTAACAAGAAAATAAAGTTTCTCCGATCCGATCGTGGAGGCGAATATTTGAGTTACGAGTTTGGCATGCCATTTAAAGACGTGTGGAATTGTTTCACAACTCACGCCACCCAGAACACCACAGCAAATGGTGTGTCTGAACGTCGTAATCAACCTTATTGGATATGGTGCGATCTATGATGTCTCACACAGATCTGCCACTATCATTTTGGAGTTATGCATTAGAAACAGCCGCATTCACTTTAAATAGGGCTCCATCAAATCCGTTGAGACTACTCCATATGAGTTATGGTTTGGCAAGAAGCCAAAGTTATCGTTTCTCAAAGTTTGGGGTTGCGATGCTTATGTGAAAAAGCTTCAACCTGATAAGCTCGAACCCAAATCGGAAAAATGCATCTTCATTGGATACCCTAAGGAAACTATTGGGTATACCTTCTACCACAGAACCGAGGGCGAGATTTTCGTTGCCAAGAATGGTTCCTTTCTAGAGAAGGAGTTTCTCTCGAAAGAAGTGAGTGGGAGGAAAATAGAGCTTGACGAGGTTATCGAACCTGTTCTTGAGATGCCGAGTAGTGCAGAACTGAAGATGTTCCAGAGCAGCCTTCGCCACCTGAAGAAGGAGCAAATGATGGTGATCATGCTACTCCAGTCAAAGCTGCTATTGAACCTCGCAGGTCAACAAGGGACCGTACTGCCCGTGATCGTACGACCCCGTCATGAGTGTCATGTTGTTGGACAATGATGAGCCTGCGAATTATGAGGAAGCAATGATGAGCCCAGACTCCGATAAATGGCTAGGAGCCATGAAATCCGAAATGGAATCCATGTATGAAAACCAAGTATGGACTTTGGTGGATTTACCGAACGACCGTAAGGCCGTTGAGAACAAATGGATATTCAAAAGAAAGACAGACGCTGACGGAAACATCACCGTGTATAAAGCTCGACTTGTCGCAAAGGGTTTCCGACAAATTCAAGGAGTTGACTACGATGAGACATTCTCACCTGTAGCGATGCTGAAATCTGTTCGGATTATGTTAGCAATTACCGCTTTTTATGATTATGAAATTTGGCAAATGGATGTGAAAACCGCGTTCCTTAATGGTCATATTAAGGAAGAGTTGTACATGGTACAGCCCGAGGGTTTTGTTGATCCAAAGGATGCTAACAAGGTATGCAAACTTCAGAGATCCATCTATGGACTGAAGCAAGCATCACGGAGTTGGAATCTCCAGTTTGATGATGTGATCAAAGGGTTTGGATTTGTCCAAACTTATGGAGAAGCCTGTATTTACAAGAAAGTGAGTGGGAGTTCAGTTGCATTTCTGATACTATATGTGGATGACATATTATTGATTGGAAATGATGTTACACTACTTGAAAGTGTAAAGGCCTATTTGAATAAGAGTTTTTCAATGAAAGACCTTGGCGAAGCAGCGTACATTTTAAGCATAAAGATCTACAGAGATAGGTCAAAGCGCCTAATAGGGCTTTCACAGAGTACATACCTTGACAAGGTTCTGAAGATGTTCAGAATGGAAAATTCAAAGAAGGGGTTCTTACCAATGTTGCAAGGAAAGGTTTTGAGTAAGACTCAGAGTCCTGTTACGGCAGAAGATAGAGAGATAATGAACAATGTTCCTTATGCCTCTGCGATAGGCTCTATCATGTATACCATGCTATGTACTAGACCAGATGTGTGCCATGCTGTGAGTTTGATTAGCAGGTACCAAAGTGATCCAGGAGTGGAACACTGCACAGCTGTCAAGAATATCCTTAAGTATCTAAATAGAACTAAGGAAATGTTTCTCGTATATGGAGGTGACCAAGAGCTTGTCGTGAAGAGTTACGTCGATGCTAGTTGGGACACAGATCCGGATGATTCTAAGTCTCAGTCCGGAAATGTGTTTGTTCTGAATGGTGGTGCTGTGAGTTGGAGGAGTTCCAAACAGAGCGTGGTGGCGAAATCTTCAACAGAAGCAGAGTATGTTGCGGCCTCGTCGGCAGCAAGTGAAGCAGTCTAGATGAAGGAGTTCCTCTCAGAGCTGAGCGTGGTTCCAAGTGCGTCAAGACCTCTGGCCCTGTACTGTGATAATACAGGTGCAATAGCTCTTGCCAAGGACCCGACTTCACACAAGAATACCAAGCATATTAAGCGCCGCTATCACAATTTGCGTGAGAATGTCAAGGATGGTGACATAGAGATTTGCAAGGTGCACACGGATCTGAATGTGGCAGACCCGTTGACTAAACCTCTTCCACGAGCAAAACATGATCAACACCGAGAGGCCATGGGTGTTAGATTGCTACAAATGTAAACTAGATTATTGACTCTAGTGCAAGTGGGAGACTGTTGGAGATATGCCCAAGAGGCAATAATAATGATTATTGTTTATCATATTTCCCCGTTCATGATATGTTTAATTCCATGCTAGAATTGTATTAAGCGGAAACAAATACATGTGTGGAATATAAACGGGAATGTGTCCCTAGTATTTCCTCTTGTGACTAGTTTGTTTGATCAAGTGATGGTTAGACGTTTCCTAACCATGGATTTATGAATCGCTTGATAAACGAAATTTGTATCATGGGAGATCATATGATGGACAAGACTCAAATTAAATAGGTGTCAAATATAGTTTCCTCAGACCATGAGATTATGTTACTCCCGCTTATCGGAGGAGTGCTTGTGGACATCAAACGTCACTTCGTAGCTGGGTGATTATAAAGGTGGCTTTCAGGTATTCCGATGATAGGTTGTTGGGTTGCATGTTTCAAGACTAGGATTTGTTCGTCCAATAGTTGGATAGATATCTCTGGGCCCTCTCGGTAGTATAGCATCCAAACGCTTGCAAGCATATGACTAAGTGGCTAGTCATAAGGGATCCTATTCTATGGGAACGAGTAAAGAGAACTTGTCGGGAACGAGATTAATCAGATATGGAGATATCGGTGGATTAAATCTCGGACAAGTAATATATCGTGAAACAAAAGGAATTGTATATGGATTAATTGAATCCCAGACATTGTGGTTCGACTGGTAAAGTACTTCGTCGAATATGTAGGAATTAATATGGGCATCCCGGTCCCGCTATTAATATGACATATTCACGAACCCGCAGAGTCACACACTTAACGTTTGATGTAGTTAGGGTTCGAGATAAATGATGTTGAGAAAGAATATTGATTCGGAGTCCCGGATAGGATCCCGGACGTCACGAGGAGTTTCTAGAGTGGTCCGGAGAATAAGATTCATATAAGGAAAGTGGTTTCCGGAGGTTTGTAAAAGGTTCGGGAATTTATCGGTAAAGTACCGAAAAGTTCTAGAAGGTTCTAGAGGGGTCTAGAAGTGGGGCCCATAGGAGTATGGGGCCCACATGGAATTAAGGGGTGGTGGACTGGCCTATTGGGCCAGCCGCACCATGCCCTAAAGGGCCCATGCGGGCAAGCCCAAGAGGGAGGGGGCCGGCCGGCCAAAACCCTAACCCTAGGGGGCTTGCTTGGGGGGCAAGCCTCCCCTAGCCGCCGGCCCTAGGAGGGGGTGGGGCACAGCCCCCCTGGCCCCCTATATAAGGAGGGGTAGGGGAGAGGGTGCGGCACCCCAAGGTCCACCCCATAGGTTCCCTAGCCGCACCACCCTCCAACCCTAGCCGCCGCCCCCTCCTCCTTCTCTCTCCCCGACGGCCGCTTGGCGAAGCCCTGTCGGATCTCCACCATACACACCACGCCACCGTCGTCGTGCTGCTGATCTCGCGAGCCTCTCCACCACCACTTGCGGGATCAAGAACGTGGAGTCTTCATCGAGCTGTACGTGTGGATCTCTCGTAGGCGTTGCTCGTGCGACGCTTGGAAAATTCATCTCATCGCGACTAGACGAGTCTAGTTGCGGGGATCGACTAGCCAACCCCTGCCTCGACAAAACGCTTACGGTTTTCTTCGAGGGTGAGATTCGATCTCCTTGCTACCAACATCTCGTAGATCAGATCTTGTGTTGGGTTTATTCCGTCTCGTTTGCGTAGGAGTTTTTTTTGTTTTCTATGCTGCGACCCATCAAAACTTGCTGGTTATTTGAGTGGAATTGATTAGTAAAGAAATACTGTTAAAAACTTGAAACTGTGTGGTGTTTCGTAGTTGTTAATTCTTTAATCTAATCTTTCCATCAAAAGAATTGTTTGGTCAACATTGGAGACGGTGTGGAGCTTTTATGGTTATGATTGATGAACGTCTTATGCTAATCTGTTACCGGTTAATTTTAGATGTTTGCTTCAAATAGCTTGTTTGCTAAGCCCAAAAATTCGTACTGAGTGTATGGTTCACTCGTGCATCCAAATCCCAAAGCCAAACTATCTTGCCAGCTGAGTCCACCATATCTACCTATGCATGGTATTTTCTGCCATTCCAAGTAAATTTGTCATGTGCTATCTTTAAAAATTCAAAATACTCCTTTTTGTGCATCTGTTTTTAAGCTCATGAGGGAGCAGTGGAGAGCTAGATATAACTCATGACGAGCAAGGTCATTTCCCCCCTTTCACCCGGTGTCGATGGATTACGTATTCACTTGAATCAACCCGAGAGCAGCTTAAGAAAAAATATAAATATAACTTACCATTCTCCTCCACGCAATGAAAATCTGAGAAATCAGCTCAAAACATTGGACAGTAGTGAAACCAAGGAGAAAGAGGAGCGTACTCGCTTCTCTAAAAACCAGCTGCTCTCACAAGTCTAAAAGGCTTGCTTGTTATGGGGGACTAGATAGCTTCTCTGTTGTGAAGTCGTTGATGAAAGCATGCATGTCTCAAAATTGTTTTACTTCTGTTTCATAAAAATGAAAAGATCTAGCACATGATTAATCCCTGCTTCCCTCTGCGAAGGAGCCTTTCTTTTACTTTTAATGTTGAGTCAGTTTTCCTCTTCCTTCTATCTCCACCAAAGCAAACATCTAGCATTGACCCTGGGTATCATTGATCATATTGCATCGTCAGATTAAACATGAATCTTTATACTGACTTTACCGTTGGAAGTTGAAGCTTTTTTCTAATACTTACATCTTCTTTGTTTTGATTCTCAAACACTTTTGTCATGGAACTATTACCTTTGAGAATTAATCAAATATGAGGGTCACATTTCTTTCATGTCTTAAATGTACTATTTATGAAAGGTTTTGCTTGAATGATTCAACTTGGTTATTCATTGCTTTCTTGCTATCAACTATAGACAATTGTTTTGTATCACTTATTCACATCCTATGCTTTACATTACTATCTTGATCATGATTGTATTGGTTGCATGTCTCATCAAAAATTATTTTGTTATCACTTACCTACTCGAGGACGAGTAGGAGTTAAGCTTGGGGATGCTGATACGTGTCAAATGTATCTATAATTTTTATTGATCCATGCTAGTTTTGTTATGTTGTCACATGTTTTTACTATCATGTTACATTATTTTATGCATTTTGTCGGACTAACCTATTGACAAGATGCCTAGTGCCAGTTCCCTGTTTTTGTGCTGTTTTTGTTGCAAAAAGTTACTTCTGCAAATATTCTCGGAATTTGACGAAAATTTATGGGGATTTTTTATTGAGGAAATAAGGACCAGAGCCCGAAGCGCGACCCCGGGAGGGACTCACAGGGCAGGGGCGGGTCCCACCCGCGGGTCTAAGGGGGGCCGCGGGCCAAGGCCGCCTGTGCCCCTAGGGCACCCCCTCGGCTGCCTCCGACGCTTATAAAATCATCCTCGGTGAAAAAAAACCTAACCCCCGAAGGATTTTCCCAAATACGATACGGAGCTCCGCCGCCATCGCTGACAAGTTTCGGGGGTTCAGAAGGTCCTGTTCCGGCACCCTGCCAGGACGAGGATCGACCGCCGGGGCCATCTCCATCAACGCCGATGCTTCCCGCGATGAGGAGGGAGTAGTCCCTCACCGGGGCTGAGGCTTATATAAGTAGCTATGTGGTTATCTCTCTCTCCCATGATGTGATCTTCGTTGTGATCATGAGCTTTGTTAGTATAGTTGAATACATGATGTTTCCCTATGTGTAATGGATATGATGTTGCTCAAGTGGTGTTATCTAGTATAATTTGCGGAGTCACCGTTGTGATCATGGTACCTCGGTGATAGTGTGGGTGCCGTGTGTGACTCTATGCATCAAGATTAGAGGGATCTTCATCATGAGTTTGTTCTTTATTATTGTTGGATTGAATAGATCATGAGGTTTTTTTATGCTTGTGTTATTGAAGAAAGAGACTATTCAAGAAATAGGTTGTGGTGTTTATTAGTACTATCTTTGGATGCGGATAGTGACATCATGAAGTGTCCATAGATGTGGAATACGAACTTTAAGGTGTGCTTCTCGTAGCCCTACGCAATTCTCATCCTATTTGATCCACAAAAGAATGATCTCCGAGTAACGTCTACCATGCATGTGTTTTTGTGGGAACTATCATGTGTTTAATTATGTTAATGATATTGAGAATAGTGACTAGTGAAAGTATGAAGCCTAGGCCTTGTTTCCAAACATTGATACACCGTTTTTAGTCACTTTTGTCACTTGTTTGCTTGCTGCCATTTTTATTACAGAATTACAAAATCACCTTTTACCATCCATATCACTTGCATTTTACCATCTCTTCGCCAAACTAGTGCACCTATACAACTGACAATTGTATTAGGTGTGTTGGGGACACAAGAGACCTCTTGTATCTTAATTGCAGGGTTGCTTGAGAGGGATATCTTTGACCTCTACCTCCCTGAGTTCAATAAACCTTGGGTTACTCACTTAAGGGAAAATTGCCGCTGTCCTACAAACCTCTGCGCTTGGAGGCCCAACAAGTCTACAAGAATAGAAGCGTGTAGTAGACATCACTCTCAAATCCCACCAAAAGCAACTAATGATTGTGGGGGGATAAGAGAGGAAGAACAAGAAGAACTCAACAAATGGGACTCCAAGATCTAGATCCAAAGGGTTCCCCTCACTTAGAGGAGAGATGGATTGGTGGAAATGTAGATCTAGATCTCCTCTCTCTTTTCCCTCAAAGATATGCAAGAATCATGGGAGGAATTGAGAGAGAGGCAAGATTTTCAAGGTCAACAATGGTGGGAGAGAGAGGGGAAAACGTGCTGGTGAAAAGCTATCTCACTTTGGGGAAGAAGGGGACCTTTTATAGGTCCCCACGAAATAGAGCCGTTGCAGCCACTAGGGGCGGAATATCCGTCCCGAAAACCAAAATATCCGGCCAAAAATCCGCCCCCTTCCAGTACGCCGTGCACCCGGTCGAAAACTCGTTTCAGCCAAATTATCGGAGGGCCGGATTATCCGGCCCCCCTAAACCCGGATAATCCGGTTTTGCTGAAACTGACAGAAACTATAATACGAAAACTGCAATAACTTTTTCATGCGGACTCCGTTTTTGATGATCTTGGGCTCATTGGAATCGCAACGAAGATCTCTACAAGACCACGTAGAGAAACATTATAGTTCATCATGTGAGGAGGAAAACACAAGAAGAGAGTTTGACCTCTCTAGAAAAGACAAACCGGTAAAAACCTCCAACATAAAAAATGCAACACGATATTCATATGAAATCCGTTTTGATGAACTAGAGTTTGGTATGGAGATGAACACAAGCTCTAAATTGTCACATGGATAAAATCCAAATAACAACCAAGAAAGATGATGCCAAGGATGCAAAGGTTTGAGCTCTCTATGATCGATACGCTAAAGCTCACTTGAGAGCCCCTCTTGATAGTACGGTTACCTATCCTAAAACCCGGTCTCCCACTAGCACCATGAGACCGGTAAAATAGAAACCGTATCAAGATCATACCTTTGCCTTGCGCATTCCACTTGACCTATAGATGACGATCTTGATCTGCTCAAGTGGGAACACCTTTCTTGACTGCGCTTTGCTCGGTGAAGACTCTCATATGGCTCCCCCATAAACCATTATGGGAAATCATCTCTTAGGCATGTATTCACTTGGCCATTATCTCCGAGTGCGTTGCAAGCTTGAAGCATGGGATCCCTTTGAGATGCTTCTCTTGAATCCGCACTTCTCAAGCTTGTATCTTTTCTTCTCTCTTCATAAAGATGATGTCTTGAAGATAATCATGAATGTCCACGCCATCATATTCTTCAAGAGATACTTGCAATATGCTCAACACAATCATGATAATTCTTCGGGTAACACCTTGAACATCTTGGTCATCACTTAATCTTCTTCTTTCAACCTTGAAACCAACATATATTCTTCAAGCATTGCTATGGACCAAACCTACAAAGTATAACTCAAGCACACATTAGTCCATAGAGATTGTCATTAATTACCAAAACCATACATGGGGGCAACCATGCTCTTTCAGAATCCTACAAGAACCAAAAATGCAGAAATCGGTAGTAGGTGATGTTTGATGCACCGCAGGAAAAACACAGAAAATTTGTGTAGGATTTAGTACATGCATAGTTGTCTCACCTCTTGTTAGAAATCCTATAGGATTGTATTGTAGGAAAGGAATCCATAGGAAATTTAAAGGATTCATTTCTTTGAATCAATGGACTCTATAGGAAAAATTCCTATGGGCTGGAATCCTATACTATTCCTTTGAAAATCCGTTGAATCAAAGAGGCCTACAAGATCCTTTATCTAGTCATTAGTCATACGAAGAGAATTGAATATTTCAGAGTTTGTCTTGGTATTACAAGCCTATCTAAAAGGATGGTAGAACTTGAAAAGTACATCATGTTTTCTACAATTTAACGCCATTATTGAAAGTCATTATTCAGAGTTTGTCTTGGCATTGCTTTACTAATGGTGACGACAAAAAAATTAAAAGGGTCTTCTCAGCTATGAAGATCATCAAGATTAAGTTGCACAACAAGATGTCTGACGATTGGCTTACTGATTTGATGGTGTGATACATCGGGCGAGAGATATTCAAAGTGTTTATCTTGATACAATTAAGAAATATATTTAGAAAAAGTAGAGCTTAGCCATTGCCTAGGATTGTAGACAGTATTAAAGCTTCATTATCGTTACTACATTTGTAGTTCTACTTCTATTTAAGACGTTGTTATTATCATTGTACTAAATAATTATGCTTGAGATCATATAGAACATTAATGTGTATATAAATTTTGATTTTTTATATTTTTTCTTTAAAGTTCGCCCGACCTTAAAAAAAATTCGTCCTTCGCCACTGATGGTAAGTACACACCAACTTTGTTTAGTGTCTCCTCTTGACTTTTATTTATTGTCATTGCAAGACGATACTGCGCGTAAGTTTGTTTGAATGGCCAGTTGGAGTCAGTTGATGTGGTAACAATGCGAGAAATGTATATATGCCTTTGAACCTGTTATGATTTCTTCTTCAATTACACGATTTGGCAGGAATGATTTCTCCTTCAATCCTCACCATCACGTTATGCTTGTTGACCGGTACACCTTGCATCACAACCCATGCAACAAAAACATGCTCCTCCACAAACTCCAAAAGTGTCAGATCCCTTAAGCTGTTCCGAACCAAACTGCACCTACTCCCAAGCGATCACACCGACACATGCAACCTCCGTGCATGTCGGAATATATTGTCACACTAGCTACCTAGCTGGCCCATGCAAGTCCCGTGCGTGTAGGAATATGTATTTTCGGACCAAATCCATTAAGAATTTAAGATCACATTCCCCCCGCACTTTATCCCTCTGTCTTTCATAGCTTGCGCTCCATATCTCCATGGAAGAGAAGAAGCAACGGAAGGGAGGAGGACGCGATGGGCTCCTGCTGCAGTACCCGCGCCTCTTCTTCGCGGTCCTGGCGCTGGCCCTGCTCGTCATGGACCCGTTCCACCTCGGCCCGCTGGCCGGGATCGACTACCGGCCGGTGAAGCACGACCTGGCGCCGTACAGGGAGGTCATGGCGCGCTGGCCGAGGGACAACGGCAGCCGGCTCAGGCTCGGCACGCTAGAGTTCGTCAACGAGGTGTTCGGGCCGGAGTCCATCGAGTTCGACCGCCATGGCCGTGGCCCCTACGCCGGGATCGCCGACGGGCGCGTCGTGCGGTGGATGGGGGACAAGACCGGCTGGGAGACGTTCGCCGTCATGAACCCTGACTGGTAAGAATCAAGCTGCACAGTACTCTCCTCTAAGATCAAGATAGCTAGTTCATTGTTCTTCTGGATTTTCTTTATCTGACCCTGCTTGTTTAAAAAGGTCGGAGAAGGTTTGTGCAAACGGAGTGGAGTCGACGACGAGGAAGCAGCACGCGAAGGAGCAATGGTGCGGCCGGCCTCTCGGGCTGAGGTTCCACGGAGAGACCGGCGACCTCTTCGTCGCAGACGCGTACTACGGGCTCATGGCCGTCGGTGAAGGCGGCGGCGTGGCAACCTCCCTCGCGAGGGAGGCGGGCGGGAACCCGATCCACTTCGCGAACGACCTCGACATTCACAGAAACGGCTCGATATTCTTCACCGACACGAGCACGAGATACAGCAGAAAGTAAGCCAAGTATTGCTGCTCTGCTTAGTCGAAGCATGACGTCGATTTGTTTCCTTGTTCTTAAAGATTTGTGCTTGACTATGTAGGGACCATTTGAACATTCTGCTAGAAGGAGAAGGCACTGGGAGGCTGCTGAGATATGACCCAGAAACCCGTGCCGTTCACGTCGTGCTCAACGGGCTGGTCTTCCCAAATGGCGTGCAGATTTCACAGGACCAGCGATTTCTCCTCTTCTCCGAGACAACAAACTGCAGGTATCGATCACAATTAAATTCAGTAGCGCTCGCTCCAACACGATCCAGCCCTGCTGAAAATCGACCAGAAATTCAGGACTAATATATGACGGTTCATGCACACTAGGATAATGAGGTACTGGCTGGAAGGAGCAAGAGCCGGCCAGGTGGAGGTCTTCGCGAACCTGCCGGGGTTCCCCGACAACGTGCGGATGAACAGCAAGGGCCAGTTCTGGGTGGCGATCGACTGCTGCCGGACGCCGGCGCAGGAGGTGTTCGCACGGAGGCCGTGGCTGCGGGCCGCCTACTTCAAGATCCCGGTGCCGATGAAGACGCTGGGGAAGATGGTGAGCATGAGGATGTACACGCTCCTCGCGCTCCTCGACGGCGAGGGGAACGTCGTGGAGGTGCTGGAGGACCGGGGCGGCGAGGTGATGAAGCTGGTGAGCGAGGTGAGGGAGGTGAACCAGAGGCTGTGGATCGGGACCGTCGCGCACAACCACATCGCCACGATCCCCTACCCGTTAGAATAGCCGGAGCGTGCAGTGTAACTTGCTGGGTTTTTATTACTAGCACGATTGTGTATCAGTTTAAGGTATGTTTGCTGGTTTGCCCAATGAGCATGTGGTGAATTTGACATGAGGGGCACACACGCACGTAGTCTCTTCGTTCCGAAATTTAAGCCGTTTTGTGATTTCCGACAATATTCAAAAAATAGCCGAAAGATGTGTTAGCCCCGCATATCTAAATCGATACAACTACATTACATTTTTTTCTCGAGAGTACAATACAAAAATGTGAATCACATAGAACCATCAGCACCCCTCGCCTCGTTGTCACACACAACCATCAGCGCCCCTCTCTGTCACACATAACCACCGGTACCTCGCCGCTCTAGTGCCTTAACGTCTCGCAACCCCAGCGATATGTTGCCATTAGGACCTCGCCGCCCACCATTGCCATCAGTATCTTGCCGGCATCAGGACCTTCCGTCATCAGGACCTTGCCATCATCGAGACCAATTCACCAGCAGTTCGCTAGAATTCATCTCCTCTGCTCAACACCTCGCCGAGATCGAGCTCTTGTGGACCAACAGATCGCCGAGTTCTAGCTCCTCCGCCCAGCACCTCGTCGGACATGGATATGTGTTAAGTTTAACTTGTTTTGAAATTGTCAGGGAAGAACAATCACAATAGAAGAGTAAAACTCGTTATGCAAACAGTAAATAAGCAATAGCTAGTCGTACCAATATTATTATTATTATTATTATTGTACATAATAATGTGAAACATAAACATATTTTTTGTATATCAAGATAGATTTTTTCTGCTAGTCCGTTTTGCCATGCGATCTACCTTCTCACCTACAATTTACTCATGTTGCTTGGGTTTCGTTTTTTTTTTTTTTTTGCAGACAAAAGCCTAGGTAAAGCCCATCCAGACAAGGTGACACATAGCTCTAACAGTCATACCAGGACGGGTCGGTTTGGGCTCAGGCCGCTCGGGCCAATTGAGGGGCGAACCGACCAGAGCCGGAACAAATACTCCTATCATCGAACAGAAAACAGGGGCGTCGACTCGAAAGTCGAAACTCCAGAGGCGGCCAAGCCGAGCAGACACCATGGATCGCGAGTGGGGCTCCAAGCCCGGCAGCGGCGGCGCCGCCACCTCCCAGAATGAGGCCATCGACCGGCGGGAGCGCCTCCGCCGCCTCGCCATGGAGACCATCGACCTCGCCAAGGACCCCTACTTCATGCGAAACCATCTCGGCAGGTACTCCCTCCCCCCGCAAAACCCTAGATTCTTGGTGCTCTCGATTCGTCGCTCAGCCTGCTGATTCCGCTGGTTTTGTTTCTGTGTGAAGCTACGAGTGCAAACTTTGCCTGACGCTGCACAACAACGAGGGGAATTACCTGGCGCACACGCAGGGGAAGCGGCACCAGACCAACCTCGCCAAGCGCGCCGCCCGCGAGGCCAAGGACGCGCCCGCGCAGCCCCAGCCGAACAAGCGCAAGCTCGCGCCCCGCAAATCTGGTGCGTACACAATTGGTCCCCTCTGTTTTGCGCCTTAGCCAGCTTGCATGACTATCTAGGGCCTGCTATTTTTTCGTTCTGCATCTGCTTGGACTATGTTTGTTTAAATCTGTTACAGTCCTATATTGCACTAGGTTTGTTCGGAGTACTTAGAGAGTGAGCCATATTCACATATAGCATTGCGTCTCTTTCTTTGTGTTATGGACGAATTTGATGTTTTTAGTGACACAATGCTTATACAGTGGATTATTAGTTCTTGTGAAGATTTTTTTGGTATTTGAAGTTTCATCTTGATATGATTTCGTCACGTTCTTTGGGTATTTCATAATGAAGCACGATATAGGTATAGCGCTATCATGGTGTATCTTTAGCTACTAATTTTCTACCCTCAGGGAACAATAGAATCTACTAGCTGCCACTTTCTTTATTGTAGTAAGCCTTTCTTGATTAATTCTTGAACACTGAACACGTACTGATGATGTAGTCTTCTAAACCATGGTGTCCAGTATTAGGTGCAGTGTCGATGCATTATTGCATTGATAAGGCAACAGTGAAAAGTAAATACCCCATTCCAGTAAGAAAGCTCCTAGCTAAAGGGGGCCTTGATGTTTTCTAAGGTCAATGGGTTGCCTGTATTGTCTCCAAATCCAGATAAAGAGAATACACCTAAAACGGCTTTCAAAAATCAACATGGACTATTTAAGTTTTAGTCCAGTGTACTAATGGCCATTTGGTGCATAAGCATGGATACTTCTGATAACTTCCTGTGGTACAGAAATTCCAAAAAAAAGTTCATTTCACAGGGCAGATATGTAGGAAAGTTAGACTTAATTTTGTTCTAGCAATTCCTGAGATGTTCAAACATTGGGCATTGTTCTTGTATAACAGTATAAGCTATTTAGACCCTTATATTCTACTTCCTTCTGGTAGTACAGTTATGTTATCTTGTTTTGTGCACGTAATTGTGTTTTCTTGGCAGCTATCGTGACAAGTCATAACCATGTTTTCCTTGCTTTGCAGTTAAGATTGGCAGACCTGGGTATACAGTAACTAAACAGTATGATCCTGACACGAAGCAACACTCATTTCTTTTTGAGGTTAGTATTTATCGTGTTTGTACTGATCATGTGCCCCGAGCTAGTTAATACAGGATTTTGTACATGATTATTCTGAAATCCATGTCTAATAAGTTTACTTTACCATCTTTCCATATGTAGAGACATTTTTTTTCTATACTTTTTATTCCATGTTACGTCATGTAGGTACCTGAATTACATGTGCCAAGGATCTTATAGTGGTACGAGTTAAACTAGGTCTGGTCCCACCTTTAAGTTAATGACTTAATTTTTTATCTAGTACGTTCCTTATTCAGCTTCACTTACCTCACAACACATTGGCAACTATTTTTACAATTGTTATCTAGAATTTATCTTTTGATAAAGTAGCCTTATTGAAGCGTAGGTGCATTCAGAATTGTAACAAATAGCTCAATAATCAGCCAGTTTACCCACAGGCTGATAGGCGTGAAAATATGTCCCTTACTAATTTCTTCTGTTATGAACATTTTATAACTCTGTACACTGGAGTAGTGGAATGATAAATTTTGACATTTTGTTCAGATTGAGTACCCCGAAATTGAAGATAATAGCAAGCCAAGGCACCGTTTCATGGCATCATATGAACAGGTGATAAAAGCTGATCCGCGATCATGATAAGTCCGATATATGTTTCTTTACTGTTGTATTCTTCCATGTGCTAATGTACTGCTATTGCTGTACAGAAAATCCAACCTTGGGATAAGAAGTATCAGTACCTGCTTTTCGCGGCAGATCCCTATGAAATCATTGGCTTTAAGGTGCATCTCTTGCAAAGTTTTGCTGCCAATGCGTCAGATCTATTCTCAAATGAATGTACTTATACTGCTTATTGTTTGCAGATACCAAGCACAGAGATTGACAAATCAGCAGACAAGTTTTTCTCGTATTGGGATCCGGACAAGAAGTCGTACATTGTGAGTTTCTCTATACAGATTTTGCTGTTTTGTTTAGCCGCCTTTATAAGCAATATATATTGGTTTCACAACCTTCAATTTGTTTTTGGAAACAGCTGCAACTATACTTCAAGCCGAGACCACCGGAAGCTAACAGACAACCAGCAGCTCCTGGGACTGTCCCAAATGGGACAGGAGGCCCTCCGGGTGCTCCTCCAAGGCCGCCACCCCATCCGCAGGCTCCACCGCCACCTCCACCAAACGCACCCATGGGGATGCCCCATAGGATCCCGCCGCCACCAATTGGCGGTCTTCAACCTCCACCACCTCCACCTCCAATTGCAAATGGTCCTCCACGATCAATACCACCTCCACCACCTTCCGCGGGTGCAATGGCTAACTTTACTCCTGGAGCACCCCCGCCACGCCCTCCGATGCAAGGCTTTCCTGGGCCTCAGCAGTAGGTGATCCGAGTGCCAGCAACCGAGATCAGGCTACAAATTTTGAACACTTGATTTATCCAATCCAGTTTGTTGCCATATGCACTACATTGTTGTCTGAGACTTACTGTAAGCTGTTACATCGTTTAAGTGCGCTTTCAAGCAAAACATAAACATTTTCTCTGCCTATGAGTTATCATTGTCATCTCTTTGTATTTTTTTTTCAGCGCTATCCATTTGGATATACTATTGTGGATTTGTCTGACTCCTAGGCAAGCCGAATGCTGTTCGAAGTACTACTGAATCGGTGTAAAAGATATTTTCTTAGTTTCATGTTCCAGCCTGCTTGTGAAGCAGTTTGCCCCAAAATGCTCAAGATAATCTGTTTGCCCCAAACTGAAGCTTACCATTTGCTAAAACAGTTGCACGAGACCCACGTTACAGAGTATCCTCATGCACACCTTGGCTACTTATATATAAGTCATATTCCTTTGGGAAAAAAATCAGGTCATGGCATTGTACTGCCTATGAAAACCATATGGGTATAACACTGCCCCTTACATGAGAGAAATGTGTGTGTGCTAATGCTAGTGGAGTGTGAATAAGGAGAATATGGGAATTTGCATCCGTTTTTGAAAATTGCATTTTAAACGTCATAAAAAATCTGAAACAAAATTCGACACATACATCTCGCAAAAAACATATACGCGGTACAAAGTTTAGTGAAATTCCTTCACAAAAAAGAGAAAAATGTATGACATACATGAGACATATAACGCCTATTTTTATTTTTCTACATAGGTAAAAAGTTGTTTATCCGCGAAGCTTTCAGCACACACATCAAATGTACGCGTACACATTTTTTTCAAAGTTTTCAAACATTTCGAAAATATTTTTCGAACGGGTGTTCACCTACACCATGTCCAACTTGGTATTTTGAATGCTAATGTCATTTTTCTTTAGCAAAGGCATGGCAAATACTTTGCAATAGTTTAACAACCAGTTATTTCGTGGTCGGATTTACCAATGTTTACATTTTGTATCGGTGAGGCTAGCTGGATTTTGGATACTTAAAAAATCTTGAAATTCTTATGCTTCGTTCTTCGATTATGCAGGTTGTATAAACAGGGCAGACAGACAGAGCAGGCCAAAGGAGGCCATGTGCCAAATATATTCAGATCGTTATGCCAATGTGCCAGACATATCTCTAAAGCTTTGTTTCGTTCATTACACTAGTTCCGACGTTCAAGAGGTAGCAACAAAAAACCCCTTGAAAGTGAAATTTCCTACAGGCTAACAGAGTGTCACAACGTTTCATTTAACATTTCATCCTCCGATTCTGGAGTTCTTGCAAGAATCCTGAGCGGCTGCCATGGTGCCAGTTATATATCTACTCCCGACAGATAGCTCAGCACAAAACATTCCTGGTGCGGTCAGTTCAGCTTTTCATGATCGACTTGGCGCAAAGTAGTGGTAGGATGACAACTAGAGCTGACTCCCCCGGATGTTGGTCTGGAGAATAAGTTGCAAGCAATCATGAGATTATTCGATTAAAATTATTGTGGAATAAATTGCCAGAGATGCATGCAATCACAATATCTACTTACAGTCCAACAAATACTTTAAACGCGTCGTATGTTGCCCATTGCGCTCCAGTAAGAGTACCGACCATAATAATACGGAGTGGAAGGCCACGAGTGAAAAGGCCCCACAGCCCAAGGGTTGTTATAGCCTGGAAGGTGCAGTTAATTGATCATAACAATTTGAAAAATAATATTAAAACTATACTTGAATACCATCTGACAGAGATAGTGAGATTACAGATAACAGTGTGGAGCATTTTATTTATTTTACTACTGGGATAAGAGTTGCAGCTTACGTCTGCCACAGTTGCTCCCTTTGCATTGTTGAGGAAAGACACCAGGTTGTCTGCAGGATGGGAGACAGCAGCACACAAGACTCCAGCAATGTATCCCCCTGCAAAACTCACTGCTAGTTGGAGTGGCTTACTGCATTCATCTTTTGGTTTTGGGACAGCATGCTTGTACACCATCTCAACAATAGTCTCAAAGCAAGCAAATTTCATCATAGTGTCTGCAAGGTAATGGAGAAAGCGATCAGGGTGCAAACCTTGACATAGAGTATAAGAGATGGATGCACAAACTGTTGCATAACTATGTTAACCAAAGTAGAAGAAAGTCCACTTTTCATCCTTGAACTCTTGAGGAAATTCACTTTTTGCCCTAAAACTTCTGTTTAGTCTAAAATGAACCCTAAACTCCTGGAAAAGTCCATATCCAATCCAACCCGAGAAAAATGCTTACACAGACATCACATGGCATAAAAAATGGGTAAACCAGACCAGACTGGAACCGAATCTACATCAGCCTGTTCCACCGAGTCAAAATCACAACACAGACACCAAATCCTCAAACCTCCCCACATGAGCGCCCATGCCGACCCACTTTGTCGTTGTCAGGATAGTCCATCGCGTCGACGCACTCTTCCTCGTCGACCCTCGAGCTTGTCCGGCCACAGTCCCACTTGCCCACACCAGCAGCTCATCTGCATCTGTCCAGCTCACGCGAACCGATGTCAATCTAAGTGTTTCCATCATGCTCATCTATTGCATACCGTCATTGCTCGTGGGAGGATCTTGTGGTCGAATCATGCCGCCTTGCTCCTTCCTTAAAGTTGGAAGGTGCAACTAGCTGTTCAGCTTCGTGAGTGGATGTGCTACAGCAGTATACCTCATCGTTTTCCTACGGTTGGACGGAATTGAACTGTTTAAAGAGTTTGAGGTTCATTTTGGACCAAACAGAAGTTTAGGGATGAAAAGTAAACTTTCTAAGAATTCAGGGACGTAAAGTGGACTTTCTTCACTCAAGTACTACATCCATAAAGCACGGTACTGAACAATTATCTTCCTTCCTTTTTTCATTTGCCAACTGCTGTCGTGCTTTTCATATCTTCTCATAAATAGCAATTGACAACAAGTAATAAAAACAATTACATAACATAAATTGATGTAGAAATCCACCATTTCCACGAACTCTTGTAGAAGTCCACCCTTCAACCCTGTATACTAAGACTATCTGAATTTCATCCTCGAACTATAAAAAACGTTCACTTTACAACCTCAAGTGGTTTCAAAAGTTTTTTCAGTAATTGTGAACACCACGCCACTACTATGTTTCTGCCATGTGATCAAATGAATGAGCTCAGAATAATTGGCTAGGAAAGGTTGGGGTTAAAACCACATTGAGCTCTCACTAATCCACATGTCATATTTCACCATCTGCTCACTCTCTACTGATTTGTTTAATGATGTGGTAAACACGTGGTCTTCACTTCAGCGAAATCACAGTGAAACAATCCAAGGTTGCAAAGCGGAGGGTTTCGATAGTTTGAGGTTGTCTTCAGACAACTTTAGAGTTCGAAGCTGAGAACTGAACTTTTGCTAAGTTCAGGGTTAAAAAATGGACTTTTTCCCCTAATAATAACAATCAAGTGTTGCAATAATTACAGATGATCTGGATTACACTGCAAGGAGCAATCAAGTACATAGATCGTATGAAATTGGATTCCCTCATGGTAGTCATGATAATTCAGTCTACTTAAAAAGTATGTATCACAGTATTTTCATATACCATAATAGGAAACAACTAAAATCAACTAGGGTTTTTCATAGTGGAGCACGGGCTGAAAATAGGTCTAAATTACAGATATTAGGTAGTGTCGAACTTTTAGATTGCTTGACCTATAAAACAAGCAGTGGGAAATGGCTAGCTCAGTTGCGTGGGCATTAATCATGTCAGTCCCGACTCTATTTCCCCATGAAAGTTCTGACCTCTGACACTATCGAGAATCTCCACAAACAGCATTACGAGCTCTTAAAATTATTTTGTGTCTAAAAAAAGCTACTCCAGTAATACAATAGTATGTACTATTCAAATGTTCAGCGCTTCTACTAATGTTTGGCCCATCAGTATGTACTATTCAACCATTGGCATGCACATACAATAGGAAAAGATAACTGGTAATCAAATTGACTCACAAGGAATTTGGCGGCCCCAAAGAGGAAATAATCCCTTGTAAAGCCTGAAATTACCACATGGCGTTAAAGAGTGTTGTGCAGTAGCTTGAATGGAATTAATTTTAACATAACAAGACACGCAGTATCTATACCCAAAGGCACCTTCAGTCTGGACAAGCTTTGGAAGCCCATCGGTCAGGCATCGAGCAAACCCCGGCTGTGTCTGGATCCGAACCTTGACGGCCTCCATGGGGCAGAGAGCTATATCTGCAATCACCTCAGCGGACGCCGATGCGGCAAGGTATATGACGGTTTTTCAACCTGTCAGCATTCTCGGGGCCAGCAATGTCCGTGTAGCACTTCTTGAAGTACTCGTAAAACCCAAACTTGCACGCTCCCTGGCTACTATACCCAACCAGCGTGGCCATCCAGCCTTTGAAGAACCCACCAAGACCTTGCTCCTGGAGCAGCACACCAAAGCCAGATGAGATGTCCCTGTACTTGCCAGGGTCAACCTGCGAAGACGGGCATCGAGCGAGCGATTTCAGTACAGATCGGTGGAACTGTGGAAGCAAAACAATTTGCACAGAGGACTAAGGGATACTGGGTGAGAGACCTGCATATTGCACTTGACGAGGTCGAGCGGCGTGACTGCGAGATGGGTGAGGCCGGTGCTGAGGACCCCGCCGAGGGCGCAAGTGGCGTAGAACAGCGGCGTGTGCAGCTCCACCGCCGGCACCGTCTCCTCCGTCCTCTCGCCCCCCGCTCTGCTCTGCTTCGCCTTCGCCCTACGGTCGCGGACGGCGATCTCCCACCTCTTGCCGAGCTGCTCCACGTTTGCGGCGAGCGAGGCGAGGAGACGGTCGAGGGGGAGAGTGTGCGGGGTGCAGCTCACTCCGACCTTGTCGCGGCTCGCCATGTGCGGACGGAAGCTGGGGGCGGGTACACGGGGAGGTGGGGGCGTCGCGGGCGGGGACGCGCATGGTAGGGGGAGCAGCGGGGAGGGGGGTTCGGGCGAAGGCCGCGGCTCAGGGCCTTTTCCGGCTTCGCGAGCTGAGCTGAGGCGCTGACCCCCTCCTCTCCCGCACCGGCGGCTGGCGAACACGCGAAGCGGCGTGCGGACCGCGTGCTGCGCGCGGCGGCGGCTGCTTTTTTGTTGGACGCCGACGCGAGATTTGGGTGCGGATTGGGTGGAACGCTGACGCCGCGGGGAACGAGCGGGACGGAAGGACCCACCAGCCACCAGGTAGTGCTGGCCATCGGGCCAGGCTTTTTCGGGCCGCCCGAAGGCACGAAATGAGGCCTGAGGCCCAGCACGGCACGAGCACGATAGCGGGTCGGGCTTTTTTCTGAAATTAGGCCTGAAAGCACGGTAAGGCCCGAAACTATTGTTTTTCGCATTTTTTTCTTTATTTTTATAGGTAAAAGCTAGTTTTATTTGCCTGGTGGGCCGGGCTTTTATTTCAGAAGACGCCCGCGGCCCAAACAGGCACGGCACGAGGAGGCCCGAGCCCGAGCAGGCCGTGCCCGGGCCGTGCCGGGCCGGCCCGATGGCCAGCATTACCACCAGGCCACCACGGCACCACTGCCCCGAAAAAAATGATCCGACGCGCGATGGAAATATAGCTAGCCAACCGGGCCGGGCCGGCCAAGCACGTCCCGTGCCAGGCACGGCCCGCTAGGCACGATTAATAATCGTGCCATGCCGGGCCGGTCCGCGTGCCGCGGCGCGAGCTCTAGCACGGCCCGACAGGCACAAATCTGGCTTATTAGCACGAATACGGCCCAAAATCAATAAAAATATGAATAAAATAAAAATAAAAATAAAAAAAACTAATCGTGCCGTGCCGGGCCGACCTGCGTGCCTCAAATCAGAGGCCGGCCCGGGCACTAATGGGCCCGTGCCGCGGCACGGCCCGATTAGTACCGTGCCGGGCCGTGCTCGTGCCGGGCCGAAAAAGCCGTGCCTCGGGCCGGCCCATTTGGCACGGCCCGTTTGGCTAGCTATAGATGGAAACATGGTAGGATTTGTGATCGGCGGGGAGAATATGCCCCGTTATTTTTTTTAGGACGCGACTAGGTAGAAGGTGTTTCGATTTGGCGAAATTGTAAGCAATGGACGTAAGAAAACAACCTCCTTTTGCATGCATTCACAAAAAACAGAATTGCTGACATCATCAGCATTTAATGCGAAATTTGAAAATTTAAAATGTTTTTTCGCTCAAACCATTTATCCGATTTAGGATCCGTTTTCACTATTGGACTAGTCGCAACGAGATCTTCGAAACTAGATCCCATGATATGTTCCTACAATATTTTTTTCGATCCAAAAGTTACCAACCACTAACACGTGAGTTACCAAGCTATAGTATGTAAGTTACCACCCCAAGCAACGATTACATTTTCGATCGAAACTATATCCGACTTTTGGTTGTTCTTTTCGATTCTTCCGAGTTTTGAAGCTACCCCCTAATTCATAAGTGAAATAACACTTTCGGACAGTAAAAATGGCTAAATATACACTAAAACACTTGTGTATCTCCATAAATATCAGGCAGATAATTTTGTCGATTCCATGGTGACAAGTACACCCCTTAATAGAGATGAATTACTCTATCACTACTGGTGGATAACTCTAGGGTGGGTAGCTCCATCACTATTGGGTGGGTAACTTCATTAGTTTAGGATGGTAACTCCATCACTATGAGGTGGTAACTCGATCAGCGTATGGTGGTAACTCCATTACTTCGGGGTGGTAACTCTACTAGTCTAAGATGCGTAACTCTATCACTGTTGGATGGTGATACGTCTGAAACGTATCTATAATTTTTGAGTGATCCATGCTAGTTTTGTGATATTGTCACATATTTTTACTGTCATTTATATCTTTTTTATACATTTTGTCGGACTAACCTATTGACAAGATGCCAAGTGCCAGTTCCCTGTTTTTGCTGTCTTTTTGTTTCAGAAATTTAGCCGCGGCAGGGGTGCCATCGAGCTAGGTAGAGAGAGGGGTTTTGGAGACGTGGGGTATTCCGGCGACCAGATGACAAAGGGTTTACCCAGCTTCGGATCTCGCAACGGTGGCGAAACCCTACGTGCTGCTATAATTCACTATAAGGCAATATGCGCCAATTACAATGAAAGATGTGTTAGAGCTTGCCCTGAGGCGTCCCATAGGCCGGCTTATAAAGGCGTCCGGTCCTAGGGCTTACAGGAGGAAACCTAACCAACTAAGTCGCAGAGTTCTACTCTAACCCGGCTTGGGCCCCGCCTTGTGGGCTAAGTCGTCCTCAGTGCGGGCCGGTTTCTGGAACCTTCCCTTAGCCGGATGGGCCTCCTGCGCTTCATCGTACTGGGCCGCCCGGTAAGCCGGAATTCGGCTTACCACCACTATGGGTCACCCTGATACGCTGGCTTTAGTCTCCTTCGTAAGGGTACCTGTTCGGCATAACCCCAACAGTAGCCCCCGGAAAGCTTCAAGTACTTCAACGGTTGGCTTCAATCTTCCGGCAATGTGTTGTCCGGAAAATTCTTCATTCGTCGTCAGTCTTGGAGCATTCACAGAAACCTGCAATTGTGCCGAACAGGCTTGTCGACTTCGGCGTGTCGGCTCTTCATGCCGAAAAGCACTTAAGTATACTTTGACATGCGTCCGCCGATTTGATGGATTTGTCAGACCCGGCAGAGTGAGTGGAGTGGCATCTTTGAATGTAGGGGCTAGTTTCCGTTTTTCCCGCGCTGGAACCGAGGCGTCGGAGGGAAGGAAACATCTCCAACAGCTCGATCCTGTGATGCGTGGCAAAAATCTCGACTCCGGACCGTTGCACGTATCTCGGCGTTCCGCTATAAATACCGATCGCCTCGCCTTCGTCACGGCTACCGCTCCATTCCCAACCCTAGCGTCCAACTCCTCCAAATCTCATCTCTTCTGATCTCGAGCTCTTCTCTCCTCCGTCCATGGCATCCAGCACTCCTAGCTCCCCTGTGGTCGATGCTACGCCTCTTGATTCGGCGCCGCCGGTGGGAGGCTCGGCCTCCGGCGCCGCGGCCGCCGGCTCCGCACCATCTGCCACTCCCGCTGCTTCTTCCCCCACTCCAGCAGCCCCCTCCGCCACAGTCTCTGGGCGTGACGAGGTTGCCCTAGCTAAAGCTACAACCGAAGCTACGGCTACGGTTGCTTCGCCTTCCGTAGCGGCCGCCGATATGGCCGAAGAGGCCCAGGCCACTGAAGAAGAAGAGGAGGAGGAAGCCGGCGATAATGAAGGCGCCGCTAACAACCCGACCCATAACTGGGGTTGCTCGGTGGTGAATGATGTCGAGCTGACAGGAATGATGGCTGATGGGGCCATTCTTCCGTCTTCAGAGTCGGCGCCGACTTGGCGATCCGCCTTTGGTGACCCCTCTCTAACTCCAATCAAGGATGAACGGGTACTTCTTTCTTCTCACGTTGTCAGGGGGTTCTCTTTGCCACCCTCGGCTTTCTTGATCGAGATACTGGACCATTATGGTCTCCAGCTTCATAACATCACCCCCAATAGCCTCCTCTACATATTCGGCTTCGTAGCGCTGTTCGAAGGCTACTTAGGATTAGCTCCTAGGTTAGACTTCTTTCAGTACTGCTTCGGAGTCAAGAGGCAGACAGTTCAGAAAGAACTGCTGGTTGCCGGCTCCATCAGCTTTAATTGCCGCCGGGACATAGATTGGTACCCTCAGGTGCCAATCGTGGATTCGGCTAAGGGGTAGGCGTCCACCTTCTTCTATTGCAAGGATGTAGCGCCTCCAAACAGGCTGCAGGGTCTTGCTCCTTTTGAAGATAGGGCCGCAATAGAACTCCCTTCGTGGAAGAAGAAGCCGACAACAAGAATGCCGCCGGAGCTTGCCGCCATCAAGGCCAGGATCACAGAGCTGACCTCCGGCACCCCTCCCCTAACTGGGGAGGCACAATAATTTGCTGGATGAAGAGACGGATCCAGCCCCTCCAACATCGTGCTCGGCTTTTATGTGAGTACACGGGCGACTCTGATCCCATGCGGATCAGTAAAAAGGACCTGGAGCAAGGCCTGTTTGAGGCTCGCTTCAACAAGCTTATCAAAGCCCGGCCTGGCGAAGGCCGGCAACATGAAGAATCGTTGCCGATGTATACGGCATCCAACCCTCCCCCAAAGGTACTTTGTCGAACCAAAGTTCAATTCTTTGAAGGATTCGATTTTGCCTTTAACAGATTATCATGCAATATGCCAGATTCCCGGAGTTTCCGCTGCTCGTCCTGCTGGCAAACCATCGTCCAGCAAGGCGCCCACGCGACCCATCTCCTTTTCTTCGGCTACTGCAGAGAGCCGAAAGAGGAAAAGCCAGACTACCACGATTGGCGTTAAGTCGTCTGAGGATGACGACGCTCTTGCCGGGCTCAACATCCCCAGCACGAAGTAAGTCGGCTTAACACTTCTCTTATTTGCTCTTGCAATTTTGCCGGATCTTTGCATTCTTACCCCTTTATCTTTGCAGGATAAAGAAGGGCGCTCCTTTGAAAGTAAAGGTGTGTGCCACAAGGAAAAAGGCTTCTCCCGCCATTCCTCCCCCAACTCCTTCGACTTCGAAACCGACTCCGGTGGAAGAGAGCTCCGCCCGCACCATGGTGACAGGCCCGACTCTCGGGAGAGCCGGGATTATTCCTCCGACCCAATGGACGGAGATGACGGGGAAGGCGGCAGAACCTTCCTCTCCCAGGGCTGAAGCTCCGGCTAATGATGCCCCAACCTTTCCTCCGATTAAGGCGGAAGCCTTCGACGACGAGGGACGCATCAAGCCGGAGTTCATGAGCCGGTTCATGAAAGCACCTCGGCTTCCCCGGAAGAAAGGAACCACTGTCCGGGATGATGAGCCGGACCAGACCAAGGCCTATGACACCTTTGATGTCATAGAGATCCTTGAAGATCAGCAGAATTATTTTGCTGAAAGCTTTGAAGCTGGCATGATGCTTCTCCGCGAACACTACCAGGTAAATAACTTCCCCAGTAGCCCCCGAGCACTATGCCGGGTTAAGTTTTACAAACTAGCCGACATAGTGGTCTGAGATGATGCGTATGCATATGTCTAGCCCCCTAGCGATGAAATTCCATCCCGTAGCCAGTCTTCCTCTTGAATATAGCTTTAGGCTTTTAGCACCTCCTTACGCAGATCCATCGCAAAATTGGTGATGAAACGATCAACTTTTTGGGTGTGCGAAATCAGGATATGCGCCGGCTAAAAACGGAGCTGGCAAACAAGGACGCCATCATCGCCGGCTTTGAGGCGGATCGCGTTCAGTACCAAGGTACGAATGCCGAAAACTTAACTTTGTATGACAGGGTTATTTTTATACTGCTGACATTTTGTCTTGCAGATGCCATCATAAAAGCCAAGGAGCTTGCCGAGAGCGCCGGCATCCTCGACCGACTCCGCGACGAAAACACCGAGCTTAAAAAACTCAATCAATCAATGACGACGAAGCTGGAGACGGCCAAGAATAGCCTTGCCAAAGCCGAACAAATGCTGGAGACAGAGAGGCAGAATCACAAAGATGCCCTTCGTGAAGTCCAGGACCGGCTTGACAAGCGCCTCGACGAATCGTTGGCAATCGCCAGTCATCTTTTGAGTAAGTTTAACTGAAATACCCAAATTCATTGCTTTTTGACTTAGCCATTTATAACTGAACTTTGCTTTTTGCAGCTCCGGCGGGTTATGGCCATGAGCTGACAGCGGAAAACCGGCTTGACCAGATTTTGGAAGTAAGGGAACTCCTCCCGAAGATCATTTCTTTGGGAAAGAAGCTTGCCGAGAAATTCTTTCCCGGCAACCCCGAGCCACTGACGGACCTTGGAAGCTTGGTAACTGAACTGGACGATGCAACATCGACCTTTGAAGATCGGCTTCGATCCAGCGCTCGTGGAGGTGCCAAGACGGCTTTGGGCCTAATGATGGCACACTACCCGGAGGCGGAGGCTTGGTGTGTTGCATCCGGCTTTCCCCTTGAGAAAGAGGATGACTCTCCGCTGGACACCCAAGACCGGAAGAAAATCTTGCACTCCGTCTCCGGTTATGCCAGCAAAATCGCCAACATGGTTTCCCTTACCACATTCTTCAAGGAGGTGCCGTGCCCGCCAACTCCCACCCAATCTGATGACGTAGGTGAAGAGGCGGACAAATCTGCATGATCCGAACTTGCTCCTTGAGCCGGCCATCCCTGAAAATGTAATTTGCATGATGTAAAGCCGTCCAAACAATTTATATGTCTAGAAACAACTAAGTCTTTTGCTGTATGTAATCAGCTTTTTTATTTGCAAAACTTGCAATTTTTATGCCTCAGTTTATTCTGGCCTTGACACCTTAACCTTTAAGCGCCAGCAAACCTATTGCGAAGAAAACTTGCTGAGTAACAGGGTACACAATGACCAATCTGTTTAGACCCAGAACAAGTGCCGCCTTTCGATGCCGAAACGCTTTGAAGCAACCCGGCGCAAAAAGCTAGCAGACAAACATTAATTTGGCAAAACATAGTTTTTTCATCACCTTAAGGCGGATTCAGTATGAAAGACAGTTTACCAACAAGCAACATAGGCAATTTCGGGTAATCAGATGATAACAATAAGATCATTGGGAAATAAAAGATGGTACAGATTCTCGAATTTCACATGAGAGAAGCCAATTTTTATTTCATGATCACATTGACATGGTTACAATAGAATTTGCTAAGTGTAAAAGGGACGTAGCTGAGCGATATTCCACGGATGTTTCGTCTCATCTAAGTCCTCATCTACATGCCTTTCCCTCTTGCGACCTTTCTTCCTGGGATCTTTCTTTGAATCCCTTAAGTCGAGGAGATAATATGACCCTTTTTCAGAGCTTTGCTGATAACGAAAGGTCCTTCCCATGAAGGGGATAACTTGTGCTCCCGACTTTGCATAAGCCGAAGCACCAAGTCGCCTTCTCGAAAAGATCGATTCCGCACTCTACAGCTCTGATAGCGACGTAGATCTTGTTGATAGATGGCGGATCGTTGGAGAGCCAGCTCTCTTTCTTCTTCGAGGATGTCTAAGCCGTCTTGACGTGCCTCTTCTGCGTCTTCTTCAACGTAGGCTGCGACTCGAGGCGAATCGTGGATCATGTCGGTTGGGAGTACCGCTTCTGCACCATAAACCAGGAAGAAAGGGGTGAAGCCGGTCGATCTATTTGTGGTAGTACGAATACTCCATAAGACCGCCGGCAATTCATCAACCCAAGCGCCAGCTGCTCGATGCAATGGGGTTTCAAGCCTCGGCTTAATACCTTGCAGAATAATGCCGTTAGTGCGCTCTACCTGTCCATTGGATTGCGGGTGTGCCACCGATGCCACGTCGAGTCGGATTTTTGATCGGCTGCAAAACTTCGATAGCTCACCGACGGCAAATTTTGTGCCATTGTCAGTGATAATGCTATGCAGTATGCCGAATTGAGTTGTTATCTCGGCGATGAACTTTTTAGCTGTAGCTCTGTCGAGTTTCTTGATGGGCTTTGCCTCCACCCACTTTGTGAATTTGTCGACCGCTACTAGCAGATGAGTTAAGCCTCCTCTTGCCGTCTTGAAAGGTCCCACCATGTTGAGCCCCCAGACCGCGAACGGCCAAGTTATAGGGATCGTCCAGAGCTCCTGAGCCGGCAAATGAACCTGCTTTGCATAGCGTTGACATCCTTCACACGTCTTGACGATGTTGATAGCATCCTCCTTAGCCGTTAGCTAGAAGAATCCATGCCGAAACGCCTTAGCGACCAACGCCTTTGCCGCCACGTGATGCCCAGATTCGCCGGAGTGGATTTCCTCAAGGATTTGCCGCCCTTCTTCTGAAAAAACGCATCTTTAGAAGATGCCGGATGTGCTCCGTTTGTAAAGCTATCCGTCAATAATCATGTACGCCTTTGCTCGGCGCTCAATTTGACGGCTCAACACCTCGTCGTCCTTGGGCAGTTTCTTATTGATCAGAAAATCTATGTATGGCGTGGTCCAATCTGGGGTTACCAAGCATACATGAACTGATTCTGCCGACAAGGGATAGTCTTCGTCGCCGCCTTTGATGGAAGGCTTATGTAGCTGATGGAGAAATACATCTGGGGGGCACTGCCTTTTGCTTGGAGCCTATTTTAGCCAAGGCGTCAGCAGCTTCATTGTCATCTCGGGAGATATGTCGGACCTCTAAGCCGGCAAAGCATCTGCCGAATTCATCGACTGTTCTCCTGTATTCCGCCATTGTGGGACTTTTCGTGTCCCAGCATCCATCAAGTTGTTGTACAACAAGATCCGAGTCGCCATAGCAGAGGATGTGTTTCACTCCCAACTCCTTAGCCATATGAAGGCCATGGAGGAGAGCCTCATACTCTGCTACATTGTTCGTGGCGTTGAAGTGGATTCGGAGGACATAACTGAGCTTGTCACCCTTAGGCGATTTCAGCACTACTCCAGCCCCCGAGCCTTCCTTCATATTTGAGCCATCAAAGTGCATTATCCAGTATTGAGAATCCGTCAAAGGTGTGCTCTCCATCGCCTCTGTCCAGTCTGCAACAAAGTCGGCTAGAACTTGAGATTTGATGGCGGTCCTCGGCTTGTACTGGATGTCGAAAGCTGCTAACTCGATGCCCCATTTGGCGACACGGCCCGTTGCGTCGGCATTGTTGATGATATCCTTCAAAGGATCTTTGCTGACCACCATGATTGTATGATCCTGGAAGTAATGCCGTAGCTTTCTAGCGGCAAAGAATACACCATAGGCTAACCTATGGTAGTGAGGGTAGCGCTGCTTCGAATCTGAGAACACCTCGCTAATGAAATAGACAGGGCGCTGATCCGGCCATTGCTTCCCTTCCTCCAGGCGCTCCACTACAATGATGGCACTTATCACAAAATTCGTGGCCGACATGTAGAGGAGAAGCGGCTCTTTTTCCCTCGGAGCTACCAAGATTGGAGCATGTGTCAATGTATACTTCAGCTATGCCAAAGCTTCCTTCGCTTCCTTTGTCCAAACAAAACTGTCCGATTTTTTGAGGAGCTTGTATAATGTCAATGCTTTGTCTGGTACTCCCTTAGATTTGCAAAGGTTTCCGACAGATCGGCGATAAGATCGCCACGCTTCTTCGACATGACCGCTATGTCATCGACGTAGACATGAACATTGCGGCCAATTTGCTTGTCCAAACACCGCTGCATACACCTTTGGTAAGTAGCACCGGCGTTCTTTAAGCCGAAAGGCATTGTGACATAGCAGTAATTGCAATATGGCGTGGAGAAGGATGTCTTGATTTGATCTGACTCCTTTATCTTAATCTGATGGTAACCTGAATAAGCGTCCAGAAAACATAGCATCTCTTGAGCCGGCAGTTGAATCAATGACCTGATCGATACGCGGTAAGGCGAACGGATCTTTAGGACAGGATTTATTTAAGCCAGTGAAATCAATGCACATACGTAGCTCAGAGGTGTTTTTCTTTGGAACAAGCACGGTATTTGCCAACCAATCAGTGTGGACAACTTCACGGATGAACTTGGCGGTAGTGAGCCTTAGGATCTCTTTTCCAACCGCCTTGCGCTTCTCAGTTACGAGCCGTCGGAGGCCTTGTTTGACCGGCTTAGCATCCTTGTTGACTTTTAAGGAGTGCTCGACAAGTTTCCTTGGGACACCTGGCATGTCGAATGGTGACCAAGCAAAGATATCCTGGTTCTCATGGAGAAACTTGACGAGCTCGCCTTCCTATTTGTCGTCAAGGCCGGCACCGATGATTGCTTCCATTGTCGGATCGTCCTTTGAGAGCTTGATTTTCTTGGTGTCATCTTTTGGTTTGAAGCTCGAGTCGACTTTAGAGGACGGCTTTTCAGTTGCCGGCATCTCATTAGGACTCATTGTCTTCTTGAGATCCTCCAATTCTTCCTTGCAAATTTCTTCTTCAGCATGGATGGCATTGGCGGCCTCTCACTCCTTTGCTTTCTTGAAGTCTCCCTTGACTGTGATGATCCCATTGGGTCCCGGCATTTTCAGCTTGCTATAGATGTAGCAGGGCCGAGCCATGAATTTGGCGAAAGCCGGACGTCCAAATATTGCATGGTATGCACTTTTAAAGGGAACCGCCTCAAAAGAGACGTCCTCTGTCTGGAAATTATCCGTGCCGCCAAAGGTGACCTTCAGGGTGATCCTTCCCATTGAGGAGGCTTGTCGCCCGGCACTATCCCATGAAACTTCACATTGATGTGGCTGAGTTGTGACTCGGAGAGACACATCCTCTTTAAAGTTGCGGCGTAGAGTATGTTGATGCTACTTCCTCCGTCCATCAGCATCTTTGTCAACTTGTATTTGTCGACTATAGGGCTGACGACCAAAGCGTAGGTGTGTGTTGAAGGAACTCTGTCCGGGTGATCGCTGCGATCCCAAGTGATTGGAATGTCAGACCAATCCAAGTACTGAGTGTAACGCCCCAAGATCGGTACTATGCAAATTTTAGCGTTCCAGCCAAATCCGCATAATAACGATCCTAAAGGACGCCCACCGGGCATAACGTGCACGTCGCAACACACACGTTATGCGGGTGGAATTGTGATAACATTACAACAGTTCTCGATGGAACCCACAAAAGAACATATATACAACAACGACTCACCGAGTCAAGAGCAAAGATACAATACAAAGATCCAAAATAACAACGGAAGCGGGTAGCGTCCGGCTACGGACAAGAAACAAATTGGACTAAGAGTCCTGAAGATAAACGAAGGCACCATATCCCTGCCCATGCCAAGCCGGAGGGATTCCCAAGATAACGTTGTCAGACTTCAAACCTGTCAGCTGCATTGGAATAGCAGCCCCGGAGGGGTCAGTACTATAAACAGTACTGGCAAGTAATACTCACAAGATATCAAAGCTGGAATTTCGGAGAAAGAGGGTTACCGATTGAGGCGGCGGCAAGCAGCACTAACAACTTATAGAGACACGCTACAACTTTCGTCTATCAGAGACAAGATAAGAGAGCGCATAAGAAAAACCAACTATACTACTCACCACATCGAAAACCCGCCCAAGTATTACGCCCTCGTTCAACCACCCGCGAGGAAGCAATCAGGGCAACTCACACGGTGAATCAGTTTTATGGGTTATTATTCAAGTAATCTATCTTACTAGTCAAGTTATAATCATTAGGTGCAAGTTGTCTATGATCTTTTTAGGCAGCGCATTTCACCAAGTCGTCCATAACCGCGGACACGGCTTTTCGAAAAGATTTAACCCTGCAGGGATGCACCAATGAACCCACACGCATCGAAACACTCGCTTAGAGGTGTACCGGTGGAGCATTCGACGCAATACTTCCCTTCTCTACAAACAAGTGCAGGGAGCCACCTAGCTAGGTCTGATCCACCTTGAGAGTCCGGCCGAAGCTTCGAGGTGGGCCTAACCGTTTGCGTCTACGTGCTAGGTGGCACAGAATACCATGAGAATGGTCACTTCGCATCATACCTCAAGCCCTACGCAAGTAACCACGTATCCATCTTACCATATCATCCGTGCTTATAACCGTAGAAACACCCGAACTACTTGTGGCACCTGGACAGGTTTGAGGATCCGGTAATAGATTGCGGGGAGGCCCATAGAACTCCCACATGTGGTTAGTGCGCTCAGTCTTGGATCAGCGGAAAAGAACTCGGGTCCTAGGCGACACTAGCAGAACAAATCACCACGATTGGCCTTCCGCCGGTGCCTTATCTTTATTATGTTATTCCCATCGCAACAGAAAATAAAAATTACCATTTTAGTTGAGCCTAGCTATCATGTTAACAACAATACTATATAAAGAGACAACATGACTCAAGCAAAGCACCTAAGCATGCACTAGGACTCACAAGACTAATAAGGTAAACAAACAACAGGGTAATAGGATGTGGAGGTGTGGCTATATCATGGCTGCCAGGTAAACACGCAAATAGGATCGGGACACAATGTAGCGCCCCGACCCCGGAATTATACATTGAGGCTATGAATCCGACACAACCATCAATGTATAAGACAAAGATCGAGACTTGTGGAACAGAACTGGCACAAAGCATGACTCTACGACACAAAAGTATAGCAACTCATATAACGAGAAGAATACAAATATTACAAGCAAAAGGATCACAGATCCAACAATTCAACAAGCGGAAGCGGGTAGTGTTGTCTAACAACAAGAAGCAAAATATGGCCTAAGAGGCCTACAATAACATCTTCCCAGCCAGCTTGTTCCACGGTCCCAAGCTGCCACCTGGGAACCCCAGACTAGTAGTCGACGTCAACGAAGAACCCACCTAGTTGCTCGGTGTCGTCCTCCTCTGAAATACAAATACATAGAGGCAGCAAAGAGAGACTGAGTACGATGTACTCGCAAGTTTAGTAGGGCGATATAGGCCCAATGACTGACGGAGGCTCTAAAGCTGTTTATGTATTTCTTTTGCATAAAGCTAATTTTAAATAAACCGAAATATAAAGTGGCACATGGCATTCGTCTACTCAGAATATTTTTATAAAGGGGTAAGAGAGTAACACTTTCATCTTCGGTTCTCGGCGAACCTACTTGCAACCATCACCACTCATCTCACGCAAAGGCACTCCCTCGACTCACCCTCGAGGAAATGAACCTTTACCACAAGTTTATTATGCAACCTCTAGCTGCCATATCAATTAGGTTAAAGTTATCTATGAGCTAATCCGCCTTTCCCAAGAGTTTGTCCATAACCGTGGACACGGCTTTTCGAAAAGATTATCCCTGCAGGGGTGTACTATTTTACCCATTGGTACCGTCCGGCTCACCTAGTTGGTCCTCTCCCGGGGAAGACCGGCGAGCGGGCGCGGTTAGACCTTTACAATGCATGAGGCTTACTCAAGGACCATCAGTGACGGAAGGACAGGTTCAGCGCTCCCAGCGCCCTGCCCCACCGTCACGTCCTACACACCATCATCCTCGTTCCTTTTTCCACTCACACCACACACGCGCAAATGGAAATAGCGAACTAGAGGACCCTTGACAAGCCCCTCACAAATTATTCGGTCAGCGAGGCGCCCATACACCCACCAATGGAAGCACGCTCGGTTCTTGGTTCTAGCTAAAAGCACTCTCAACCTAGGCGGCAAGAATGAGGCAAACCACCCTCCCCGAGGGCAACTCATCCAAGCCTTCTTAGCATTTTAATTAATCAACCCACATATCCACCAAGTCCGCACCATTCCATCTTCAACAACAATTATGGAGATAAACAACGGACATAACTAAAATATTTAACTAAGCCTGGCTAAGCATAGCTAAGCATATGAATACAACAATTCTATCTTTATCTCGGCCAACACTTCAACCCTAGGGTTCATAGGTAGGGATACATGTGATTGGCTCGGGGAAGAACATGCATGCATAGGATATTCTAATATTTACCAAAGAGACATTTGAACCGCATGCAATAGTATGGTGGATAAAATAATTTGATAAAAACATAGGATGCTAGATGCCAAGAAGGTTAGGTTATCTCTTGCCTTGCTGCCCGGGCGTGAAGTACTGATCGTCGGGGTAGGTAGAGAGACCCTCGACTCCGGAATCTATCGATACCCAAAGAAAAGCAAAGAACACATAAAGCACACGAACACAAGATGCAATGCTCAATCACATGATGACATGTCAAGTTGATGCAAAGATTCCATTATATAAATTAAAGGCACAATTAAATGGGGAGCCAAATAATTGATGAAATTATTTGGGATACAACCCCACATTTATCTTAGTGACCACTATTATTATAAATTATCAAATTATTAGAGATGTGGCTCAAATATGCATGAACTTGACAAGAATGGATAGGGTTTGTCATTCCGATCATTTCGGTACTTTATTTGTAATTTTCGGAGCACCGATGAATAAGTAGCGAGTTAAAATAATTATTTGAATTTAAACCCTTTTATCAAATTATGAAGAACATCAAATATTTAATTGTGATCATGATGTGATATTATCATGTTTGGATTGCATTGGTGAAGCTGTTCAAATAGATATAACATTCATAAGATTTGATTTAACGGTTAACAAGTTATGAATTAAACAAACCTGACACAGACTGCCGGAACTTCCGGTAAGTGGACCGGTAGTTCCGGTTTGCCGGTACTTCCTAGGCTACTTCCGGTCCAAAAACACAAAAGTCCAGTACCGAAAAAGGGTTCACCGGTACTTCCGGTGAAGTGCCCGGTAGTACCGGTTTAGCGGTACTGCCGGAGCTACTTCCGGCTCTACTTCCGGTTATGGACTCAAATGTCCAGTACCGAAATTTGGAGTTAGCGGTACTACCGCTTCTACTTCCGGTTTACCGGAACTACGCTACTTCCGGTCGTGAATTTAAGCGCGGCGATGGCGGGAGCGCGCGCGGTGACCTCGCGCACATGGTGCACGCACGCGGCCACGGGGTGGTGCGTAAAGGGGCGCATTAGACGCGCGGGACGAAGGAGAGCTAAGGGGGTGGCGGCGCCGCCATCTATTGGTCGCCGGAACGACTGGCACGATGGCGGCCGGCGGCAAGAGTGAGCAGAGCGGCGGCGACCCAGGGCTAGAGAGGGAGAGGAGGAGAGCGGGGGAGCTCGGGAGGATCGTGGGCTCACCCTGAGCATGAGCAGCTGCTCGATGGGGTCGAAGACGGCGAGGTCGGCCGGAATTGGTCGAGGACGGGCGCGGCGAGCGGCTGAGGAAGGACGGGCGGCGATGGCGGCTGAGGGATCCCCGGCCCGATTCCTTCGGTGGGAAGGGGGAGGGCGACAAGGCGGAGCTAAAGGTGGCCTTCACTCACGCTGGGGTGGCCGGGGTCGACGGCGGCGTGCTCGGCAGCCACGGCGGCGACGGGGAGCAGCAGGGCACGATCTAGGGTTAGGGTCGGGGCACCTGCACGTGGGGAAAAGGATGAGGGGAGAGAGGGGGAGCAGGTGCGGCCAGTGGGGTTCAATTAACCCTAGGGGAGCACTTCAGCGCGAGGNACATGACCGCTATGTCGCCAACGTAGACGTGAACATTGCAGCCAATTTGCTTGTACAAACACCGCTGCATACACCTTTGGTAAGTAGCACCGGCGTTCTTTAAGCCGAAAGGCATTGTGACATAGCAGTAATTGCCATATGGCGTGGTGAAGGATGTCTTGACTTGATCTGACTCCTTCATCTTAATCTGATGGTAACCCGAATAAGCGTCCAGAAAACATAGCATCTCTGAGCCGGCAGTGGAATCAATGACCTGATCGATACGCGGTAAGACGAACGGATCCTTAGGACAAGCTTTATTTAAGCAAGTGAAATCAATGCACATACGTAGCTCAGAGGTGTTTTTATTTGGAACAAGCACGGGATTTGCCAACCAATCAGTGTGGACAACTTCATGGATGAACTTGGCGGCAGTGAGCCTTAGGATCTCTTTTCCAACCGCCTTGCGCTTCATAGTTCCGAGCCGTCGGAGGTCTTGTTTGACCGGCTTAGTGTCCTTGTTGACTTTTAAGGAGTGCTCAGCAAGTTTTCTCGGGACACCTGGCATGTCGGATGGTGACCAAGCAAAGATATCCCGGTTCTTACGGAGAAACTTGACGAGCTCGCCTTCCTATTTGTCGTCAAGGCCGGCACCGATGATGGCTTCCTTTGTCGGATCGTCCTTTGAGAGCTTGATTTTCTTGGTGTCATTCTTCGGCTTGAAGCTCGAGTCAACCTTAGAGGACGGCTTTTAAGTTGCCAGCATCTCATCGGGACTCATTGTCTTCTTAAGATCCTCCAACTCTTCCTTGCAGATTTCTTGAAGTCTACCTTGACTGTGATGATCCCGTTGGGTCCTGGCATTTTCAGCTTGCTATAGATGTAGCAAGGCCGAGCCATGAATTTGGCGAAAGCCGGACGTCCGAAGATTGCATGGTATGCACTTTTAAAGGGAGCCACCCAAAAGAGACGTCCTCTGTCCGAAAGTTGTCCGTGCCGCCAAAGGTGACCTTCAGGGTGATCCTTCCCATTGAGGAGGCTTGTCGTCCCGGCACAATCCCATGAAACTTCACATTGCTATGGCCGAGTTGTGACTCAGAGAGACGCATTCTCTTCAATGTTGCGGCATATAGTATGTTGATGCTACTTCCTCCGTCCATGAGCACCTTTGTCAACTTGTATTTGTCGACTATAGGGCTGACGACCAAAGCGTAGGTGCGCGCTGAAGGAACAATGTCCGGGTGATCACTGCGATCCCAAGTGATGGGAATGTTGGACCAATCCAAATACTGAGGAACTGCAGGTACTGTAGCATTGAGTTCTCGCCAAACCGCCTTTTCCTTGCGAGAGGAATCTGTTGCCGAATTGATGATGAGACTTTCGGCGTGCTTGGGCAATTTGCTGCCTTTTTCTTTGGAGGCGGCGTCATCTGACTCTGACGTGACGTCTTCTTTCTCTTTGTCGTCCTTCCTGGACTTGCGCTTGTTTTTTGACTTGCCGGCTTTGGGGTCCTTGGCGATGTCCCGATTGATGTGACATTGCTGGAGCGTGTGGGAGATCGTCCCTCCGGCCTCAGATGATGAACACAGGGGTTGTGTTTGATGTCGTCGTACTTCACCGCTGGCGGTCGGGACGGTCGGTTGTTTGTCGGCTTTTTGTCCTGCCACTTGCTATTGCTTGAGCTGCCCTTACCAAAGGTGGCAGCAACTTCGTGAGAAGGGCCGGCCTGGTCTTCAACCTTCTTTTTCCCGGAATCATGCCGGTGGGTTTCACCGTCTTCCCTGTTGTCATCGTCAGCAGCGGCATACTTGTTAGCACAAGCTAGCAAGCCACCCAAAGTCTCTGACTCATCGCTGTAGATCATAAAGCGAAAGTCGTCCCCTTCCCAGAGATTGCTTGAAAGCATGAATCGCCTGAGTTTCTGAGACGCCTTCGCAAGCGTTCTTGATTTCGCTCCATCGTGAGATGAACTCACGGCTGGACTCGTTCTTTTGCTGCACACACCGCTGTAAGTCGAAAATCGACTTTGGGCGCTTATATGTGCCCTGGAAGTGCTGAATAAAGACGCGCTTCATGTCACTCCAGGTATGAACTGTCCTTTCCGGCAAACCTTCAATCCACATACGTGTCGTCCCGGTTAACATCAGGGGCAAAAATCGCACTGCGGAGTCGGCGCTGCCTTGATATATGTCACAGGCACTGACGTAATCTGAGAGCCAGGTCTCAGGATTGGCCGTACTACTGTACTTCTCCACCATCTTTGTTACGTTCGACAAAGTGGGAGGTAGTATTTGCTCTCTGATTGTTCTGCCAAAACACTTGGGGCCGAGGTATTGGGCATCTCTGGCCGACTTCCTCTCCTCAATTAGGCTTCGAACATCATTGGCTGATGGCGGTTTATCAACCGACTTTCCTTGCCTTGGTTCTTCCCTGTGACGGCTTTGGCTCACCCGACTCGCGTTACGCGGAGGGCTTGGAGTCATTTGCCATCGTGGAGGGGGTATGTACTTGGAAGGGTTATCTCCCTCTTTGTGCGGTGGAGGCGGCGGTGGAGGTGGCATATGATCTCTATTACCCTCCCTTCGGGGTGGATTTTCCCCCTCACGTCGTCGCTCCTGACGGGGTGGTGCCGCCTTTTCCTTGAGAGGGTCCTCCTTTCGCTCCCATCTCCGATGTTCTTCCCGTCTTCCACCAGCCTCACGATGGCATGAAGAACCTATCCGGGATTCCGCACCCCAGAGCGGCTACTTGTCCTTCGGGTACTTATCGCCACCCTTGTTCTGGCTGCTTGAGCCGACGGGATCATCGTCTGGGTCTGCAGGTGCACCAGCCATCGGTTTCTTGGCTGTCGAGTTGCAAAGACGAGAGTTGTCAACAAGCCGTCCAGACTTTACTTGCGAGTCGTTTTGTTGCTGTTGTGCAACCTCTAGTAGATAAGCCGCATATTTGAGGTGAGCGTCACGGTCCAACGATTTGTCGAACATGACCTCCTCGGCCGCCTCCATGTTTTTGGCTGGGGTGTTGAAGTAACACAAATTAGTCACCGGGTCACGTCGGTGATGGTACTTTCTCTAGACTGAATTAACATGGTCGGCTTCCCACTTGCTGCGGAAATCCAACCTCTTGTGCAGATTCTTGTCGCGAGCCGGACGGAAAACATCGTCGTCCCTCTTTTCTCTCTGCTTCCGGATGAACTCCGTTTCCTTGTTTGTAAGATCAACTTCGAGCTCTACTATCTGGGCTGCTTGCTCCTCCAGTTCGATGCGGCGCTTTTCAATGTCGGCTAGCGATGCGTTAGGACGAAGTGGAGTTAGCAGTTGCTTGTATTTTGACATCCTTTCTTTGTGCTCCTTCTCTGTTGCTTTGCCGGCCATAGCGTTAATGTCGTCTCCTGCAGCCGGGAATCTACCAGTTTCCTTCATTGGAGCCAGTGGTGGCACAAAGTCCACCCTTTGATTTCCGGCTTCTGGAGTTCTTTCTTCGCCATTGGCGGTTTTCGAGGTATTGGGGTCATCTTTTGGATCAGAGACGTCACCCATTAAGACCTCGACAGGGCGTCCTAAGCAGGATGCAACTTTCCGACTAAAATCGTCGGATTCTCCTTCGGATTCGAGGCTCTGCTATATTGGCAGTGTCCCCAGACCCGGCTTCTGAATCAGCCCCGGCCTGCAAAGCAGGAAGGATAGACTCAGGCTCTGTCATCGACTCGTTAGAGCCGGATTCTCCTAAGATGCCAACGAAGTGGAAGTCCGGCGCCGCCATAGTGGAACTTGCGTCGTCTTCAGAATCTTCATCATCAGCGTCGAAGGCTATATCCAGATCGGCAATCTCCTTAGAGTCCAGATCCGACCCGTCATCGAAGTTGCTGGGGTGGGTGGCGGGCAAGCTCGAGGTGAAGCTGAGATCATCCAAAGCCTGGGCGGTGAAGCCGACGAAGACGTCGAAGCCGCCGACGGAGACCGTGGACCAACCGGCGGGATCCTCCTTTGCCGGCGTCCAAAAACCGTCATTGAAGACATGGCCAGCTCCCATCTTGTCGAAGTAGCTCACCAAGCCGACCGCGATGGTGTTGCCGACGCCGCCAGTAGATCCTGGACGGAACGTAACCCCGGACATCTGTTGCCCCACAGTGGGCGCCAACTGTCATGGTATTGTCGAATCTAGCCGCGGTAGGGGTGCCATCGAGATAGGTAGATAGAGGGTTTTTGGAGACGTGGGGTATTCCGGCGACGAGATGACAAAGGGTTTACCCAGCTTCGGATCTCGCAACGGTGGCGAAACCCTACGTGCTGCTATAATTCACTATAAGGCAATATGCGCCAATTACAATGAAAGGTGTGTTAGAGCTTGCCCTGAGGCGTCCCATAGGCCGGCTTATAAAGGCGTCCGGACCTAGGGCTTACAGGAGGAAACCTAACCGACTAAGTCATAGAGTTCTACTCCAATCCGGCTTGGGCCCCGCCTTGTGGGCTAAGTCATCCTCAGTGCGGGTCGGCTTCTGGAACCTTCCCTTAGCCGGATGGGCCTCCTGCGCTTCATCGTACTGGGCCGCCCGGTAAGCCGGAATTCGGCTTACCACCACTATGGGCCACCCTGGTACGCTGGCTTTAGTCTCCTTCATAAGGGTACCTGTTCGGCATAACCCCAACAATTTCTTTCCGAAAAGCAACATAAAGTCATTTAAGTAGGCGAAATTAGGTAGAAATCGAGAAAATTCCTAATACTTGGGGATTATCCATCATATATATAATACTATTTGTGAAAATTAAATGGGTGTCATTTTGCAACATATTTTTGGTACTTGCTGCACAAAAAATGTTATTTTTGACACTTAAAAATGAAAAATAATATTTGGAAAAATAATTTGGAAACTCGGTTCGGCACCAATATTTCCCATGCCAAGACACACCTATATGCCGAATATGGGCACTTTATCACAAACTATGCCACGGGGATGGTCATATCTTGGTCAGTTCGTTCGAAACTTATATATGTTTGTAGATGATATAACTTTTTGTAAAGGATTTTTTTATAAACTTTGTCAAAAGTCAAGTTTATTATTTTTCATAACAACTAGTAAACATAAAAGGACTCCATGCCAAAGGATTCCATTTTTTGAGTATTTTTTCACTTTGTTTTACTTTTTTGAAAAACTGGTCAAAATGGCCCCGTGCCTAATCATCGAAAGGGGTGGAATCTTTCAAAACTATCGACGGTTCTGTGATATAATCACTAGTTTTGTACCTTAAAATGATTTTAAAAAAAATCAGAGCAAACTATCACACACTTGTAGTTCAAATTTCTATTACTTTGCGAAAAGCAACATAATGTCATTTAAATAGGTGAAATTAGGTAGAAAGCGAGAAAATTCCTTATACTTGGGGATTATCCATCATATATGTAATACTATTTGTGAAAATTAAATGGGTGTCATTTTGCAACATATTTTTGGTACTTGCTCCACAAAAAATGTTATTTTTGACACTTAAAAATAAAAAATGATATTTGGAAAAATAATTTGGAAACTCGGTTTGGCACCAATATTTCCATACCAAGACACACCTATATGCCGAATATGGGCACTTTATCACGAACTATGCCACGGGGATGGTCATATCTTGGTCATTTGGTTCGAATCTTACACATGTTTGTAGATGATAGAACTTTTTTTGAAGGATTTTTTTAGAAACTTTGTCAAAAATCAAGTTTATCATTTTTCATAGCAACTAGTAAACATAAAAGGACTCCATGCCAAAGGATTCCATTTTTTGAGTATTTTTCACTTTCTTTTACTTTTTTGAAAAAATGGTCAAAATGGGCCCGTGCCTATTCATTGAAATACCAAGTTTATCGATGTTTATGTGATGCACAAGATGATATGGATGTCATTTTTGAATTCCTCTCATTTTTCTAATCGATTTAGACATTTTATTTGTCAAATTTCGATTTACGGATTTAAAGATATGAGATATTCTATATTAAATGTAGAAAGGGAAAAAATAAATTAAAATTCATTTTATTGTTATTTATTCAAAATATTATTACTTAATAATTGCTATTTATTCAAATAAATTTTCAAAATTTAAGTAATAAAAAGTGTAACATCATGACCTAGGGGTTAATATGATTGATATGATAGTTATAGCAGTAAGTTCTAATTTCTCATTTGGAAGCTAATTTGGATGGATCTCAAAAGTTAAGCGTGCTTGGGCTGAAGCAATCTGAGGATGGGTGACCGAATGGGAAGTTTGACCAGGGTGTAGAATTAGAGTTTAAGTGTGTGGCTAAGTGGAAAATTTCAGAATAGAAAGAAAAATAGAATTAAAAAATATAAGTAAAAGTTTTTTTTAAAAATAAAAATGATGAAAAAGATGAGGAAAAAAATATGCCGACGGTACTATGCCGACGGAAAAACCGTCGGCGTAGCCTACGCCGACGGCATTTTTGGCTATACCTACGGGCTGATACACCGACGGCCATACGCCAACGGCAATTTGACCTACGCCGACGACTTTTGGCCGTCGGCATATCTGTAGTTTCCTATAGCGAAACCCTATACATATACTCTCCTTCATTTCAAATATTCATAGATTAGTTCGTTAAGAGTTTCAATGTGACAAAAAATATTACAGCTACGATGATAAGCAAATTCGAAATCTCTAGGCCGTGATTGCATCAAGGCAAGCATCCACCGCCAAGTAAACAGTTACAATCTTGTTGAAAGAAGTAAAAAATCCAGAGATGTACTGCTATGATAATATTACTACTTAATCGATATAAGAAAATGACAGTACGTAGTAGGGGTATGTTTTCTTCTCCGGAAACGAGCTGTTCAAATATCACATATATATAATAGCATCTCCAGTCGCGGCGTCAATACAACTCGTCTGGGCGTGTCATCGACCCAAAGACGGGGCAGCGATAAATCGCATCGACGCAGGCGGCGCAACAACGCATCGATGCAGCCGACACATTGATGCAGAGCAGAAGTGTGAAGCATCGCCTCGTAGCAGGGACGCATGCAGCGGGGCAGTGATGACCACGCGCCGCCATGCATGCCGGTGACGTTCCAAGCGCCGGGCGCATCGGCCGGATTTTAAAGGCTCCTCTATCCACACCACCACCGGACACTCTTCCCATCACAAAGGTAGCATGCACCGCCGCGGCCGCGGTGCCCGACCAACGTAGGATGACCGCGAGCGTCGTCGCCTCGACGGCTGCCAACGCTGCAACGAGGCACGCCGCGTCCAGGGGCTCCGGATCGCGGAGCGGGCTGTTGCGCCACAACCTCCACCGCCACTACCTCCTCTGCGTCCGATGATGGTCGCCGAGGCGCAGCACCACCTGGAGAACTACCTCTCGGTGTCGGCCGGCCGCCGCCTGCTGGACGGGTGGCATACCAACTTGGACAACGTCCCAGTGGCGCCGCCCCTCACCGGGCAGGTGAGGCTGGACTACATCGCCGCGTTATGGCAGTCTGAGGTGGACAGCGCGACGGAGGAGGAGAGGCGACAGCTGCCGCCGTTCAACGCGACGGCGGCATATTGGGACGTCATGGTGGCATGCGAGCACCACGAACGCCTCCACAGTCGCCGCCCCGTCGGTGACGACCACGGACCGCCGAGGTGTCCGACGAGGAGGCAGAGGCGCCTCCTCCTTCCTACGACGGCCATTGATATCGATCCCGACTAGAACGAGAGCTTTGAGGATTATAGTCAAGCAGTGGTTTCTTCACGGTCTAATACCCTCAAGTATAGGGATCGTTGAAATCTTTGATGTGTAAGTATTAGTATCGATCCCACGAGGAGTAGAAGGTATAAGTATTTATCCTCTCAAATAAGAGTGTCACTTCTCTTATTATCTATGCACTAGACAAACTAAAATGATTAAATCATGCAAGTGTTTTGGGTTTATGGTGTAGAGTTTACAATAAAGTAAAAAAACTGAAAATAAAATATGACAGTGAAAGCTCTCAAAGAGAGAAAGCTCAATCCTCTACGCAGCAAGAGGACAAGCTTGAGTGGTGTGTTTCTTATAGGTGGAAAACGTTTCTAAGGGCTACATGGATTTCATGGCATAAATATTTCTAGAACAACAAGGTAAACATTTTGTCAAGTTTTAATCTTCTTTGGAAGGAGCCATAATTAGGTGTAGTTAAATAAATAAACTAAACCCCTTATGATGGATCATGTGGCCAAGTAAATGACTGCACAAGAATTATTAAAACATAAAGTCCCACCATAACATTACACTCTAAGGTCCTCGATATAAATCCCCTCCTAATGTAACTTCATGTATTAGACCAAGGTTTACATGTCCTCCTAGGTCCTAACCATTCCATCACACTAGTGTGATAGCACCTTCATGCATTACTCAATATATGGTGCACTTCATACATTGTACATCAAGACAATCATAAAAGATAAAAACTTGACCAAATACTCAACACAAGTTAAGTGAAAATTATTGCCAATCCATCCTATGCCCCCAGGAACATGAGAGAACTACTCACAACACGAAGACATGATATGATTCAATGGTATAAGTGATACAACACAATCTGAAAATATAATCTCCCTACAAAACAATTCCAAGTAGCAATTCACAAACATGTAGAATAGTACTTAGACAATAGCTAGGGTTCGAACTATCTCAAACTATGAGGGGGATGAAGTGGATCACGAAGATCATGATGGAGATGGTGCTGGTCTTGACGGTGGTGTTGATGGTGACTCCGGAGGAGGGATGGAGGAGCCTTCCGGAGGTGATTCCGGCGGCGTTTCCCCCCTCCGATCTTCTCCAGTGGCAGCCTTCTGTCTCCTGTTTCGTGGTTTTTTGTTTCTCCGCCGCCCTCTCACGAAACTCTTCGGGGGACTATTTTTATAGTCGGTTTTAGGTCAAGACGAAGGCACTGGGACGAAGATCGATGGCATCGGAGGCTCGAGGCCCGGGATAGGGGGCCCCACGCGGCCAAGGAATCTGGCCGCATGGGCCCACCTCTTTTGGCCCTCGGGTCTCCGTTTGTTCGCTTCCTTCGCTCCCATGCTTCGTTCCTTCCAAAAAATGATCCCCGCAAAATATTAGGTCATTTGGACGTCGTTTGGGTCCCTCAAACATCAAAATATAGAAAATAGGGTTTTCTGCCAATGCAGGGTTAATTCCAGAAAAATAAAGAAACTGTGAAATCTTTCCAAAATCCTTATAAAATAATGATATAACCCTTATATGATGCAAATATGATTGAAATATGAGTATTATAATGCAAAGTTCATGTATGCATTTTACATGCATCACGATCTACGGCGATCATTGATATCGACGTAGCCAGGGATTTGCAGCCTCCTTGACTAGATATGCAACTCGAGCAGTGCATTTGAGCAGCTCGACTGAAAGTTCGGAGTTCTAGTTCTGGCCCTTACTCCATGGTACGCAAGGGCGCCGAGCTTGCCGCCGATCTGGGCGGCCATGGATATATGCATCAGGGTTTAGGGTTTAGACTTTAGGGTGAAATTAGATTTTATGGTTAAATTATGTTTTATGGTTTATTAAAATTTGTGTCCAAATTTGTATCCGAATTTGTATCCTTATTTGCAATCCAATTAAAAAAAAGTGTACCCCAAATTTGTAAATCTTTGTCCCAATGACAGGGCTGGCCCGCGCCGTCGGGGTCCGACGTGGCGTCGCCCTCGTTTCGTCCAGCGCGCCCAAGCGGCTCCCTCCGTGGAGGGCGTGGGGTGGGTGTGCCGGACGAGCTATTGGGCCTCGCCGAACGAAACAGAGCTATTGGTGCCGCGACTGGGCGCCAAATTTCGTCTGGCGCGCCCAATAGAGCTATTGGCGCCCCGACTGGAGATGCTCTAAGAGATTCAGCATAACAACAAGCTAAGAGCATCTCCATAAGCGTCCCCGGAAGGCACCCGCCCGGTCCAATGGGGTCTAGAGCACCTCCATCGGGGGCATTTGTTCTGCACCCCGCAATCGGAGGCCCCTTTGGGGGTGCCGGATGTTTGTTCGACATTTTTATTCGATCAGCCTCTCACACAGACACCCCTAAAGAAAATCCCCAAACATATATTTTTTAATATAAAACCAATTTTTATCCAAACATACGAAAATAATTGCATAGATCATACGGGTAAAAATCTAATTATTACAACAATGAAGTTTTAAATCCTCTAATATAAATTGTGCTTCAAACAAGGCCATCGCCCTCTCTGCCATGGCGCGCCCACAGGTGCGCCACTAAATCATCATGCAGTTGTTGATGCGCAACTCCATCATGAATTTCTTGATGCATGGCGAGAAATTCTGAGAACTCTTGCAGCACGTCACGCACCACCTTGGCAAGGTGCCCCTGGTAATCAAACGGGTTCTTTAACATAATGGTCTTCTTCAACCGGCTCCTTCAAAATCATGGTTGGGTCGCGTTCACTCTCGATGATCATATTGTGCATGATAACACAAGCATTCATAATCTCCCATATCTGTTCTACCGTCCATGATAGAGAATGATACATGACGGACACAAACTGGGCTTGAAGCACACCGGAGGCTTGCTCCACATCTTTCCGAGCACTCTCTTGTCTCTTTGAAAAATATTATTTTCTTTGTCGGAGGAACAGGGTTGCGAATAGTCTTGACAAATGTAGAATATGTTGGATAGATGTCATTCGTAGATCTCAAATTTACACTCTGGAGCTTGGCCTTGCGCAAGTATGGTAAAGACCGGAGAACATTGCAACATGTTGATGTCGTTGGGAGCACCGGCCATATCAAAGAAAGCATGCCAAATCTACGTATCATAGTCGGCCACCGCTTCAAGTACAACACTGTATGCTCTAAGATGCCCTCTTTATACATCTCCTTCCAAGTGAATGGACAATTCTTCCACTTCCAATGCATACAATCGATGCTCCCAAGCATCCCAGGAAAACCTCTCGCTTCACCTACTGCCATAAGCCGAGCTGTGTCTTGAGCATTTGGTTCTCTCAGATACTTGGGTCGAAACACCACATTCACCGCCTTGCAAAACCTGTAAGTGGCTTCAGTGGCTGTCGACTCAGACATACGGAGGTAGTCGACCAAAGAATCTGCGGGAGCCCCATATGCAAGACACCGTAAAGCAGCAGTGTATTTCTGAATAGATGAGAATCCAAGAAGTCCGACGCAATCTTTCTTTAGCTCAAAGTAGTTATCATATTCTCGTACACCATGCACAATGTTCATGAACACTCTTCTCTTCATCCTGAAGCGCCGGCGAAAAGCAATCTCATCATTTGCAGGCTCGTGCGCAAAATAATCATTGAACAACAGCATATGTCCCGTTGCCCGGTGCCGGTTCTTGTTGGCCTTCTTTCCAGCCCTAGAACCTCCATGTTTGGGTTCGGCTTCCTCCTCCTCCACCGCCGCCACAAGAATGCGGATGACCTCTTCATTCTCCTGATCATCCATTTCAAGTGCGCTCATATCTTCCGTCATTTTGTGAAACATCATTTCGTCGTCGCTGTCCATAGCCTAATTAAGCAAATAAATGTCAGACAACATGAAAGAATGGATTGTTGGCAAACAGCCAAACACCTTGCGGGCAGACGGGAGGGAGTAACTGGTCGCATCGATAGGGAAGAGTTTGCGTCAGAGCAGAACGACGGCCGGCCTTGCCGGGGAGCGGCGGCAGCGAGTCGGATGGGGACGAGAAGCGGCAGTGGAGATGGGGGGCGGCGGAGATGGCTACGGCGAGGGTGGCGGCGGTAGCGCGAATCGCCGGGCAGGGAATACAGGATGAGGGGGTGGGAGCACAAATTACTGCCGGTTTACGCCCCTTTCTATGGATGACAGGCGGGCCATATCTGTCGAATGCGTGGGCCGGACAGTGTCTGGCACCGCCAAGCCAACCCCCAAAGTTGGAGGCCCGGTTGGCGGTGTCGGACAGTATTTGGGTCGGACGAGAGCTTTCGGACCCCCCGGTGTGGCCGATTTTTGTGTCTGGCACCCCAGAGGTCCTTTAGGGGCTCCTTTAGGAACCCCCAATGGAGTTGCTCTTAGGCACAAACAAAACTGCTTCATTGGCACTTTAGGACCCCCCAGTGTCGGCTCGAGGGCATCAGACAAGCCAGACACGTCCTCTGCTTGGCGGGCCTATGCCATAAACATGCAGAAAGGAGAGGGAAATTAGTCATGATTAATGACGATGCGCCGGGAGGCCGGTCCATGATTAATGGTGGCATATGTCCACTTAGACCGGGCACTGACATGTCTTCTCACGTGTCGCATTAACGTCGGCCAGAACACTCGGCGCCGTTGCGCCCTCACACACTCGGCTCGCACTAATGACGATCACCGCCTCCTCGACCTGCCGCGGCGGTATAAAGATCCCCTCCCCGCGCCTCCCCGGCCATCCATCTAGCTCTCTCTCCTTCGTCCAGGTCGGCCACCGGACACACTATGTCTTGACAGTTCCAGAAGTACTACCTGCTAATCTTGCCGGACCATCGCCTGCCAAAGTAGTGGGTTATAAGCCATGGTGGGCGGGTTGTGCCTCCCTTTACAACCGCCCCAAGTAGTTCCAGGTGGCCATGCTTCATCCGTGAGGTCAAGACATAGTGACGCTTATTGCCGTGGTAGGGAGGTGGCGTCGTCATCCGTGAGATCAAGAAGGAGCGACGCCTCGCCACCGCGGGGCCGAAGCTGGAGTCGGTGGCATCGGAGTTCCACGTCCCCTTGTCATTATGGGACGAGGCCAATGGTGAGTATCCGGACTGGATGAAGGTAATCATCCACTCGGCACAAGAGGCCTCCTCCTCCAACTACGAGCACAGCGCATTCTCCTCCACCGCCTTCGTCTATGTCTCTTCCTCCGACAACTATGACGACCTGGATTAGTTAGGGTTTATCAGTTTGAAATTCCGTTTAAATCATTGCAAAATTAAAACAAGGACAAAACAAATATGAATGCCGCGACACGTTTTGGAGGTGTTGGACACGTTTTCGGACGGCGTGCTGGAGATGCTATTAGTGATCTATTTGCGCTCATCGAGATTCTATTACAGTACGTACGACTAGTTCCATCCATCAAATACGCTGTTACTAGCAGCGTTAAGTTAGACGTGTCTGGTGAAACTCGAGAGATGCAGATATATGACAAGATCGATCGAGGAGCGCGAAAACTGGTCAAACGACTACTACCATGCAAGATAGTCGAGCCAGAACTAGATGAAGGTAATTCCGTCTATCCATCCATCTGAAGAGCTCGGCCGGGTCACCGGTCACGTACAGAGGGATACAGATACGTACCTAGCTTGTATAGTACGCGACTTCACACAACGGCCGTCTCGATCGACTTCTAGCTCAGCTATGCGCCTATGCCCTCATCTATTCATCCATTCTCCATGTGTAGAGCATACTCGAAAGCAACTTATAATTAGACAGACGTATCTGGCAACTAAAATCAATAAGGTGAAATACCTCTCGAAAGCATTTCTCGTATTAGAGCATCTCTACATGCACTCTCAGACTCAATATCTCTATTGGGGTGTCGGACACAAAAACAACCTCCGGTGCTTGGTCTTAATGGACGCCACCCACCCACCTCCTCTCCCCATCCGACTTTAATAGGATTTATGTGATTTTTCCTATTTCTCTAAACCCAATATTCAAGTTTACAGAATCCACTTGTTTTTCAATTATCCGTTTTGCACATGCATTTGTATCATATTTCTATGTTCAAAGGGGCTAAATCGGGTAAAATGATACCTTGTGCAACTAACACCTAGAGGGTAAAATATGAAGAACAAAAACAGTTAAATAGGGTAAAATATGGTAGCATGCTCAACTGGGAGTAACAAGTACAGTTTTTTTTAATTCATAATCTGCTTACGTGTCGTTTTCGCAGTACACATGTTATACGTTCCAACAACCTACGTGAGTTGCATCTAACATGTATCGTCATCGCCTATATTTAGGACGGCGACGTTTGTCTAGTAAAAGCATAACTGAAGTAGGACCAGATTATTTGTGCATTGACATGGACAGATTGTAAAAGCATGTCACTTGTCACATGTTGTGTTAACGTTTATCTGTTTCTCGAGGAATTCACAGCAGGAAATCAAGAATATATTTGGATTTAGCCTGATCCACCTAATCACCCCCTGAGCTAGTTCGTGAGTTCCACGGCACCGTCGTCCATTTCCTTACTTACAAGCCAAGTTCATCAGTTAGCCTCGTCCTCACATAAATAGCACTCTCTACTCGCAGTTGGGCCTACGTGATCCAATTCCCTTCGGACATCCAGGCCGGGGCCCGTCTTGCTCTCTTGGGCCGGCTGGCTGCCTCTTCCTTGTCTCCTCCTCCAGCTTCACTTGCCGTGTCAACGCAGGGTAGCGGCAGGTCGTTGACAATCCCCTCCTCTTGAGCACCTGCTTGCCCCCAAGCAGGAGCAAACGGGAAGTGGTGGCGGAGACGCTCCAGGTCCTCCCAGGTCGCGTGTACAGCAACATCACCTGACCACTGCACCAGGACTTGCGTGATTGTGCGGCGGCCGTGTTGACGCAAGCGTTGCTGGAGAACACGCTCGGGTACCTGAAACAAGGCATCAGGAGGCGGCAGCAGAGGAGATACCTGGACACCATCCCCGATGCACTGCTTCAGCTGCGAAACATGGAACAGTGGGTGGACACGGCTGCTTGCCGGAAGATCAAGCTTGTACGCCACTTGGCCGATGCGCTCGATGACGGTGTAGGGGCCGAAGAACTTGAAGGCCAATTTGTGATTCGCCCTGCGCACAATAGATGATTGAATGTACGGCTGCAGTCGAAGGAAGACCTTGTCACCCACGGCGAAGGAACGCTCTGTGCAGCGCTTGTCCGCCTGGTCCTTCATGCGCTGTTGCATAAGGAGAAGATGCTGGCGGGCAGAGGCCAGAATAACTACGCGCTCATCCAACCAAGCTTGAGTGTCACAAGCAATGCTAGTTGAAGCTGTGATGCCGAAGTACCTGGGCTGCCGGCTGTAGAGCAGTTCAAATGGAGATTTACCCGTGGAGGAGTGCCAGTTGGTATTATACCAAAATTCACAAAGTGAAATCCACTTGGCCCAATGTTGTGGATGCGAACTGATGAAGCGACGCAAGAAGCACTCAATGGATTGATTGACTCTCTCAGTCTGACCGTCTGTCTCCGGGTGATTAGCAGTACTAAGCTTCAACTGAGTACTCGTAGCACGAAAAACAGCTTGCCAAAAGGCACTGGTGAAAACTGGGTCTCGATCAGACACAAGAGCGAGGGGCATACCATGGAGTTTGTACACATTGTCGACGAAGAGATCAGCCACTTTACTTGCTGTGTAGGGGTGCTTAAGAGGGATAAAATGAGCGTACTTCGTCAGTTTGTCGACGACAACCAGCAAGCAGTTGAACTGACGGGAGGGAGGAAGGCCGTCGATGAAATCCATCGTTGCTACTTCCCACGGGTCAGAAGGAACCGGTAATGGTTGGAACAGACCGGCAGGTGGTCATCGCTCAGGTTTTGCCATCTGATAGATGTGGCAACTACGCACATACTCGCGCACGCAACTTTTCATCTGAGGCCAATAGAACAAGGACACCAGGCGTCGATATGTCACTGGGAAACCAGAATGACCCCCCTGAGGACTGTCATGGAAAGCTGAGATTAACTGACGACGCAATGTGTCGTCAGCACCGACCCAGATGCGCCCCTCATGTCGGAGAATCCCTTGGTTCAGCATAAACAAGTTGACAGATGCAGGATCCAGCGACAATTTCTGAAGAATAGGCTGAGCTTGTGTATCAGCAGCATAACTTTGAATGACACTTGACAACCAGACTGGTTGAACTGTTGTGGCAACAAACAATGGCGAACTAGCTGGTAACTTGCGAGATAAAGCGTCAGCAGCACCATTGTTGATGCCTTTCTTGTATTGGATTGAGTATTGTAACCCCATCATCTTAGTCAGTGCTTTCTTTTGCCAATTAGTGTGCAAACGCTGATCTGTTAAATTTGTGAGGCTCTTGTGGTCTGTGCGCAAGACAAATTCTCCCAATTGCAAATACGAACGCCACTGTTGAACAGCTAACAAGATGGCCAGGTATTCCTTTTCATACACCGAAAGGCTGCGGTTACATGGTCCAAGAGCACGGTTGACGTAAGCAACTGGGTGTCCACGCTGGGAGAGAACCGCCCCAATGCCGACATCACACGCGTCCGTGTCGACGACGAACTGTTGAGAAAAGTCCGACAAGGCTAACACTAGTGCAGATATTAGTGCCTGTTTCAGAACTTGAAATGCAGTTTCAGTATCAACAGTCCAAATGAAGGGAACGCCTTTCTTCAGTAAGTTTGTCAGCGGCTGGCTCAAAATTGCATAATTCTTGATGTGCTTGCAATAGTAACCCGTGAGGCCCAGTATCCCCCTCAATTCTTTCAAATTTGTAGGTGTCGGCCAGTCACGAATGGCTTGAATTTTGGTCTCATCTATGGAAACACCATCAGCAGAAATGACGAAGCCAAGGTAAGCAACAGACTTTTGCGCAAACACACACTTGGACATTTTCACTTGCCATTGATCTTTCTGGAGAATGTCGAGGACAGACGCCAAGTGATGCAAATGCTCACTTAGGGAGGAGCTGTAGATCAAAATATCATCAAAAAACACAAGAGCATACTTCCTGAGGACTGGAGCGAGAGTCGCGTTCATCGCGCGCTGAAAGGTTGCCGGTGCTGAAAGAACAACTATGCCCGGATGTCGCCTAGAGGGGGGGGTGAATAGGCGATTAAAACTTTTTCTAATTAGGGGCTTGATAATTGCGGAATAAAACTATGTGTTTAAATTAACAAGCCAACAACCTAATTACTAGGCTCACCTATGTGCACCAACAACTTATGCTAAGCAATTCAAGCAACAAGGTGAACGCAAGATATGAACTTCAAGCACGAAGGGTATCACAATGTAGATTGCATAAGTAAAGCTCGGGTATAGAAATAACCGAGGCACGCGGAGACGAGGATGTATTCCCGAGTTCCTCCTTGTTAAGGGAGTACGTCTCGTTGGAGGGGTGTGAGCTCGCCACAAAAGGCCTACTCAAGATGCCACAAAGGCCTCACCCTATTCTCCGATGAACCTCACCCAAGGGATTGGTTCACCTTCCACTATCGGAATCCTTCGGGGCGGATTCCGGAGCCCTTTACAACTCTTCTTGGGGCACACACCCACAACTCAATTGGGGGCTCCCAAACTCGTGCCGAAGCTTCACAACTCGAAGTCTTCGCGGCACCTCCAACCGTCTAGGGTACACAATGCACCCAAGAGGCAACAAGCTCTTGGGAACACAATGCACCCAAGAGTAACAAGCTTCTCAACCTTCAACTTCACGTATCACCGTGGGGAGAGCAACCCGATGCAACTAATGCAAAAGGCAAGAACACACCAAGTGGTCAAATCCTTCTCTCTAAAATCCAACCAAAGCAACTAATGCTATGGAGGGATTTAGGAGGAAGAACAAAGGAGGAACACCAAGAACTCCAAAATCTAGATCCCACGAGTTCCCCCCACTTAGAGGAGATTTTGTTTGGTGCAAATGTAGATCTAGATCTTCTCTCTCTTTTCCCTCAAAGATATGCAAGAATCATGGGAGGAATTGGGAGAGGGGCAAGCTTTTCAAGGTCAACAATGGTGGGAGAGAGAGGGGAAAACGTGCTTGGCTCTTTGGGGAAGAAGGGGGCCTTATATAGGTCCCCAAGAGAAAGAGCCGTTGCAGGAAAACTTACCCCGGAGACTCCGGTCTGTCCAGGCCGGAGACTCCGGCCCAAACCGGAGACTCCGGGGTCATTCCGGGGTGTCTCCGGCAGGGCAACAGAGCCGCGCCACCCGTTCGACGAAAATCCAAAGTTTCAGGCCGGAGACTCCGGTCTAGGGCCGGAGACTCCGGCCTACAGAAAACCTGCAAAAACAGCAAAACGAAAACTGCAATAACTTTTTCACCCGGACTCCGATTTCGATGATCTTGGACTCGTTGGAACCGCAACGAAGAGCTCTACAAGATCATGCAGAGAAACATCATAGTCCTACAAAGGAGAATAAAACAAAATGTATAAAGGTAAACCTTCTCTAAAAAGGAATAACCGGTAAATTCTCCAACATCAAAAACCAACAAGTTTTCCATCAAGACTCCGTTTTCTATGATATTGGGCTTGTTTCAAAGATAATCACAAGCCCTACAAGATCATGCATATACACATCATAGTCCATCATGTGAGGAGGAAATCATAAGGAGAGAGTTTGACCTCTCTTAGAAGAGACAAACCGGTAAAACCTCCAATATCAAAAACGCAAGAAGAAAATCATGAAATCCATTTTTGATGAACTAGAGCTTGGTATGGAGATGAACACAAGCTCTAAATTCTCACATGGATAAAAGCCAAATAACAACCAAGAAAGACGATTGCATGGATGCAAAGGTTTGAGCTCTCCACGAACGATACGATCACGATACTCGGTCGAGAGCCCCTCTTGATAGTACGGCTATCTATCCTATAACCCGGTCTCTCAACTAACATCATGAGACCGGTAAAATAAAAGCCCTATCAAGATCATACCTTTGCCTTGCGCATTAATCCACTTGAGGTTGATGAAGACGATCTTCATCTCCTCAAGACGAACCATCTTCTTGATTGCGCTTCGCTTGGTGAAGAATCACATGACGCTCCCCCATACACCAAGATGGGGAGAGCACTCTTCGGCATATCTTCACTTGAACTTGAGAGTTGATCAACCCGCACAAAGCCTTGATCAACCCAACACTTTTCTTCCCTTGAGCTTGACTCCAACAAATGGAGATCAAGCAAAGCACATTGCCAACACATGGAGACAAACTTGGCCTTGATCAACAAATGATCTTCTACCTTGACCTCGACTCCAACCAATGGAGACAAGCAAGCTTGGCCTTGGTCAACAAATGATCTTGACACAAGCTAAAGGACAACCTACACATAGAGCTCAATGCAAATATTAGTCCATAGAGATTGTCATTAATTACCAAAACCATGCATGGGATCAACTATGCACTTTCAGGTGCTCCAGTCAAACCGAACGTTGTAACTCTGAATTCGTCGTGCCCATTATGTGTTTGAAAGGAGGTTTTATGTTCTTCACCCGGCGCTAGGCGAATCTGATGATATCCAGCCTTGAGGTCCAATTTGGAAAACCAACGTGCACCAGCAAGCTCGTCGAGAAGTTCATCGATTACCGGAAGCGGGTATTTACCTTTGACAGTTAGGGCATTGAGGCTGCGGAAGTCAATCACTGGACGCCACGTGCGATCGCTCTTCCTAACCATGAGGACGGGGGCACTGAAGGGGCTGTTGCTATGTGTGATTACTCCTTGTTCCAACATCTCTGCAACCTGTTTTTCCAATTCTGTTTTGAGCTCAGGTGCAATGCGATAAGGGCGAACAGATACTGGTCTTGCTCCCGGAACCAGAGGAATGTGGTGATCATACTGGCGTCGCGGTGGCAAACCTGTGGGTGCCTCAAAGTCAGATTGGAACTTATCGAGAATTTCTCGCACTTCAGGAAGAATTTCATCCGGTTCCTTGTCATGCTCTCGCAACAGGTGGAGCTCAACCAGTGCATGTGTGCAAGGGTCAGCAGTTTCGCCGTGCAGCACAACCTGACGCCCTTCGTGACGGATGGCAAGCCAGCCTTGCTCCCAATGCGTTACCATGGGGCTGTATTTGCCAAGCCAATCAAGTCCTATGATGCCATCGTAACTTGCCAAATCAAGGACGCGGAAACTATCAGTGAACCATGTGCCATCTGCACTCCAAGACAGAGACGGGAAATATTCAGTACTCTGAAGCAGAGCACCTCCTGCAACTTGGACCGATACAGGTATGGACAATGGTTGAGAGCCAATATGGTTCTTAGCTCGTTGTTGGTCAATGAAACATGAGGAGCTTCCCGAATCAACCAGGAACAGAAACGAGTGGCCTTGAATCTGAACTCTAAGTTGCATTGTACGGGGGTTTACTGCAGTTGCAGATACTGCTGCTGCAGAGATGGACAGCAGATGATGTGGTTGCTGCTGTTGACCTGGTGACACTGGTTGCTCAGTTTCAGACATATCTTTATCGCTAGCATCTGTCACTTGCATGCAATCAATCATCTCTTGTACCACATTGACGGAAATGGAAGTTTTGCATTGGTGGTCACGGCTCCACTTTTCTCCGCAAATGAAACAAAGCCCCTTGGCATGACGGTAGGCCTTCAGATTTGTCCACTTATCATCGGAAGCACCACGATTTCCTTCTGCTGCTCGTTTCTCCTCGACTGTGCGGGACACCCATTTCGCAGGTGGTTGAGGAGGCAAGGGAGGTATGATCTGCGGGCGTCGTGAAGAATAAGCAATATTGGGCACGCTGCTAACCACACTGTCAGAGTCCGCCAATTCCTCATAGAGCAATGCGAGTGTATACGCCTCGTCCAGGCTCTGAGGCTGTTGAATTGCCACCATCACTCGAACAGCAGGCTGCAACCCATCTAAAAATTTTGTGATATAATGCACTGGATCGGGTCGTGTCTCATAAGCAGAGATCTGGTCGATCAATTCAGCAAACCGCTGAACGTAGTCTTCGACAGTAGAAGTTTGACTGATATGAAGTAAGCGCCTGACCAGAACTCGATGTTGGTTTCTTCCAAAACGTGTCAACACTGCAGCAACAAATTCAGGCCAGAGAGCATTTGGGGACTGTTCCAGGAACGCCTCAAGCCAGGTTGCGGCGGCTGCAGTGAACAGAGAAGATGCAAACGAGACTTGCAGGTTCACGGGTGTCTGCCAGCGACAAAAGTATTCCGCGCAATGACGGTGCCACAGTTTGGGGTTGGTGCCATCGAATTGAGGAAGTTCAACACGAGGGCCAAACGGAACAGCGTCAGTATTCATCGAGTGGAATTGGGTAGTACTGGAAGAAGCAAAATTCGGCCGGTCAGGATTATTACCTCTGACCGGAGGAGACATGGAAGAATCACATGCCTTCCCCCGGTATTGCTGGTCGTCGCTGTGCCTAGTCGGGCCGACAGTATCGCCGTCACGGTTTGCGTGGAGCAGATCCTCCGCTGCACCACGATCAGGTTGTGGAAGGCGGCGGACAGCCGCGGTGAGGGCCGCGATCTGCGAGCTGAGGGACGACTGAACAGCATCGAGGTCATTGCCGATGGACGTTTTGACGGACTTGATGTCAGTGTTGACGGTGGCGCGGACGGCGTCGACCGAGGCGGTCACCGTCTTGATCTGCTTGTTTGTGGTGGCAACGAACTGATGAACCGCGTCCAGCGTCTCGGCCTTGTAATCGAGGAAGCGCGCCTCGAATTCCTCCGCCGTTTCCACCTTGAGAAGGTCATACATGGCCTTGGATTCTGGCGAGAGATCGGCCATGATTTCCGAGCGCAAGCGAGAAGAAAATCGCATCGGGTATGAGTGGTGGGGAATCTCCAGATCCGACGCGAGCTCGAGGCTCTGATTACCAATTGTAAACGCCTATCTGCTTCTCGAGGAATTCACAGCAGGAAATCAAGAGTATATTTGGATCTAGCCCGATCCACCCAACCACCCCCGAGCTAGTTCGTGAGTTCCACGGCACCGCCGTCCATTTCCTTACTTGTCCTCACATAAATAGCACTCTCTACTCGCAGTTGGGCCTACGTGGTCCAATTCCCTTCGGACAGCCAGGCCGGGGCCCGTCTTGCTCTCTTGGGCCGGCTGGCTGCCTCTTCCTTGTCTCGTCCTCCAGCTTCACTTGCCGTGTCAACGCAGGGCAGCGGCGGGTCGTTGACATGTAGTATCTTGTTTTTCACTTACGAAAGAGACCTTGTTTTATTTTGACGACGAAGACAAATCGCGCATTTTGTTAGTAAAATAAGAAAACCTAGTCAGGTTCGGTGCAAGGCCTTGTTGGACGGAATTTGAAAAGAAGAAAGTAAACAACACATGAATAGATCATGAATATCATGCCACGTCAAATTTACATTTTGTTTCTAAAATAATAAGATCTCGTGGCTAAGGTCGCCGGATAGAAGTTGTCATATGCTAAGAAAATTTCCATATTGTAATAATTAACCTATATAAGTTAGATGAGCTAACTTAATTGATGTAATGTATGTCAAACTGAATGAAAAGTCAAAAATCGATCGCAGATCTATGCCGTGTAAATCCTAATTGTTTGTTTTATGGAAAAAGCGATAATTCTACCCACTGATCTATCATCTCTATATATATATCGCACTCGTCGTTTCGATGCACACATCCGCCCCGATGTTTCTCATATGCGTGTCTCGCTCCCCGCTAGCCCTTTTCTCACATGCACACCACTTACCAGGTGATGCTTCTCCAGTCGTTGTTCACGCTCTTCCACTCTGACACCACCGTCGCCATTCTGATTAGGTCGTGCGTCTCGCGCAACACTAGGTTTAGGCCGACAAGCTCACCATTGACGACGACCTACCCACATGTCGTCGGGCAGGAGAAGATGGCGTCAAGACTTGTAAGGGGTTCACCCGTTCTGACTTCAACAGACCTCCGCGTGGGCTCTAGTCGACGGATAGCGGTCCTCCATGCAGGTCTCTCTTTTCTAGGAATTCATTTGGTTGCGTGTTTTAATGATTTCTAGATGTATGCTAAGACGGGATCAAGTGTTGCAAACTTGTTTTCGATGATGTAGTCGGCATTGGGTACATATATCGCATGTTTTTTCGTTTTGCTACGTTGTTTTTTTTATATAAAATAATTGTGTTAGAAACATTGCATAACTTTTAGGCAACTTTACGGATTCACGAAAGAAATATTACTACATTCCAAATAAAATGATTGTCGCACCAGAATTTTACATTGAACCGGCCCAAGGGATCACCACCCGCATGTCAGCCGGCTGACCCTCAGCGATGGTCCTGATTTATTTTCAGTTCCGTTTGTGAGAGCAACTCCAGCTGTTGCCCCCCCCCCCCCCCCCCCCCCAGGCCGAATTGCCGGTGTTTTTTTGGGCCTGCTGGGGGGGCGTCGGCGAAAATAATCGGCCTGGGGGCGGGCCGATTCCCAGCCGCGGCCCCAGGCCGAATGGAAAAAATAATTGCAGAAAACTAAAATTTGACGAACATAGGCGAAATTTGTTCAAACTTAGGCGATATTTGTTCAAACACTGGCAGATTTCATACAAGGTAAATAAAAAACAATAAAACGGCGGCGGCGGCGGCGTCGTCTACATGCCGAAGTGGCGGTAGAACACCGTGTAGTCTCCGCCGCCATCATCGTCGTCGCCACCGGCGGAGGAGCACTGGGGCCTGCACCGTCGTCGCCGCCGTGGTACTGGTGACTCGGGCCGGCGTCGTCCTCGTCGGTGTCGTCCAGGACGATGAGATCCGGCTCCACCACGGCGTGGCGACGGCGGCGGTGCTCGTAGCGCGCGAGGAGCTACCTCTCCCCGGCCTCAATGCGTCGTTGGCGCTCCTCCTCCGCCCGCTCGTGGTCGCGGGCCGACCACGAGAGCGCGTCCTCCAGCTTCGCCGGAAGGACGTCGTTGAGGCTGTTCGCCATGGCGATCCTCACGGCCTCCTCCTCGTCGTAGGCGTCCTCTGTCTTCATGGCCTTCTTCTTGAAGGCCTTCTTGACGACGCGGCCGAGGGAGCTCCCGCCGGTGCCGGGCTCCTTCTTCGGCGTCAGAAGGCGGGAGGAGCTCCCGGCGGTGGCGGGCTCCCTGATGACGATGCCACGGGAGGAGCTCCTTCGCGGCGGCTCCTCCACCGGCTCGTCCTTGACGCGGGCGAGCGGTTGCCGCAGCGGCGCGTCCACCGGCTCGTCCTTGACGCGGGAGAGCGGTGTGCCGGCGGAACGGGTGGCGCCGGAAGAGGAGGATGACGAGAAGGACATTCTCCTCGGCGTCCATCCCCGGCGAACGGAGGAGGTGCGTGGCGGGTCCTGCAGGCGCGGCTCGTTGCCGTCCTCGATATAGCCGAGGACGTAGGCGGGTGACCGGCCAGGCACGCCCCACCACCGCTTCCGGCCTTCGCTGTTGTTGCGCTTGGGCACAGGCAGCGGGCCGGTGTAGTCGTGGAGCTCGCGCTCGCGGCGGTCGACGAAGTACGCGTTCCAGGTGAAGTTGTTCTCCTGGTCCCAGGTGGGATCCGCCCGCTGCTACTCCGTCATCCGCTCGCGGGCGGCGTGGATCTCGGCAAGCCGATCCTCGCCGGCGGGAACGGGGGGGGGGGGGGGGGGGGGGGACGTGGAAGCCCATCTGGCTGAGCCGCTAGTTGCTCGGGACGTGCATGCTCGGCGGGGCGGGGTAGCCTGCCTCGTACAGCAGGCGCGCCTCCCCGTCCTGCAGCCAGTTCCGGCTTCTGCAGAGTACCAGTCCATTGGTGCTTCGACGGCGAGCTTGAGCTTGAGAGAGAGCAGAAGGGGGCGAGCTGGAGTTTGGGCGAGATTGGGCGTGGGAACGGCGGGGTAATAAATACCGGCGGGGCAGTAAGTGTGGCGTGCCGTAACTCCGCCGCGTGGGCGATTTGACTCGACGGCGGTACGCCTGACCGGCGGCAAAGCACTAATGCGACGCGGGAGACGAGGTGATGAGGACGACGAAGCGGTGTGCCGCTTAAAGGGCGGGCCCGCCGGAAGCTTCGCGCGCTTCCCTCGCTTTCGCGCCATTTTCCCTTTCGCTGGCGTCATCAAGCCGAACCCGGCGCGCTGTGTTCGTCCTATGACGCCGGATAAAAATTGAGCCAAATCCCGGCGAAAAAAGAGCCATTGGGGATGTTGGGGGCGATTACGAAAAAAATAGGCCGCAAACGCAAAAAAAGACGTAAAAAAAGGGTCTGGGGCTCTCGGGGACTACTGGAGTTGGTCTGAGTGAGAGAAGCAGGAGGGGAAATTATACGGTCAGGCAATAATTATACGGTCAGACACTTCTGCTGCCCGCAGAGAGAAAGAAAAAGGAAAAAGTGGGGCATGCAGGAGAGAAATGCCCCGCGAATCGCGCGGGACTTCTGCGCGCGCTGCAGTCTCCCGTCGCGTCGCTGCCGGCCGTGCCGGGCCCACACCCCTACGTGGCCCACCTCGCCTCACTGGAGCTACGCGTCTACAGTACACACGTACTGTTGTAGATGCAGTGTTTTTTTCTTCTCTTCTAATTAGATGCTCAAGTGTTTATCTCTTCGCCTCCACGGCCCCAAGCAAACGATACGATACGCGATGCCAAATTTTAACTCTGGATTATTCTCCACGAGCAGCTACTTCACTCCCTACGATTAATTCCATGCAATCTAAAAATGTTTGTACGTCAGCCCTGCCTTCGTTGCATGTACATAGATTTGTCTTTCCGAAGTTAATTTGCAATAGTTTTCGTTTGTACTACAAACGAACACTATTATCTTTTTCCTGATCTTGTTCTTGATCATTTGTATTTGAGCTGATGGTATTGTGTGGCGACATTGTTTGCTATATATAATCAAGCTTTTTTTTTTTTACTTTTTCTGTTGCTCTTCCGTGGAGCTAACCGCACTCAGGAACTATTCGGGAGTGGGAAAAGTATAGTTCCTGAATATGACTAGCTAGATACCGCAGGTGCGAAAGGTATATCTTTCTTTCAGCTAGCGTAGGATAAGCTAGATGATCAGATCGTGGCAGTACGTAGTAATACGGATTAATTTGACCGGCCGGTATCAAATCAATCGGATCGACTGCCCAACTGACTGGCAGAAGGGAAGGTACCTGTCTTGGGGGACCTGTGGCAGATGGTGGTGTTCGAGAAGGTGGAGCGATGTGTGCCTGCCGCGTCGACGGGATCGGGTTTCGGTGGCGTGGCGCTGCGGGGTCTCGACAACGGGCGTGTGATGTTATACATGCGTAGGTTGGTGGAGCTGTCTGGCACCATGGCGGTGTCGATGGCAGGCATTGCAAGTGTAATGCTTTGGATAGTCCTGAAGATGAAGATGGGTCAGAGGAAGACGGCGGCGGCGACTTCTGTAGCGTGTGCATCGGTGCAGCTGAGGGTCTACTGGACCTGTTGTGCCCCTTGCTTGCTATCGGGCGGCTTGGTGTGGTCTTCGGGTTTTTGATGATGCGCGTTGGTGTGTTGGCAGAGCATGCGGCTCTGTTCTTGTCCACCCCCTTCATCAGTGGTGTAGGTGTAGCGAGCGGTCGCTAGTTTGGTGGCTTCGGTTCGGGTTTATCTTTGTAATACTCTTGTAAGGTTGTGTTTTGGCAATGAAATAAGCGGGTGGCTGTGTGCATCATTTTGATGCAGAGGCCGGGGATCCGCACCCCCTTTTCTAAAAAAAAAAGAAGGTACGTGTTGGTGTTGTGTATGGCACAAATACTTGACCCATAGATATAGCTTGTCCAGTACCGTGTGCACGAGATTAAAAGGAAGCATCTTGAACTTCTCGTTTGGAGTGGGCGTTCGCGTGACGGAAAAGGCGGTCTTTTCTGCATTTCAACTGTTTTAAATTTGTCCTTCATTAGAAATATATTTGTGAGTTTTACTACCCGACAAATTTGGGTTTGTCTTCTCTCGCAACCGAGTAGTGTAGTAGTTGTTGTCAGCACAAAACTTGAACATTATTTCGTAATTTAGTTGGCAGCATTTTAGTTGTATTATACAAGGATAAACATTTAACCGTATCAACAAACTTAACCACAATGTAACCGTTTGATAAGCATTCAATTCAATAGTACCATGTAAAGTTCGGTCATTTCAGTCTATTCAACTATACCAGTACTAATGATCGAATCAATCAAACTTCATTCGGTCTTTAAAATTTGCTACCCATTTTCAGTCGTTCTTTTCGGGTTTAGATATTTTAGGTCGGTATCGATCTTTTAGGTTTCGGTCTTTGGTCATAGGTCTTTATGAACACCCCTATTACTCGTAGCTAGGAGCAAGTGGTTTATGTATACAGAACAACCACGAGTTAGTAATTTAACTTCAAAAGCATCTTGCACTTCCCACATCTAGCTTGTTGATAGACTTTCCCCTCCATTTTGGAATTTAGTATAAGTCCTAGTTTGGATTTTAAGTGCTGCTCATCATGTCCTAGTTTGGATTTTAAGTAGTGTTATTCACCCTTAAGAGCAACAGTAATTTTAATAAGTTAGCTCTCAAAGTTTTTATCTATCGGTCATAGTTTTCTGTTCCGCGAGATTAAATAACAAGTTGTACACTCTGATTTGAGCGGCTTGCCTTCCATAACTAGAACATCTCCAGCGGGCGTCCGAACACCCCCAAATCAATCTGATTGGGGTCCGCACACAAAATGGGCCTTCGACGGCCCTCCAAATCGGCCATTTTGTGGGTGCCCCTTTGCCCCCCCCCCCCCCCCCCCGCGCGAACATTTGTGGCTGACAAGGGGAGTTGGGATATGTCAGGACATGCCCGTCACGTCGGTCAGTCCACCACCACGTCGGTCGTGGAGCCCTTGTTAGTGGCGGGCTCTATTTGTCAGTAATTGTGGACGCACTGTCAACTTCCCACGGCCCTCACCTACCCCGCACCCCATGCTCGTCTCTATCTAACGGGGAGGAGTGTGTTGGCCGCGAGGTGGTATGTGTCGCGTCCATGCGCAAGTCGAAGATGGAGCCCGAGAAGGGGCAGTTGTCGGGCACCGTGGCGTCAATACTTGTGCCGCAGGAGTACCCAGTCAACCAGGGCCAAATGGTAAGAAGGAAGACATCAATGTCGATTGTGAGGGCGTCGAGCTGGAGATCCTCGACGACACGCCAATCTAGCCCATGTTGATGCCCAAGCCAGAGCCCAACAACCCATAGGATTGGCCAGGTATGATGAATGCTATGCGGGCGTTGAGGGAGGTCACGGTCATCGTCATCTGCTCCTCATTCTATGACAAGTAATGTACGTAGTTTAGGTTAAGCTTTAGCTTAAATATATTTGATTTAGTCTAAATAAGTTGTTGTCTGAACTAAGTTTGTATATTTTTTAACCCTTCTGTTTAAATTTAAGCATTGTTTACAAATAAATAATTTTTTTAGAGCATCTCCACTCGCAGCCCCCATATCTCGTCCGGATTGATGCCGGAACGAGCGCTATGAGGGCTGTCCGGACGATATGATGCCTATGGGGAGCGGATCTCCCCACTCATCACCCCGATAGGATTTTTTTTACTACTTACATGTCACTGTGGCATTTGCACGAGCAGCTTGCGGGCGTTGCCATTGCCGGCACACGCAGCAAAGCCACATCGATGGCCAGCTACCATTTGTCCGCTCCAACCCTTGGATGATATCCCACATGTTAGAGTATACGTGTACTGTCGGTTATGGTAGTATAGGATAGAGTTAGGATCCGTGTCCATCTATTCCCTAACTTGTCTTGTACTCCAAGTCGGTCCCTTGTACGCCTATATATACTCGCCCCTGAGGCTCAATAATACATCCAACATATTCCGCCAATCCCTCTCTATCGTTCTACATGGTATCAGAGCGGCAAGATCCTTGACCTAGCCGCCGCCGTCGCTTCCGCACCGCGCCGCCCCCGGGGAGATTGATCTCCATGATCTCTCTCGGGGGCCACGCGACCCGTACCTAGGGTTCGTCCGCCGGTCGGTTGATCGGCTACCCTAGAGTCTTTTTTTCTGGTCTCTTGATCCGGTTCTTCTCTCTCGCCGGTCCTTTTTTATCGGCATATTTTTTTGGTTTTCCTATCTAAGATCGGTTTGCGTCGCCCACCGCATGTCGTCTCCGCGCGCCTCTACTCCGTCAATGACATCGACCTGCACCGGCCCGCTCCTCGACAGCCGGTTATCGCGGCCGACTCGCCGGCGCTGACTCCGCACCGGCCGGCTCCTTTAGGCCGGCTATTGCGGCTGACTCGCCAGCGCCTGAAAGTGCATGGTTGCCCCCAAGCATGGTTTTGGTAATTAATGACAATCTCTATGGACTAATGTTTGTGTTAAGCTATATTTGTAGGTGTGTCCATAAGCATTGCTTGATCTCCATTTGTTGGAGTCAAGGCTAAGGGAAGAAAAGTATGTGTTGATCAAGGCTTAGTGCGTGTTGATCAACACTCAAGTCCAAGTGAAGATATGTCGAAGAGGTGCTTCTCCCATCTTGGTGTATGGGGGAGTATCAAGTGAATCTTCACCGAGCGAAGCGCAATCAAGAAAGGTGGTGCATCTTGAGTAGATGAAGATCGTCTTCATCGACCTCAAGTGGATTTATGCGCAAGGCAAAGGTATGATCTTGATAGGGTTTCTATTTTACCGGTCTCATGTTGTTTAGTGAGAGACCGGATTATAGGATAGGTAACCGTACTATCAAGAGGGGCTCTCGACCGAGTATCGTGATCGTATCGTCGTAGAGAGCACAAACCTTTGCATCCATGTAATCATCTTTATTGGTTCTTATTTGTCTCTTATCGTGGTGTGGCCTTGGTTCTTGTCGTGCTCGTCATGGCAAGGCTAAGTTCACCGAAAACGGTTTTCATATGCGTCTTCTATTTGCGGTTTCGGTATTGGAGATTTTGCCTGTTCATCCGTGCGGAAGATTTTATCTCTTCCATTTCATTCCAAAATCTCCTTTGCTTGTTTGCATTTTTCAAAGGTAGCATTTTTCGTCCTCTTTCCAACAAAATTGGTTTTATTTCATTCGGACTTCATTTGCAAAAGATTTGGCTTTTTCGGTTTGCGAAAAGGAGCTTTTACCTTTCCCCATTTACTTTTATAATATCATGATGGACAATGATGTTTCTCTGCATGATCTTGTAGATCTCGTTGCTACGATTCCAACGAGCCCAAGATCATCGAAAACGGAGTCCGGATGCAAAAGATATGCCCGTTTTCGTTTTGCTCTTTGTGCAGTTTCTCACTGGGCCGGAAGTTCCGGTCATTAGGCCGGAAATTCCGCCCCCCCCCCCCTGGAAATATCCGGCCCAAAGTTCCGGACCATGTCCAGAGAGTTCCCAGGGCGCCCGGGTCGCTCCGGGGGGTCCGGAAATTCCGGCCCGCGCAGGAAAAACTGCCCCCAACGGTTGGATTTGGTGGGGACCTATTTAAGGGGTCTTCTTCCCCAATGGTTCCCAAGTTTTGGAGCTTCTCTCACTCCTCCATTGTTGACCTCCAAAGCTTTGATTCCTCTCAAACCCCTCCAATGATTCTTGCCCAAATTTAGAGATTCAAGATAGGATATCTAGATCTACAACTCCACCAATCAAAATCTCCTCTAAGTGAGGGGAACTAGTGGATCTAGTTTTTGGGGTTGCTTTGTGTTCATCCCCTTTGTTCTTCCTCTCTTTTTTCCCCAAAGAATTTGTTGCTTGGTTGGAATTTGGGAGTGAAGGACTTGACCATTTTGTGTGTTCTTACCTCGTGCATTTGTTGCATCGGGTTGCTCTCCCTACGGTGATACGTGAAGATCGACGTTGAGAAGTTTGTTACTCTTGGGTGCATTGTGTTCCCAAGATCTTTGTGCCTCTTGGGTGCATTGTGTACCCTAGACGGTTTGGAGGTGCCGCGAAGTCTTCGAGTTGTGAAGCTTCGGCACGAATTTGGGAGCCCCCAATTGAGTTGTGGGTGTGTGCCCCAAAAACGGTGTTAAAGGGCTCCGGAATCCGCCTCGAAGGATTCCGATAGTGGAAGGTGAACCAATCCCTTGGGTGAGGTTCATCGGAGAATAGGGTGAGGCCTTTGTGGCATCTTGAGTAGGCCCCTTGTGGCGAGCTCACACCCCTCCAACGAGACGTACTCCCTTAACAAGGAGGAACTCGGGAATACATCCTCGTCTCCACGTGCCTCGGTTATTTCTATACCCGAGCTTTTAATTATGCAATTTACATTGTGATAGCCTTCATGCTTGAAGTTCATATCTTGCTATCACCTTGTTGCTTGCCTTGCTTAGCATAAGTTGTTGGTGCACATTAGGCAAACCTAGTATATTAGGTTGTTAGCTTGTTAATTTAAACACATAGTTTTATTCCGCAATTTTCAAGCCCCTAAATAGAAAAAGTGTTAATCGCCTATTCACCCCCCCCCTCTAGGGGACATCCGGGACATCGTTTGTTCTTTCATTTGGTATCAGAGCCTCGTCTCTCTTGTTTGGCTTTACTGCCTAGAGAGTAAAGATGTCGTTTAGATGATTAGTGCACGATCACATGTTTATATTCAATGGCACAAATTTTAATGTTTGGAAAACTCATATGCTTAGTTACTTACGGGTCTTGGACCCCAATATTGAGCGTATCTTAGATATAGGTTTTTCTCCTCCAAAGGATTACGAAAGTATGACTTTAGAGGATGAGAAAAACTTGTATCTAGATGCTCTAGCTTCTAATGAGTTTTGCAAATTTGTGAGTGTTGTAGTTTTCGAGTCAATCATGCCTCTCCGTGACGCTCATGAACTTTGGACTAAGCTTCAAGAAAAATATGCAGTGTCCAACTCTATTGAGGATGATTGTTCTCCCTCCACCTCCGACCGTGACGAGCTATCGTCTTCGTATACTTCACCAAAATGTGGTAAGCCACAAATTAATGTGATGGTGAGTAGTGATAGGTTTTGCAATATTGATAATGAGCTCATTTTCTATGATCTTTTATCTCTATCTTGTTGCAATGCCTCATCTTTAGACTTAAACTCTTCTAGCTCTCCAAATGTCATACATGCTAGTGTTGATAGTCCTTGCATATCATCCAAAAATTGCTTAGATAAATCCCTTGATGATATGCTTACTTTATCTTGTTCCCATGATAAAAATGCTTGTGTTCTCTCTAACTCTTGCATGAACAATAATGTAGAGGAAGCCCAATCAACTATGGAACAGGATGTGAACTTGAGTAGTTCAAAAATTAATTGTTCTTCTTCATCCATCACTCATTGCATTATGGATAAATCTTCTAGTAGTGATGATAATAATAATGATAATGATAATAATGATGAAGAAGATGATATGGAAAAGGTTAATGCTCTCCTTCAAAATAAAGGTCTAATAATTCTTAAAGCCCTTCCTAACAATAAAAATGCTCAAGCTATCCTCTTTGAAATTATGGAAACGCTAATTGAGTGCGGGGAAACTATTGAGGCCTTGGAAGCAAGTCTTGAAGAAAAGGGTAAGATCGAGAGAGATGATGCTATGGAAAAAGCATCGTTAGAAGATGCTCTTGAGGAAGAGCAAGAGACTCGTGCTTCTCTTGAGGAGAAATTAGAATCTATTGAGGAGTCTCATAATGAAATAATTGCTAAAATCATTAAAGAACGTGACCATTCTCATGCTAAATATAAAGTCACAAAAAATGAAAATGCTAGATTAAATGATGAGCTTGCCAAGTTGTCTTCCTCTATTCCTAATGTCAATGATGCTTGTGCTACTAACTCCATTTCTTGTGAAGCATCTACCTTGAAGGAGAATGTTGAGCTAAGGGCTCAACTTGAGTTGCTAACTAGCAAGTATAGGGAGTTGGAAGAAAGTCATAAAAAGCTATCTAGCTCTAATGATGATCTTCTAGCATCCTATGCTAGTCTAAAGTTAGCTCATGAGGCCATCACTACAAAGGTAGCATCTAGTCAGCCTCATGTGGATAATAGCACAACCGTAACTAAAAATGCTATATTTCCATGTGCTAGTCCTAGTAATTCATCCACTAAAAATGTTGCTACATCATGTGATGAATTACTTGCTTTGCCTTGTTGTCATAACAATGAAGCCTCTACTTCCTCTAGTGCATTTGTTGCCACTAACCATGTAGAGGAAATAAAAGACCTCAAGGCCCAAGTCACTTCTTTGAAGAATGACTTGGAGAAGCGTCATGAAGGGAAGCGTGCACTTGACAACATGTTGAGTGTGCAAAAATCCCCTAATGACAAGAGTGGACTTGGATTCAACTCCAACAACAAGAACAAGTCCAAGGTTGAGAAGAAGAAGAAGGGCCAAGTTCAAGTCAAGAATCCGGCCAAGATCACTTGCTTCAAGTGCAAGGTTGAAGGGCACCACGTTCGGGATTGCCCAATGAAGAAGAAGCCTCTTAGTGAGAAGCAACTAGGGAAGCGGCCTCTTGCTCAATCTCGTGGTGCACCACGAGTTGAACAAAGACCACCTCCTAAGAAGACTCAAGTTATTGCTCCTCAAGTTGAGGAGCCTATTAAGAAGAAGAAGAGTCGGTGTTGCTACCTTTGCCGTGGCAAAGGTCATTTTGCTTCTTCATGCACTAACGGTACCTCATCCAACCCTATCATAATTGATGATACTTATTCTCTTGGGAAGGATAGAAATGACAATGTGTTTGCCAAATATGTGGGAGCTCAAAGTGGTGTCAAGAAAAGCACCATTTTGGTTCCCAAACCTATTGTGACTAACCTCTTAGGACCCAACTTGGTTGGAGACCAACAAGCTTCAACTTGATCAATAGGTGATTATGGAGGACATTGGTGACTTGGCTACTTTTGAAGAATTAAGGGGTCTTCATGGGTATATTTCATCAAGCCAAGTCAATTGGATTATCAAATATCTATCTCAATGCTTCCTCCTTGCGATAACTTCACTACCAGGAAAAGCATTATAGGGAGGTTGCCTATCTGTGGCGCACCCTTAATTTATGCGCCACAAAAAATAATTCTGTGGCGCATGGCTGTCGATGCGCCACAGAAATTTGAACATTCTGTGGCGCATCCTTTGCCCATGCGCCACAGAATGTCCACTTTCTGTGGCGCATGGAACCACATGCGCCACAGAATGTCGATTTTCTGTGGCGCAGCAGCCATGGTGCGCCACAGAATTTTGGTGGGTCCCATGAGTAATCATTGAGGCCGGAGTCCAGATGGGTAAATTCTGTGGCGCATGGTGTTTGATGCGCCACAGAAAGTGGACATTCTGTGGCGCATCTGGCCCCATGCGCCACAGAAATATGGTGGGCCTGGCACCAATGAAAAAATGCTGCAGAATTCTGTGGCGCATGGGTCCACATGGATCGCCTTTTCAGTTTTGCACCTAGTGAAATAAAATGATAAAAAATTCAAAAAATAAAATCCTTTGACATGTAGTTAGGTTTGAGTGTCTAGTAGGTATAGAAATTTTGAAATATGAATTTTGACCTTTTTTGCAAAAACCCGTTTAAAAATGTAAAACGGGCATAACTTTTGCATACGACGTTGAAAAAATGCGTATAATACCTTAAAAAAAACTAGAGAAAATTTCGGATTCGATGCCACCGGGTTTACCCGGTCAGCATTTCACAGAATCCTCAAATTCCAAACCAAAAAAAAGTTATGGCCAACAGAAGAATTTTCCCAGCAAAATAAAAAAATCAAAAAAGGGAAAAAAAATTCTGTGGCGCACCAAGCCAAGGATGCGCCACAGAATTATGGGCGGGATTCGAAATTTTGAATCCCGCCAATAATTCTGTGGCGCATCCTTGCATTGGTGCGCCACAGAATTGTTGGGCGGGATTCGAAATTTTGAATCCCGCCAGCCCCCTTCTCCCTCTCTTTTCCCTTTTCTCCTTCTCTCCTCCACTTCTCCTTCCACTTCTCCTCTTCCTTTCTCCTCTTCCTTCTCCTCTACACTTCTCTCCCCTTCTCCTCCCTCCTCCATCTCTTCTCCTCTCCTCCACATCTTCTCTCCTCCTCCACCTCCACCTCCACCTCCACCTCCACCTCCACCTCCGGCGACCTCCTCCACAACTCCGGCGACCCTCCACAACTCCGGCGACCACCTCCACAACCCCGACGACCTCAACCTCCGGTGACCTCCTCCTCCACTCCGGTGACCTCCTCCTCCTCCACTCCGGTTGACCTCCTCCTCCTCCACTCCGGCAACCTCCTCCTCCACTCCGACAACCTCCTCCTCCACTCCGGCAACCTCCTCCTCCACTCCGGCGACCTCCTCCTCCCCCTCCGGCGAACTCCGGCGAACTCCGGCGACCACCATCCTCCACCAACCTCCGGCGACTCCCTCCTCCACCCATCTACGGCCTCCAAAAAAACGAAACGAAACGAAATTCCGGCGACCAGATCTAGATCTGGTCAGATCCAGATCTAGATCTGGCCGCCCTTTTTTTTGAAATTCAAAAAAATTCTGTGGTGCATGGAAGAGGGGTGCGCCACAGAAATATTTCTGTGGCGCACGGTGGGTGGGTGCGCCACAGAAATGTGAGAATTCTGTGGCGCACCAAGCCAGGTGCGCCACAGAAAATATTTTTGTGGCGAGAATTCTGTGGCGCACCCAGCAAACTTGGGGGTGCGCCACAGAATTGCAATTTGGTGCGCCACTGATAGCCCTTTCTGTGGTAGTGCTTGTATTTAATTCATATATACATTGAAAGTTGCTTGCTCCCTTGCATGTGTTAGTTTTGTCCCTAGCATTTGCTTGTATATGATATGCTACTTTCCTACTTTTCTTGTTATTCAAGGTTGTGTATGATAGTTGTATATCATGTATGTGTAATTTGTGTGTTGAGCTTTATTGAATCTTGTGTGGATTTCATTTGGCTCTTTGAGATATTAATGGACTATCCCATTTTGGGGGAGTGATATGCTTTGTGCAATTCACAAACCTAAAAATGCGTGTACATGAGGCACACCACCTAGTATTGATATTTCAATATTATCTAGCTACTATGTGGTATGTCATATTCATGAGAAATTCAAATTCTACAATGTCCATTAATTTCTCTAGTTGGTTTTATTTGCCTCTTGTTTAAAAATAAAGTGAATTATCACATTATGGGGGAGTAATAAGCTATGTGCATATTACAATACCATAAGAATGTGAACATTTGAGGCTTGCCACCTAGATTTGATATTGTAAATTATCTTTTTCCAACATGGCATGTGTGCTAAAAAAAGTTCCAATTTTCCTTTGTGGTTACCCTTTGGTTCTTGTTTGTGTGAGTTTGCTTGGTGTGGTTTTTCTCTAATATCCATTTCCATATATTATGTGAGAAACCATTTGTTTCATTTTATTCTAACCATGGCTTTGCCGGTTGGTTCGAATAATTGAAACTACCAACAAACCTTATTCAATATGGCGTTTTATTTCTTATCTCTTGCCATATGCTTATTTGTTGTGAAGTTGGTCTTGAACATCATTCCTTTATACCACGAGAAATATCTCTATATACTCCTTGTCCATGACAAGTGATACTAGTAATTGTGGTGGATTTTGTAGACCATCTTCACATTGGCTCTTGCGTTGATTTGCTTTATCTATTGCCTTCCTTGCCTTTTGAATGGATCCTATTTTTCAATTGGTAGTGTTTAGTGTTGTAAATAAAAATATGAAGAGTAATGATCCCTTGTGCATGCATTTTGTATTCCAATGCAAATATCAAAGATAATGCATGAATATTGGGGGAGCATTCCTTTTTATTTAGAACACTAACCTATCTATCATTTTTGATCCTTTCAATTGGCATTTGATTCTTTATCTTGTGTTGGTACCTTCAATTGGTATTAATTAGAATTTAATATCTCCGCCATGGATATTTGTTCCAATTGATATTTATTTGGGAGTCTTGATACCTTTTTGCTTTATCTTACTTTACTTGATTTTGGTCAAGNGGAGGAAGCATTGGATATGAGATAGATAATATCCATTTGACTGGCTTGATGAAATAAAAACCATGAAGATCCCTCAAGTCTTCAAAAGAACCAAGTCTCAATGACCTCCATAAACACCTATTGATCAAGTTTGAGCTTGTTGGTCCCCAACCGAGTTGGGTCCTAAGAGGTTAGTCACAATAGGTTCCCAAATGGTGCTTTTCTTGCCACCACTTTGAGCTCCTACATACTTGGCAAACACATTGCCAACTCTATCCTTCCCAAGAGAATACTCATCATTAATTATGATAGGGTTGGATGGGGTACCGTTAGTGCATGAAGAAGCAAAATGACCTTTGCCACGGCAAAGGTAGCAACACCGACTCTTCTTCTTCTTAATAGGCTCCTCAACTTGAGGAGCAATAACTTGAGTCTTCTTGGGAGGTGGCCTTTGTTCAACCCGTGGTTGAGCACGAGATTGAACAAGAGGCCGCTTCCCTAGTTGCTTCTCACTAAGAGGCTTCTTCTTCTTCATTGGGCAATCACGAACATGATGCCCTTCAACCTTGCACTTGAAGCAAGTGATCTTGGCCGGATTCTTGACTTGAACTTGGCCCTTCTTCTTCTTCTCAACCTTGGACTTGTTCTTGATGTTGGAGTTGAATCCAAGTCCACTCTTGTCATTTGGGGATTGTTGCACACTCAACATGTTGTCAAGTGCCCTCTTCCCTTCATGACGCTTTTCCAAGCCTTTCTTCAAAGAAGTGGCTTGGGCCTTGAGCTCTCCTCTTTTCTCTACATGGTTAGTGATAACACAAGAACTAGAGGAGGTAGATGCATCATTGTTAGAGCAACAAGGCAAAGCAAGTAATTCATCACATGATGTACCAACATTTTTAGTGGATGAGCTACTAGGACTAGCACATGGCAATAGAGCATTTTTAATTAAAGTTGTGCTAATATCCACATGAGGCTCACTTGATGTTACCTTTGTAGTGATGGCCTCATGAGCTAACTTAAGACAAGCATAGGAAGCAAGAAGTTCATCATTAGAGCTAGATAGCTTTTCATGACTTGCTTCCAACTTCTCATACTTGCTAGTTAGCAACTCAAGTTGAGCCCTTAGCTCAACATTCTCCTTCATAATAGATGCTTCACAAGAAGTGGAGTTAGTAGCACAAGCATCATTAACTTTAGGAATAGAAGAAGATAACTTGGCAAGCTCATCATTTAATCTAGCATTTTCATTTTCGTGACTTTATATTTAGCATGAGCATGGTCACGTTCTTTAATGATTTTAGCAATTATATCATTGTAAGACTCCTCGATAGAATTTAGTTTCTCCTCTAGAGAAGCACGAGTCTCTTGCTCTTCCACAAGAGCATCTTCTAACGATGCTTTCTCCATAGCATCATCTCTTTCAATCTTACCCTTTTCTTCAAGGCTTGCTTGCAAAGCCTCAATAGTTTCCCCACGCTCAATAAGAGTGCTCATGATTTCAAAGAGGTTAGCTTGGGCACTATTATTACTAGGAAGGGCTTTGAGAATCATTAGACCTTTATTTTGAAGAAGGGCATTAATTTCTTCCATATCAACTTCTGCATCATCATTATCATTATCATTATTATCATCATTGTCATTACTAGAAGAAGATTTAGCCATGAGACAATGAGAGGTGAAAGATGAAGAATAATTGATTTTTGAACTACTCAAGTTCAAATCTTGTTGCATAGCAAATTGGGTTTCCTCTACATTATTATCAATGCAAGATTTAGAGGGAACACAAACATTTTTATCATGGCAACAAGATAAAGCAAGCATATCATAAAGAGATTCATCGAAGCAAGTTTTAGATGATATGCGAGGACAATCAACACTAGCATGTAAACCATTTATGGTGCTATGAGTGTTTATGTCCAAAGATGAAGCATTGCAACAAGATAGAGATAAATGATCATCAATAATGAGCTCACTATCAAGGTTGCAAAACCTATCACTACTCACCATTACATTGGATTGTGGCTTACCACATTTTGGTGAAGTAGATGAAGACGAGAACTCGTCACGGCCGGAGGTGGAGGGAGAGCAATCATCCTCAATAGAGTTGGACACGCCATATTTATCTTGAAGCTTGGTCCATAGCTCATGAGCATCCCGGAGAGGCATGATTGACTCAAACACAACTACACTCACAAACTTGCAAAACTCGTTAGATGCTAGAGCATCTAGATATAAGTTTTTCTCATCCTCTAAAGTCGTACTTTCGTAGTCTTTTAGAGAAGAAAAACCTATATCTAAGATTCGCTCAATATTGGGGTCCAAAACCCGTAAGTGATTAAGCATATGAGTTTTCCAAACATTAAAATTTGTGCCATTAAATCTAAACAAGGAATTGTGCACTAAATCCCTAGACGACATCTTTACTCTCTAGGCGGTAAAGCCAAACAAGAGAGACGAGGCTCTGATACCAATTGAAAGAACAACTATGCCCGGATGTCGCCTAGAGGGGGGGGGGTGAATAGGCGATTAAAACTTTTTCTACTTAGGGGCTTGATAAATGCGGAATAAAACTATGTGTTTAAATTAACAAGCCAACAACCTAATTACTAGGCTCACCTATGTGCACCAACAACTTATGCTAAGCAATTCAAACAACAAGGAGATAGCAAGATATGAACTTCAAGCACGAAGGCTATCACAATGTAAATTGCATAAGTAAAGCTCGGGTATAGAAATAACCGAGGCACGCGGAGACGAGGATGTATTCCCGAGTTCCTCCTTGTTAAGGGAGTACGTCTCGTTGGAGGGGTGTGAGCTCGCCACAAGAGGCCTACTCAAGATGCCACAAAGGCCTCACCCTATTCTCCGATGAACCTCACCCAAGGGATTGGTTCACCTTCCACTATCGGAATCCTTCAAGGCGGATTCCGGAGCCCTTTACAACTCTTCTTGGGGCACACACCCACAACTCAATTGGGGGCTCCCAAACTCGTGCCGAAGCTTCACAAGCGAAGTCTTCGCGGCACCTCCAACCGTCTAGGGTACACAATGCACCCAAGAGGCAACAAGCTCTTGGGAACACAATGCACCCAAGAGTAACAAGCTTCTCAACCTCGATCTTCACGTATCCCGTGGAGGGAGCAACCCGATGCAACAAATGCAAAAGGCAAGAGCACACAAAGTGCTCAAATCCTTCACTCTCAAATTCCAACCAAAGCAACTAATGCTATGGAGGGAATAAGAGAGGAAGAACAAAGGGGATGAACACAAAGCAACCCCAAAATCTAGATCCACAAGTTTTCCCTCACTAAGAGGGGATTTTGATTGGTGGAGTGGTAGATCTAGATCTCCTCTCTTGAAACCCTAAATTTGGGCAAGAATCATTGGAGGGGAAGAGAGGAATCAAGCTCACAAGGATTAGAGCAAAGGGGAAGAGCAAGAACAAGTGAGCAAGAGCAGCAACCAGGTTTTGGGGGGAAAGGAGGCTTTTTATAGCCTCCCCCAAAAACTAGCCGTTGGAGCCTGTCCAGGCCGGAGACTCCGGAGTAAGTGACCGGAGACTCCGGCCTGCTGGGTCATCGGGGAGGCCGGAGATTCCGGTCCTTGGGGCCGGAGACTCCGGCCAGGCCGGAGACTCCGGGCACCCTCCGGGGTAGCTCCGGACCCCTATCCAGAGGCGCACCACACAGATGAAAAGGAGCTGAGAAAAACTGGGGGCCGGAGATTCCGGGTCCTCGGGCCGGAGACTCCGGTGGGCCGGAGATTCCGGTCCTTCTCCGGGGACACTCCGGACCCCTATACAGAAACGCACCACAGCAGACACAAACGGCAGCGAAATCAGGGGGACCGGAGACTCCGGTCATTTGGGGCCGGAGACTCCGGTGTGGCCGGAGACTCCGGACCATCTCCGGGCCAGATCAAAACAGTGAAAACCAGAACTGCCATAACTTTTGCAAATGAAGTCCGAATCGAGTGAATCCAATTTTGTTGGAAAGAGGACGACAAGAGCTTACCCTACAAAAACTGAAAATATGAAAACAAGCAAAGGAGATTGTGCGGAGGGATGGAATGGTGAGACCTTTCCAAGCGGATGAACCGGCAAAATCTCCAACACCGAAAACGCACAAGCTTTTCATCAAGACTCCGTTTTCAATGATCTTGGGCTTGTTTCGAAGATAATCACAAGCCCTACAAGATCATGCATATACACATCATAGTCTATCATGTGAGGAGGAAATCATAAGGAGAGAGTTTGACCTCTCGTAGAAGAGACAAACCGGTAAAACCTCCGATATCAAAAACGCAAGAAGATATTCACGAGATCCGTTTTTGATGAACTAGAGCTTGGTATGGAGATGAACACAAGCTCTAAATTCTCACATGGATAAAAGCCAAATAAGAACCAATAAAGATGATTGCATGGATGCAAAGGTTTGAGCTCTCCACGAACGATACGATCACGATACTCGGTCGAGAGCCCCTCTTGATAGTACGGCTATCTATCCTATAATCCGGTCTCTCACTAAACAACATGAGACCGGTAAAATAAAAGCCCTACCAAGATCATACCTTTGCCTTGCGCATTAATCCACTTGAGGTCGATGGAGACTATCTTCATCTCCTCAAGGCGAACCATCTTCTTGATTGCGCTTCGCTTGGTGAAGAATCACATGACGCTCCCCCATACACCAAGATGGGAGGAGCACTCTTCGGCATATCTTCACTTGAACTTGAGAGTTGATCAACCCGCACGAAGCCTTGATCAACCCAACACTTTTCTTCCCTTGAGCTTGACTCCAACACATGGAGATCAAGCAAAGCACCTTGACTCCAACCAATGGAGACAAGCAAGCTTGGCCTTGATCAACAAATGATCTTGACACAAGCTAAAGGACAACCTACACATAGAGCTCAAAGCAAATATTAGTCCATAGAGATTGTCATTAATTACCAAAACCATGCATGGGATCAACCATGCACTTTCACGGTGTAAAAGGGCTCCGGAATCCGCCTCGAAGGATTCCGATAGTGGAAGGTGAACCAATCCCTTGGGTGAGGTTCATCGGAGAATAGGGTGAGGCCTTTGTGGCATCTTGAGTAGGCCTCTTGTGGCGAGCTCACACCCCTCCAACGAGACGTACTCACTTAACAAGGAGGAACTCGGGAATACATCCTCGTCTCCACGTGTCTCGGTTATTTCTATACCCGAGCTTTTAATTATGCAATTTACATTGTGATAGCCTTCGTGCTTGAAGTTCATATCTTGCTATCACCTTGTTGCTTGCCTTGCTTAGCATAAGTTGTTGGTGCACATTAGGCAAACCTAGTATATTAGGTTGTTGGCTTTTTAATTTAAACACATAGTTTTATTCCGCAATTTTCAAGCCCCTAAATAGAAAAGGTGTTAATCGCCTATTCACCCCCCCCCCCTCTAGGCGACATCCGGGACATCATTTGTTCTTTCATTTGGTATCAGAGCCTCGTCTCTCTTGTTTGGTTTACCGCCTAGAGAGTAAAGATGTCGTTTAGATGATTAGTGCACGATCACATGTTTATATTCAATGGCACAAATTTTAATGTTTGGAAAACTCATATGCTTAGTTACTTACGGGTCTTGGACCCCAATATTGAGCGTATTTTAGATATAGGTTTTTCTCCTCCAAAGTATTACGAAAGTATGACTTTAGAGGATGAGAAAAACTTGTATCTAGATGCTCTAGCTTCTAATGAGTTTTGCAAATTTGTGAGTGTTGTAGTTTTCGAGTCAATCATGCCTCTCCGTGACGCTCATGAACTTTGGACTAAGCTTCAAGAAAAATATGGAGTGTCCAACTCTATTGAGGATGATTGTTCTCCCTCCACCTCCGGCCGTGACGAGCTCTCGTCTTCGTATACTACACCAAAATGTGGTAAGCCACAAACTAATGTGATGGTGAGTAGTGATAGGTTTTGCAATATTGATAATGAGCTCATTTTCTATGATCTTTTATCTCTATCTTGTTGCAATGCCTCATCTTTGGACTTAAACTCTTCTAGCACTCCAAATATCATACATGCTAGTGTTGATAGTCCTTGCATATCATCCAAAATTTGCTTAGATAAATCCCTTGATGATATGCTTACTTTATCTTGTTCCCATGATAAAAATGATTGTGTTCCCTCTAACTCTTGCATGAATAATAATGTAGAGGAAACCCAATCAACTATGGAACAAGATGTGAACTTGAGTAGTTTAAAAATTAATTGTTCTTCTTCATCCATCACTCATTGCATTATGGATAAATCTTCTAGTAGTGATGATAATAATAATGATAATAATGATGAAGAAGATGATATGAAAAAGGTTAATGCTCTCCTTCAAAATAAAGGTCTAATAATTCTTAAAGCCCTTCCTAACAATAAAAATGCTCAAGCTATCCTCTTTGAAATTATGGAAACGCTAATTGAGCGCGGGGAAACTATTGAGGCCTTGGAAGCAAGCCTTGAAGAAAAGGGTAAGATCGAGAGAGATGATGCTATGGAAAAAGCATCGTTAGAAGATGCTCTTGAGGAAGAGCAAGAGACTCGTGCTTCCCTAGGTGCGGGAACGCCACCGTCCGTGCATGATCTTCGTCACGCCGCCGGGTTCTTCCTCGCCTACTTCGAGTACGCCGCCTCGCTTCTACAGGTAACCTGCATGGGCACTCCAGGCCGTCCTAGGTCACGTCGACTACACCTTGTCCAGGCGTCCAGCATGGCCACTCCAGGCCACCGCTGCCTTCGCCGCCTTCTACGTCTTCGTCCACTACGACCTCGTCGCCAGCGTCATCTTCTCGTCCCCGGCTACTTCTACTCCGACAAGCGCGGACGACAACGGTACCTTCTACCTCACACTGATTGGCGCCGCAACCGTCGTCTAGTCCTCCTCTGCTAGTCCCTCCGACACTGGCATAAGGTTCATGGTGGTCCCCACCCCCGCACGCACGGTACTGGCAACACCGGTGTGTGCCTTCGTCCCTGACGTGTCCCCGAGTCTGGCAAGCTCGGGTCGGCGCCTCGTCTTCAGCGGGTTCGACAACGTCTTCGGCATCGACTCCCTCCTCTACGTCTGCTTCGACTGCGTCACTGACTTCCTCTTTGCGTACTCGGTTCTGGCAAAACCGGAGTATGCCTTCGTCCCCGGGGTGCGCCTTGTTCCGGCAAAACAATGGCTGCATCTCGTCCTCGACGGCTCGTAATGCGTCGTGTCCGGCATCGGCAACCTCGACGACTGCCTCGACGCGTCTCCGTCATTCTTCACGCGCACTATGCGCACGCGGCTTCATGTGCATCTACCTCGACACCGGCATCCCCGACCACGACATCGACCACGGCAACCCCTCGCACGGCTACCACGACCAAAGCGCACCGTCCAGCGCTCTCGGCAACCTCAACATCGGCACAAAGGGCTATCACCTCGCTTGAGCATCTCACCAGCTTCCTCTACAGTCCAAGCTTCTGCGCTGCGACACCGTCCACGACGCTCCAGCTACGACTGCGGGGGATGTCAGCCCACCGGATTCTACTTTGGCTTATCTCCAGTCTGACCATCCGCGACGTTCCTGTTGTTCACGACCCTACCGCTACGACTGCGGGGGATGTTAGAGTATACGTGTACGGTCGGTTATGGTATTATAGGATAGAGTTAGGATCCGTGTCCATCTATTCCCTAACTTGTCTTGTACTCCAAGTCGGTCCCCTGTACGCCTATATATACTCGCCACTGAGGCTCAATAGTACATCAAACATATTCCGCCAATCCCTCTCTATTGTTCTACACCACAGCCAATGAAAATCCCATCGCCGCTTCCTAGCCACGAAATCCTTCCAAGCTAGCCCCCTTCCCCGCACAGTTCCATGTCCATGGTGAAGGCGTATGCACGACACATCGAGCTCGGCCTCGAACGCTACGCGTGCGCGCTCGGGGAGTGGCCACATGCAGCATGGAGTACGCAGCGGCCATCTTCGGCACGCTCGACTACACCACCCTGGTGCGTGGCCACGTCGTATGTGGCCGCGACCTCATGGCTGCGCTGCCAGGGGCGAAGCCGCTAGCAAGGGGAACAGAGCATGACCACCGTTGGGGGAGCGGGACGCATGCTACAACGAGGGGAACTGGATCTGCCGGCGTCGGGGATAACGGCCTGGGCAGAGGAACTAGCGGAACGGCGATCAGGCAGCAGAGCGGACCTGGTGGCAGCGCGAACGGAATCCCGGCAGCAGCGCGCGGGGTTACTATGGGCCTGGGGCGTGATACGTCTCAAACGTATCTATAATTTTTGAGTGATCCATGCAAGTTTTGTGATATTGTCACATGTTTTTACTGTTATTTATATCATTTTTATGCATTTTGTCGGACTAACCTATTGACAAGATGCCCAGTACCAGTTCCCTGTTTTTGCTGTCTTTTTGTTTCAGAAATTTACTTCTGGAAATATTCTCGGAATTGGACGAAAATTTACGGGGATTATTTTTATGCCAAGACGAATATGGAGTCCGAAGGGCAGCCTGGGAGGCGACCCACAGGGCACAAGCGGGTGCCAGCCGCGGCCTGGGGGGACCCGCGGGTGGGGCCCACCCCTGTCCTGTGGGCACCTCCTCGGCCCCCTCCGACTCCTGTAAAATCATAATTAACCTAAAAACGTCGAGGCGGCGATTATTTTCTAGAAACTCGACCCCGACGCGCCGTCACCGAAAACCCTAGTTCGGGGTCCAATCTGAAGCTGATCCCGTACTCTGCCGGAGGGGAGATCGATCCCGGAGGGCTCTTCATCGACATGCCTTCCTCCGGGATGATTTGTGAGTAGTCTCACCTTGGACTACGGGTCCATGGCAGTAGCTAGTTGGTAGTCTCTCTCTTTTGTGCTTCATGTCTTATGATCTTGTGAGCTGCCTAAAATGATCAAGATCGACTATTGTAATGCTATGTGATGTGTTTGCTGGGATCCGATGGATTATGAAGTTATGTTCAGATTGTGCATGATTCTTATATGAGTAATTTATGTTATTGCATGCTCTCCGATGTGCGTATTTAGTTTGGCCAAGTGATTGTGTGTATCTCCAAGAGAGGGTATTTATGCTAGATAGTGGGTTCATGCCCCCTTTTGTTCCTGGGCACGAGTGACAGAAACATCTAATGGCGAGGGTGTGTTGTTGCTACTAAGGGTAAAACAGCGGTGTTAATGTCTATTTTGATATTAGTATTGCTTACTTCATGCACTTTACTTAATGCAATTGTCTGTTGCTTGCAAATTAATATCGTTGGGTGACAGGCTGGATAGCGATCCCACGGTGGACTATTTAGACAAAGACGCAGTTGAACTCAACGGTCTTTGTTCGTTGTCGTGATGCCTCCATAAATATTATCATGTCCTTTTTGTCATAGCTAAATTGGGTTTGTGTCATGATCTTGTCAATTGCCTAGCTGTAATTCGTTCACCCATCACATGCATATTTTATTTACTCGAGAGACTCCACTAGTGAACCCATGGCCCCCGGTCCATCTTTTTACATTGTTTTCAACCTTATTTACTTGCTTTTAATTATCATTACTCCTCTGGTCACTTTTCATATTTTATCTTTTTCATCATACAATTAACCGCTTTGTGTTCTGCGAGACCGGAGAGATTGACAATCTCTCCGCCGTTGGGGGCAAAGTATTTTGGTTGAGTGTGTGCAGGTCCACGTCTGTTGAAGGTTAAGCACCAGAGATCTTCAACATTCACCTCGTTGTTGATTTCAAAGTCCTACCGGTTCGATAAACCTCGGTTCTTTAATTGAGGGAAAACTGCTACTAGCTACAATTCCGCCTTCGCTTGGGGCACCACCCTACTTATTAATATCCACCATCAGGGCGACGGACCGAGGGGAGCGGGCGCAGGCTGACCATCGCCGTAGCGAAGAGCCGCCGCGACCTGCACTGGCATGCTCGGCGTGGCCCTGCGGGAAGAGGAAGAGGAGAGAGGAGAGACAGCACGTGGAGCGTGGTGAGTGGAGAAGCGGAAGAAAAGTTTCCTCCTACGCTACCGAAGGAACACCCAGGGCGTGGGGTTGAGCCGGTAGCCCCGGACGAAATAACGGGGCTATCCGGATGAAAATGGGATATAGGGCGCGCGAGTGGATGTCCTTTTTTGCCCGGCGTGCCCCATAGGCCTTTGGGGAGGGCTTTGGGGGCTGGGAGTGGAGATGCTCTTAGGGGTGTGCTATTGGGGAGACCCCACACACACGCGCGCATGCACACACCTCGCCTCCGTGTCTAGATGCCCCCAAAAGAAGAATATTTGTGGACACTTGGACCAAGACAACGGGCGCCCGCTAGAGATGTTCTTAGATATGCTATTATCTAACCTGCGATCTCAAATTCTGTGAATTTTCACGTCTTAGAATTAGAGTTATCTAGATACTAATACTACCGACATGCAGGGTATACGTTATCAAGACTAGGATGGATGAAAAGGTGAGACTTGACAAAAGAAAAGAGAGGTCAAATAAAAGAAACCAAAATAAACTTGAGGCATACATATAGAGCGAGGTGTGTTTTGGCACCTGAGGTCCAGTTATTTCGGTATTTGAAAAATCCAATATTGTATTTTCAAACTCGAAAACTTTCTAAAAAGAAATTACTTGCATACATACGATTGTTATCTACACTGTAAAGTTTTGTGGGATAACATGTTCTATTGCAGGCTACACAAAAATAAAAAATCTAAACAACGATAAGATAACTCACTTTTTCTTTCAGCATTTGTCTTTTTTGTGCGGACAACATATATAAAAAATATTTTGATTCCTATTTTGTCGTACACATTAGACATGTATATATAGTTGTATGCTTCTTTTTAAAAAAAGTGAAGACTTAAACATGAATTTTCATTTTTCTAAAGGGGTCACTGGATCTCGGGAGCTACAAATATTCTTCGCACATATATATATACTTATAATAAGTATTATATCATGTGACGGCATGTTAATCTTTACTATGATGCAACAGAACGACACTTTCATTGTGTGATTGGAGTAGATCGAGTAGTCTAGTAATATAATTCTAACAAACAAATCTACTTGACATCGATCAACCAGATGTCAGAAGATACGAAAGGTGATACTGCGTACATTGTATAGGGTTTTTGGTATATGTAAAAAAAAAGTTGATCAGTGTGGGAGGCGCAGGGAAAAGTGCAGCCAATAGAGAAGAGAGAGAGGGACACCATAAGGACAACACGGAGCTGTACATGGGCCTACGCCCTGTCAACTCGAACGTCTCTTCTGTCCCCTCTTAACTCGGTCGCTCCACTGGAACTCTTCAGGCCTTTTCCCCTCTCTCTCCTCCCATGCTCTTTACTTTCAGTTATTCAATTTTGTTCGTCAATTTGGTGATCTACGGTTGACGCAAAAGGTAAAAAAGGGGGAATTGGTTGGAGGAATTCTTTCCCGATCGGTTCGAGACTTCTTGAGATATTGATTTGGTCGCATGCGTCCTTTCTCTCTATATTGCTTTGAGAAATTCCGCAAGAACAGATCCCACCTAGGAGTATAGGATCGTGATGCTCCTCCACCTGTCGAACTACAACCGGGTCTGCGTGGATCGATGGTGACAGAACGAAAACAAAAACTGGTGAGATTTTTGGCTGGCTAGTTTTGAAAAGAGTTCCAGAAAGTACTTGATATTCAATTCAAGAAGGCGTGAACTGTGCAACAGATAACTCAAATGTTTGCATTATACCATGTTGTTGCACATTCAGAGAAAACATCTCTTTCTCCAGACATACAGCATGTTGTCATGTGTTGATTCGCGAAGAATGCTGCAAAAAGGTCAGTGCTAGCAGTCCATGCGTAGATAGAAGGTTGACCGAATTAGATTGTAAAGATTGAGAAAATTGTAAGACAGATAGCCGATTTGCAAGGCGCTATTATTTTTTAGATGGGATTCTCAAGATAGTACGTATCTTGTTTTGTGGTCATTTTGGGGGCAGCTTACACTGCACCTGGTAGCGTAAAAGGGAAATCCAAAAGAAAAAAAGGAGCACCAAAAGCCTAGAAGACGACGATGTTACAGAGAAAGATCTGATCCATCTACTGTCATCAGCCCAATTGATAAGCGGGCTATAGGTAAACAGCAGTGCTGGGCTAAGAGCCAAATATGACGGGCTCAAACTAGAGAGAAGAAAATATTGCCCAATCCCATTCTGGGCTCTAAATGAAACATGGGCGCAGATTCTCAGTGCAGGTAAATGGGCCCTTAACATGTTTCGGCACCACCCAACCCGATGGCCGAAAAAAACCTCACGCTCACTCCCGTCGCGACAAGTGTCGGCTTCTCCTCGTTTGATCTCCGTGGGTGCTTGCATGTTCGCCAAGTGTGGCAACCAGAGTTAAAGTGGGGATGACAGAGAAAGGGATATAAGAGGTGGGAGGGAAGCTTTTTCACTTTTATTTTTTTTAACCGAAGTTTAAAAACGAAATATCTTGTGAACCGCCAATTTAAATGGAAACCCGTTTTCACTTTTGAACACCTCGCATCGGAGATATTAAAAACTAGATCCCATATTGATATTATGTTTTGATGAACTTTTTTCTCATACATCCAAAAGTTGAATACTGTACATCCGTTTTGAACATATTTGTACTTCGGGTTTGAATATACTTGTATTTCGGTTGTGAACGTACTTTGTACTCCGTTTACTGTATATTTGTACTCCGTGTATCTGGTTATTGTGTACTCCTTGTTCTGTATACTATGTACACCCTTTTCTATGTACTCTATACTTTCTGTTTTGTGTACTATGTACATCTTATTTTTGTGTACTCTGTACACCCTGTTCACAGTAATGTGTACAACCTGATCCTATACTCAGTATTTTTTATTCTGTATACTTTGTACTTTCATGTCTCTGACAAACTTTTTCATTTAACGTCCAGTATGCGGCGCGTTAACGTAGGTGTTAGGGTACGGAGGATTAGTCGCTGTCGACAAGCGTCGACAACGACTAATCCTCCGTATCCTAACGCCTCGAGGCTGAGTCCGCCTGTACGCCGCGGTAGCGGTGACCGGGGACGAAACCAAGACGCTAGATTATGAAAAACTTGTAACTTATATGTATAACTTAGACTTTAGGGTGGGATGTCAAGTAAGCCAACTCATACACCGGTATGGAAGAGAGATTCAGATTTAATTTGTTTGCGGTTCAGTCCGACTAGGAGCCACGCGCACTAGTGGAAACAGGGGCTTCGGTTTGGCCCTTCCGTCCCGGTTCCCTTACGGACCGGTACCAATCGTGGCACTAGTCCCGGTCATTGGTCACAGGGCGCCCGCCAGGACCAGTCCCGGTTCGTAGGGGACCTACCGTCCCGGTTCGTGTTACGAACCGGTGACAAAGGGATGCGGGAGGAGGCGACAGAGGTGGGACCAGCCCGGACAATGCACTGTCCCGGTTCTATTTACAGACCGGGACTAATGGAGGGACTTTAGTACCGGTCCTTGTTACGGACCGGGACTAAATATATTCTATATCATCTTCCACCCCCCCGACCCGGCCGTGGCCAGGCCGTGGCCATTTTTGAGCTCCGGGTTCATCTCCATTTTCTTAACCCTTGCTCCTCCCAACCACGAGTTCGGCCCCTATTTTCTCCACCATTTGTCAAGTTTGGCGGCACCTCATCTACCCGACGGTTAGCACTCCGGTGTTCCTTTTTTAGCTCATTTTGGTGCTACTTAGCAAATTTTATTTTTCTAGTGCTAGCAAGGTGTTTGATGAAATGCCTAAGTAAGAGATTTCATTTTTTTTACATGCAATTTTAGCTCAAATTAAAGTATAATGTATTGGGTTTACAGTTGTCCGGTGACCATCTTTACCATCGTCGATCGCCCGCGCCATCCCGTCGCCGGCACCTCCTCGGTGAGTCTTGTTTTTATCCCTTTTTAACTTATTGATATACTTTAGATGCATGTATATTATCTTACTTTTTTTATATGTATAGTGTGTCATGGTTTTGATATCCGTCCCCGTCGGTCCTCGTCCGGTCTATGACGATCCGGATGTCGTTGTTGAACCGGAAATTCCAACCGACCCTATCATCGAGTTTTTTGAAAATGAAATTAATGATTTGAAAGCAAAACTGGAAAGAAGTGAAAATCTCCGTCTCCAAACCCTAGAAGAGAAGATGAAATTGGAGCTCCATATTGCCGACATCGTCGATGAGCACAAGATCAAGATGGATGCAATGCGCTTGAAGATTAGAAAAATTAGAAATTATGCCATTCATAAAGAGGCTTGGTATCATTATGGTGTTGGTTCGATAGTTACCATAGTTGTGATTTTTATCGCATTTGTTGTTGGGCTTAAATTCTTTAGATAGTTGTATGTTAGTTTGAACCAATGTCCATGTAGTGTCTGCAAGAATACTCAGGACTACTCTACCTCACAAACCATTCACGTCCACCTGTTGAAGTCCGGTTTCATGGCCGGTTATAATTGTTGGACCAAGCATGGAGAAAGAGGAGTTATAATGGAAGACAATGAGGAAGAAGAGGATAATGACAACTATCCTATGTTCACTGATCACGGTGGTACATCAATGGGGGAAGATGAAGCTGAAAAAGAGCCCATTGTTGATGAGCCCGATGACGATCTTCGTCGGGCCATTCTTGATGCGAAGATAAACTGTGGAAGTCAAAACGAGAGGTTGAAGTTGGAGAGAATGTTAGAGGATCACAACAAATTGTTGTACCCAAATTGTGAAGATGGGCAGAAAAAGCTGGGCACCACACTGGAATTGCTGCAATGGAAGGCAGAGAATGGTACTTCTGACAAGGGATTTGAAAAATTGCTGAAAATAATAAAGAAGATGCTTCCAAAAGATAACGTATTGCCCCCCAGTACGTACGAAGCAAAGAAGGTTGTCTGCCCACTAGGATTAGAGGTGCAGAAGATACATGCGTGCATCAATGACTGTATCCTCTACCGCGGCGAGGAGTACGAGAATTTGAATGCATGTCCGGTATGCGGTGCATTGAGGTATAAGATTAGGCGAGATGACCCTGGTGAAGTTGAGGACGAGGCGCGCCCCAGGAAGAGAGTTCCTGCGAAGGTGATGTGGTATGCTCCTATAATACCACGGTTGAAACATTTGTTCCAAAACAAAGAGCATGCCAAGTTGTTGCGATGGCACAAGGAAGACCGTAAAAAAGACGTGATGCTCAGACACCCGGCTGATGGGTCGCAGTGGAGAAAAATTGACAGAGAGTTTCCGACATTTGCAGATGACGCAAGGAACTTAAGATTTGGTCTAAGTACAGATGGCTTTAATCCCTTTGGAGAGCAGAGCTCCAGTCATAGCACCTGGCCTGTGACTCTATGCATCTATAACCTTCCTCCTTGGTTGTGCATGAAGCGGAAGTTCATTATGATGCCAGTACTCATCCAAGGCCCGAAGCAACCCGGCAACGACATTGATGTGTACCTGAGGCCATTAGTTGAAGAACTTTTACAATTGTGGCGCGAAGAAGGTATACGTGTTTGGGATGAGCACAAACAAGATGAATTTGACCTACGAGCATTGCTGTTCGTGACCATCAATGATTGGCCAGCTCTTAGTAACATATCAGGACAGTCAAACAAGGGATACAATGCATGCACACACTGTTTAGGTGATACTGAAAGTATATATCTGGGAAACAAGAATGTGTACCTGGGGCATCGTCGGTTTCTTCCGGAAAGGCACATCGTAAGAAGGAAAGGCAAGCATTTCAAAGGTTTGCCAGATCACCGGCCAAAGCCTAGACGGCCTACTGGGGATGTAATATATGATATGGTAAAGGATTTAAAAGTAATCTTTGGAAAGGGTCTTGGCGGACAATCTGTTCCAAATGATGCTGACGGACACGTGCCGATGTGGAAGAAGAAATCTATATTCTGGGAGTTACCCTATTGGAAAATCCTAGAGGTTCAGTCTGCAATCGACGTGATGCACGTGACGAAAAATCTCTGCGTGAACCTACTAAACTTCTTGGGCGTGTATGGGAAGACGAAAAATACACCGGAATCACGGCTGGACCAGCAACATATGCACGAACGAGACAACCTGAATGCAGAGAAGTATCAAGGTCCTGCCAGCTACCCTCTTACCAAAGAAGAGAAGAAGATCTTTTTTGAAGTACTAAACAGTATCAAGGTCCCGTCAGGCTTCTCGTCGAATATAAAGGGAATAATTAACATGACAGAGTTGAAGTTTCAGAACCTAAAGTCTCATGACTGCCACGTGATTATGACACAATTACTTCCGATTGCACTGAGGGGGCTCCTGCCGGAAAATGTTCGAGTACCCATTGTTAAGCTATGTGCATTCCTCAATGCAATTTCTCAGAAGGTCATCAATCCAGTAACTCTGCCGGATTTACAGAAGGAAGTGGTCCTATGTCTTGTCAGCTTCGAGTTGGTGTTCCCACCCTCCTTCTTCATTATTATGACGCACCTCATAGTTCATCTAGTCGAAGAGATTTTCGTTCTCGGTCCCGTATTTCTACACAACATGTTCCCCTTTGAGAGGTTCATGGGAGTCCTAAAGAAGTACGTTCATAACCGTGCTAGGCCAGAAGGAAGCATATCCAAGGGCTATGGAACAGAGGAGGTCATTGAGTTTTGTGTTGATTTTATTCCTGACCTCAAGGCAATCGGGGTTTCTCAATCACGCTATGAGGGGAGACTGCGGGGAAAAGAGCACCAACCAAAACAGTGGTATCCGCTTTGATGCAACAAACACCAATGGGCAAAAGGACACATATTATGGTTACATAGAGGAGATATGGGAACTTGAATATGGACCATTTTTTAAAGTCCCTTTGTTCAAGTGCAAATGGTTCAACCTGACAGGCGGGGTACATGTAGACCCGAAGTACGGAATAACTATAGTGGATATGCAGAATCTTGGATACGACACCGAACCATTCGTCCTAGCCAGTGAAGTGGCTCAGGTTTTCTATGTGAAGGACATGTCTAGCAGACCGAAGAAAAGAAAAGATAAGCAAGCAGTGAATGCATCGTACGACGTCGAGCCAAAGCGCCACATAGTTCTTTCAGGGAAAAGAAGCATCGTGGGAGTGGAGGACAAGACAGACATGTCAGAAGATTACAATAAGTTTGATGAAATTCCCCCCTTCACAGTGAAAATTGACCCAACCATCGCGTTGAATGATGAAGATTGTCCATGGATACGACGCGATAAGAAGAAAAAATGACAGACACGAAGAAGTGTTGAATGATGTTGATGTATTGTGGTCATTTGTAATAATGTATGAGATATTTATTTATCCTAACTTGTTCTATACATATGTGTAATAATTGGTAAAATTTTGTTTTGACTGTTAAAAAGTTGAGGGTTTTTCATTAAATATTTAAAATGTTGAATATATTTATCCTAACCTCGGATTTTATTAGTACAACGGTTTTACTCAACTCATCTATTTAAATGTTCAATATATATAACATATTCATATTTACATTTGGAAACATGTAAAGTTTATAAAATATGAACATTTGAAAACATTCATAAAATGAAGAAAAAAATACAAACGGCCGTTTAGTCCCGGTCCGTGGCTACAACCGGGACTAAAGGCCATTTTCGGGCCGCTGCGAAACTTAGCGCGCCAAAAAGCCCACCTTTAGTCCCGGTCCGTGACACCAACCGGGACTAAAGGGGTCTTTAGTCCCGGTTGGTGTCACGGACCGGGACTAAAGGCCGATTTGAGCCTACTTGGTCCCTCTCCGCGGACGCAGACGACTCCTCATTTTTGCCGCCAGGCCCAAGACGCAGACGCCTCCGGGCTCCTCTCACGCGACGTCGCTGCCAGGCTGCCAAAATCTGGCCGCCGCCGCCGCCGTCGCTCGCGTCCCTCTTCCTCGCCGCCGTCCCCCGCGTGCTCCGCCTAAGGTACGGCCCTCTCAAACTCTAGATCGGCGCGGCGGTGGTCCGATGGCACGAACCCTAGCTAGAATCGGCGGCGGCGGTGGTCCGATGACCTTAAATCGGCGGCGGGGACAGTTCGTAGATAGGAAATAAACTTCATTACATTTACTTAGGGGGGGAGGGGGAGGTCCTAGCTAGTCCTCGTCGCCCTCTTCGTCGGAGAGGACGACGTACGGTGGTGCCTCCCACAGATACGCAGGCGGCTGCGCCGGCGGCTGCTGCTGCTGCTCCAGGATGGCGTCCCATGGCGGCGTCCTTGGCTCCTCCAGGATGGCGTCCTGGGGCTCCTCCGGCGGCAGCTGGGGCACAGTCGTGAATACCCACGACTGCCCGAACAGCTCCGGTGGGAATCTCACCGGCTCCTCGTACTCCTCCTCCGGCGGGTCGTAGGCCTCCTCCTCCTGGGCGAGGGCCTGCAGCCAGGTCAGCCCCGGCTGTCCCTGTGGCGGAGGCGGGGGTGGAGGCGGTCCCTGCGGCGGCAGACCGTGCGGCGGCGGCAGTGCGTCCTGCACCACCATCTCCCAGCGGCGGCGCTCGTCGTCGACGAAGGCCTGCCGGGACGCCGCCATGGCTGCCTTCATGGCGTCGTCGACGTCGTCGTCCTCGTCCATGGGGGCGGCCTCGCCGTCGGAGTCGACCTCCAACCATTGGTCGAGGTCGTCCATCCCCTCCGGGAGCGCCGGGTACTCCGTGCGCTCCACCGGCGGCACCGGGGCCGGCGCGAAGTAGCTCCGGCACCGCTCGTCGTGCTCCTCCTGGAACCATTGGTCCCAGTAGGGGGAGCCCGGCGCGTACGCCGGGTCGTCGAGGAGGTGATTGGGGAGGAGGCTGCGCCGGCGTGCGATCTCCACCGCCCTGGCCGTGGGGTCGGTCGGGATCGGCGGCACCGCAATCCGTTGCGGATTCAGGTGCCAGTTGTCCGGGAGGTGGACGTCCGACCAGCGCACCGGGACGGCGTTCTCCCAGTGCCACTGCGCCTCCTCCACCCGGACGTACCGGCGGTAGCGCTTCTTCTTGGCGGCCGGCCCGCCGGCATGCGGACCGGCACGACGCGGGTCCGCGCCGACGATGCGCACTCCGCGCGGCGCCGACGATGGTGGTGGTGGAGGAGGAGCAAGGGGAGGCAGTCCAGCGCCCCGGCGACGGCCGGAGTGGCCAGAGCCCGAGCCGCTGGACTCGGACTGGTGCTTGCCGCCTGCCGCCTGGCCACCACCGCTTCGACATTGCTCCGGCTCCGGCGAGGGCGAGGGCTAGGACTAGGGCTAGGGCACGTTCGATGGAGTGTGGGGAGGGCGGCGGGGCTGTGTGAGGTCGCCATCGCGCACGGCCGGGGTTTAAAAAGGACGGGGGCCGCGTCCACCGTGGCCAGCATTGACTGCGGGACGGGAAGCCGAGGAGGCCGTCCAGTCGCTTGCAGCTGGGCCAGGAGCATTGACTGCGGGGCTCGGACGGTTGGGTGGCGGGGGAGACGAGGGAACGTGGCGGTCGGGTGGCGGTTCCCACGCGCGATGTGGCCGAGTGGGCTGACCGCGCGGCGGTTGGGTGGCGGGGTGGCCGGGTCGCTGGCTGGTGGGCCAGCCTTGACCACGCGCTACTGGCCAGTGGGTGGACGCGGGGGATGGATTTTTCTAAGGGACCAGCCGCTATTGGCCAGGTGCCGGGCCACATATTTTTTAAAGGACCAGGGGGCTGATTTTTCTAAAGGACCAGCCGCTACGTACTGGCCAGGTGCCTGGCCCTATTTTTTTTCAGGACCAAGGGCTGTCATTCAGGACCAAGGGCTGTCATTATTTTGGGGTGTCATTTTATGTGTAATTCTATGTCAAAAAAATTACAAACACATATAATTGATTGCAGGTACATTGAGCTATGGCGGACATTCCCTTAATTATTGATGAGGAGCATGAAGATAAAATGCAACGAATAATCTATGCGAGTGCCCGTGAAGAAGATTATTCCGGAGGACAAGGCGGTGGAGATGATGATGGACAACAAGGCGGTGGAGAAGATGATGGACGACAAGGCGATGAAGATGATGATTTCAGCTCACAATTTCTGAACGACTGCGGTGAGGGATTTCTGTTTGACGATGAAGCGCCCTTAACGACAAACTCCGGCGAGGTATATACATATATTATATAGGCTGACAATTGATCGATCGATCATGTATATATATGCATTTGTTAATTGCACGTGTTAATTAACGATTCATTTTCCAGCCCGCTGGATCGAGCAAATCTGTAAATAATGTTCCTCCTCGAGGCCTGACGAAGAGGATGGCCAGCGATGCTCCGAGGCTAACGATAGAGGAAGTTTCTCAGAGTGGCGAACCGCTGGCACCCATAGCGACCTGTCGTAAATTTGTAAATCAAGCTGGAGTCATTGTTAGGGACATTCTCCCGATCACCATTGCAGAATGGCATAAGCCGAAGGGTGTGGATGAGGATGATGCTTGTTATGTCCATGATCATACGAAAGAATTGCTTTTCGATACGCTCATGATACATTTCAACATACCAGAAGGCAAGACGGAGAAAGTGAAGGAGTGGACTCTTAAGAAGATGGCCACACAATTCCAGAGCTGGAAGAAAACACTATGGAGAAAGTATGAAGATGAAGATCCAGCTAATTTCACCGGAGCACTCGAGAAGATAAAACATTCCTGGCCCGCATTCAAGGCGTACAAGAATTCCTCTACTGCCGTGGCTCGATCGGTCGTAAATAAGAGAAATGCTGGGAAGAAGGAATACCACCATAGGTTGGGTACAGGTGGCTACAAGTCTGCCATTCCCAAATGGTTAGCCTTTGAAGCGGAACTGGTTGCTAAAGGGATCACTCCACAGACTTTGAACTGGCCCGAGAGGGCCAAGTTTTGGTTGTTCGCGCATGGCGCAGTGTTGGACCCAGAGACGGGGTTAATTGTTGCAAAGGGAAAATGGAAGAAAAAGGTTGAAACAATCGTTCCGTTGCTTATTGACGCAATAGATAAAGTTCGAAAGGGAGAGTACCATCCCGAGAGAGAGAACGACGAGCTGACACTCGCACTGGGGAATCCCGAACACAACGGACGATTACGAGGCTTTCCCGGCGGTACCAACTTGAAGGAAGGGTTTCCGGACTGTGCTGACAGTTATAGAAGCCGTGGGAGAAAGAAGCAAAAGGAGTTAGACCGTTTATCAGAATTGGAGCGCATGGTTTCCGGACTGCGCTGTCAGATTGACTGTAGCGCCCCGACCCCAGAACTATACAGTGGAACGTTGTGTAACCGGTCATGCTACACAATTGAGGGTTACTGGGTTTACCAATCCCAGGCCAATACTCCTTGGCAGGTGTGCTCGGAATGGATCATCGGCACACAACACCTCAATCATGCCATAAGCTCAGACATCGCTTCCATGTATAGTAAAGAGACCGAGACTTGTGGAACGAACTGGCACATCACAGACTCTACGACACAAAGATATCATAGTTCAACTCATATAATTGAGAAAGATAGCAAATGACACATCAGAGGTCACTGACCCATCATTACAACAAGCGGAAGCAAATTAAAGTTGTCTAAACAACAAGATCCAAATTATGGCCTAAGAGGCCTACAGATAAACATCCCGTGCCAGCCTGTTCCATGACGTCCCAAGCTGCCACCTGGGAACCCCATACTACTCGTCGAAGTCAACATAGAACCCACCTTCCAGTTCGGTGGCGTCCTCCTCTGAAACAAATAATAAGCAACAAAGCAAGGCTGAGTACGACGTACTCGCAAGAATTAGTAGGGCGATATAGGCCCGATGCTGACGGAGGCTGCAAAGCTATATAAGTGGTTGTTTTGCATAAAGCTAGTTTTGTTTCCTTCCGAAGACTAGGACTCATGGCATCGTCTAATCAGAAGGTTTTCATAAGGAGATAAGAGGGTAACACTTTCTCTTCGGTTCACGGGGAACCTACTGTAATCAGCAACTCCAACTATCTCCACCAAGGCACTCCCTCGAATCTCCCTCGAGGAAATGAACCTTTAAACACACGTTGATTATGCAACCTCTAGCTGCCATTTGATTAAAGGTTCAGGTTCTCTATGATCTCACCTATCTCACCAAGATTTGTCCATAACCGTGGACACGGCTTTTCGAAAAGATTAAACCCTGCAGGGGTGTACTGTTTTTACCATTGGTACCGTCCGACCCCTTGCCTATGCAATTTAGCTCTCTTCCGGGGAAAGCCGGCAGGGCGGGCGCGGTTAAACCTTTACAAAGCATGAGACTATCCAAGGGCCATCGTGACGACAGGACAAGTTCAGCGCCTATTTCAACACCCTGCCCCATCGCCACTCCTAGCACATCCACCATCATCACCATCATCATTCTTTTTCATCACCAGTCACACACTCGCAAATGGAAAGCGCAAACTAGAGGACCCTTGGATACGCCCGCGCTAATTATTCGGTTAGTAAGGAGCCCATACTCCCACCTTTGGAAGCACGCTCGGTTCTTGGATCGGTCGATAAGAACTCACACCTAGGGGCCAGAATGAGACAAAACACCAACGACCTTGTTGGCAACTCATCCCAGCCTTTTATCAAATTAATTATTGACACAAGCATCCACCACTGTCCGAACATTCCATTCACTTCACATTCATGGAAATAATCAACGGACAACTTAAGCATTCGACTAAGCATGGCTAAGCATATCTAAGCATGACATACAACAGATATGATTTATCTCAGGCCAACACTTCAACCTATGGTTCATAGGTGGGGAAACAGGTAATGGTTCAGGGAACATGCAATGATAGGATATTATATACACTGACCAAAACTTGTCACCAGAATCGAATGCAGTAATAGTATGGTGGATAAAATACTTGGGTAATATGAGATATGCCAAGAAGGTTAGGTTAGCTCTTGCCTTGCTGGTAGTACTGGTCGCGCTGGTTGTCAAGGTATTGTGGTGGAACCTCGACTCCAGAATCTACCGAAACACAAACAACACAAGAAAGGAAATAAATAACAAGAATACAAGGTGCAATGCACAATCATGATGATATGGTCATATTATGCATTGGAAAGGTATTGGGCATCTCCCACAAGTTAAATGGAACCCCTAAAATAAATATTGCAATTAACGGGTCAAAACTCCATCTTTAACTTAGTGATTTAGGTAATTAACCAAAACATCCAGTACTGAAATATGAGGTATATATGCATGAAAATGACATTATTAGATAGGTATTAACCCACTGATCATTTTGGTATATCATTTGCAATTTTTGAGCTAATATTGAACAAGTTATGGCATTTCTAATATTTGATTTAATTCTGCCATTTATTTATTTTTAAGGGGCAGCACCAAAATTAAATCTACAAGCCTCTCAATTGTCATATTATGGTAGCTTAAGGCTTGCTGAACATTTTGGGCTATTGTTCATAATTTTTGAGCAATTACAACTCAAGTTATGCATTTTCTAAAACTAGAATTAAATCTGCCATTTTAGTAAATTTTATGAAACAGCAATTTAAATGTTCATCATTGCATGGAAAATGGAACTAGCATGTAGATGTTGTTTTCCTGAACATTTTGAGAGCTTAACCATAATTTTTGGACAATTATTCATAGAGTTATGGACTTTCCAAAATCAACCCTATTTCTGCCATTTTAGTATTCAGCAAATAAAGACAATTTATTTTGACAAATTAAATTAACCAAAGGTACTAACAGATAGACATTTTATTGCTGAGCATTTTGACATATTATTTGCAATTTTTGGACAAGTGGTTCAAAAGTTATGCAATTTCAATGTTCAACATCATTTTCTGTTATTTGAATTTAATTCCAGAATTTGGCCGAAACCGTTTTGCACCCGGGTGGAGCTAGCCGCAGAGACAGACAAGCGGGGCCGGGCCACGTTGGCGTCCACGTCGGTGCGCAGGCCCAGTGGCAGGTTTGACCGGCGCCGGGCGGCCAGGACCGGCGCGAGCGCGCGGTCACCGACGGCGATGTCGTGGACGGATCCGTCGCACGCGTGCACGAGGGGTCCCGGGAGGAGGCGCGTTGCACTCAGCACGGCGAGGGGAAACGGGTGGCGGCGCTAGGGACCATACGGTCGCCGGAAAACTCATCGGCGACGAGCTACGGCGGACGCGGCAATTCGGCCTAACGGGCTACGGCGATGCAGAGAGGAAGAGGGAGGAGGAAGAGGTCCAGGAGGACCGTGATCTCACCCTGAGCACGTAGGGATGCTCGTCGGTGGCGGAGGAGGGCTGACGTCGCCGGAATCGTGCTCGGACGGCGGCGGGTGGCGGCGGCGGAGACGGTTTAATCCGCGCGAACGGCGGCGTCCTAGCTCGCAGGGCTCGGGGAGGATGTAGAGGAGAGCACGGCAGAGACGATGGCGCGGACCGATCTGCTCCTAGCGGCCTGAGTCGACGGCGATGTGCGGCGGCGCTCGGCTCAGTCCACGGTCATCGCGCCGTCGCTTCTAGGGTTTGCTGCAGGGGAAAAAGGAGGGGGGAGGCGAGGCAGGTGGTCGAGGGGGTGCATCTTAACCTCCACGGGGGCCAGGGGAGCGAGGGAGCCGCGACAGTGGCGACGAGGTCCGTCGGCAACGGCGACTGTCGAGGAGGCGGTCGCTACAAGCGTGAGGACGACGGCAACTTTGCAGAAACCCCCCTGCCTGCCTATTCCCCTTTTTTTGTTTTAATTCCTTTAAAAGAACAGCAGCCTTTTCTATTTAATTGAGGCACCAAAACAGTTTTAAAAATTCTGCAAAAATTCACAGAGCCCACATATATTATTTAGAACCTGTGGTAAAAGTTTCAGCCCATTTGGAAAACATTTCATGTGTCAATATTTCATAATTTGTTTTCTTGAATTTGTGGCTTCAATTAATTGTTTGCATTTTCAAATGCATTTAAATTTGGCAACCAGCATGTTTGAAGTTGTTGGAACTTCCTGGACAAATATGTGTATTTGTTTTGCAACTTGGTTCACCATCTACCTCTCCCATTTGGTTTCTCAACTATTGCCCCTTTATTATTTCATGAGAAGCAAATTGAATAGATATGCCATGATGCAAAAAGTGAAAATTTTACTCATATTTTCTGGGTCCAAAAGTGGGGCTGTTACAACTCTATCCCCCTTACAGGAATCTCGTCCCGAGATTCTAAGCTGGAGTGAAGAAGGCGGGGTATTCCTGACGAAGACTAGTTTCACTTTCCCAGGTTGCTTCGTCTTCGGAATGGTTAGACCACTGGATTTTGAGGAACTTGATGGATTTATTGCGAGTCTTCCTTTCCGATTCATCCAAGATGCGGACAGGATGCTCACGGTAAGTCAGATCTTCCTGAATATCCAACTCTTCATGATTGACCCCACGGATAGGATCTTTAAAGCAGCGACGGAGTTGAGACACATGGAATACATCATGCACATCCGGGAAATTTTCTGGGAGCTCGAGTTGATAGGAGAGATCACCTCGCTTGGCTAGGACGGTGAAAGGACCAACGAAACGGGGTTCCAATTTTCCCTTGATCCCGAAGCGACGAACGCCTCGGAGGGGAGAGACTCGAAGATAGGCTTTGTCACCAATTTCATAGTGAACCTCCTGATGATGCTTATCATAGTAGCTCTTCTGCCTGGACTGGGCAATCTTCAGATTCTCCCGAATGATGCGGACTTTCTCTTCAGCCTCATTGATTACATCAGGACCAAAGAGTGGCCTCTCTCTCCGGTTTCAGACCAGTTTAGAGGGGTCCGACATTTCCGTCCATAGAGAACCTCAAAGGGGGCCATCTGCAGACTAGCTTGATAACTGTTGTTGTAGGAAAACTCAGCGAAGGGAAGATACTTTTCCCAACTTTTTCCGAAGGAAATGACACATGCCCGAAGCATGTCCTCCAGAACTTGGTTGACCCTTTCAGTTTGGCCATCGGTTTGAGGATGATAAGCTGTACTGAAGTTGAGACGGGTTCCCATAGCAGTTTGGAAACTTCGCCAAAATCTGGATACGAACAGACTTCCCCTATCAGAGATAATCCTTAACGGAACTCCATGCAACGGAACAATCCGGGTTGCATATAACTCTGCAAGTTGACTGGCATTGATATCCTCACGGACGGGAAGAAAATGGGCGACTTTGGATAGGCGATCGATGACTACCCAAATTGCATTATTTCCCCTCTGAGACCTTGGGAATCCGGTAATGAAGTCCATGCCAACTTCATCCCATTTCCATTCGGGAATGGCTATGGGGCGGAGAGTACCAGCTGGCCTTTGATGTTCAGCCTTCACACGGCGGCAGACGTCGCATTCAGCGACATACTCGGCAATCTCGCGCTTCATGCAAGACCACCAGAATTGAGGGCGAAGATCTTGGTACATCTTGGTGCTACCCGGATGAATAGATGGGTGACTCGTGAGCTTCGGAGAGGATCAACTCTTTTGTATTCCCACTCTTGGGCACCACCAGACGGTTACCGAAGTAGACGACACCATTGTCATCAACCGAGAAACATTTGGCTTTCCCATTGGCTATCTTCTCCTTGATCTCGAGGATTTCAGCATCATTTTGCTGGGCAGCCTTGATATCATCCTCGAGGGTGGATTTGATCTCTAGGTTGGCCAAATATCCGGAGGGAACAATCTCCAGATTCAGACGTGCGAACTCTTCATGAAGAGCGGGCTGAGCTCGCTCAATCATCAGGGTATTGCAATAAGATTTGCGGCTCAGGGCATCGGCCACGACATTGGCTTTGCCAGGCTGATAGTTGAGGGTCACATCGTAGTCCTTGATTAACTCCAACCATCTTCTCTGTCGAAGGTTCAGATCCGGTTGAGTGAAAAGGTATTTCAGACTTTGATGGTCAGAGAAGATCTCGCAACGGTTACCCAACAGGTAGGGCCTCCATTGCTTTAGAGCATGAACCACAGCAGCAAGCTCTAGATCATGAGTAGGGTAGTTTTGCTCATGTGGTTTGAGTTGACGGGAAGCATAGGCGACGACATGCCCTTCTTGCATCAATACACAGCCCAAGCCCTGTAGTGATGCATCACAATAGACAACGAAGTCCTTGTCGGTGTCTGGAAGGACAAGTACAGGAGTGGTCGTGAGTTTGACTTTTAGGGTTTGGAAGCTTTCTTCGGCCTTGTCAGTCCAGATGAATTTCTTATCTTTCTTGAGAAGGTCGGTCAAGGCTTTGGCTATCTTGGAGAAACCTTCGATGAATCGGCGGTAGTAGCCCGCTAACCCAAGGAAGCTGCGGATGTCTTTGACAGACTTTGGGGTAGGCCAATCCAGTATCGACTGAATCTTGTCAGGTATAACGGACACTCCGTAAGCTGACACCACATGGCCTAGGAAGACGAGTTCCTTTAGCCAGAACTCACACTTTGAGAACTTAGCATAGAGGCGATGTTCGCGGAGCTTGGTCAGAACTAGGCGAAGATGTTCATCATGCTCTTCATCGATTTTGGAATAGATGAGGATATCATCAATATAGATGATGACGAACTTGTCAAGGTACTCGTGGAAGATCGAGTTCATTAGCCTCATGAAGGTAGCTGGAGCATTAGTGAGACCAAATGACATGACGGTATACTCATACAGCCCATAACGGGTAGTGAATGCCGTTTTAGGAATATCCTCCTTCCTGATTTTGATCTGATGGTAGCCTGACCGCAGATCCATCTTGGAGAACACAGTTGCACCCGCTAACTGATCGAAGAGATCATTCATTCGGGGGATAGGATATTTGTTTTTGATGGTCACCGCATTCAGAGGGCGGTAATCAACAACCAGACGAGGAACATTGGTATCCCTCTTCTTGACAAAGATGACGGGGCAGCCCCAGGGGGAACTACTAGGCCGAATGAAGTCCTTCTCCAACAATTCATCTAGTTGCTTTTTCAGTTCAGTCAATTCTTCTGTCGGCATTCGGTATGGCCTCTTGGAAATCGGGGCAGTCCCGGGAACCAGTTCAATAACAAACTCAACAGTTCGATCTGGCGGCATGCCAGGCAATTCTTCAGGAAAGACGTCGGGAAAGTCACACACCACACCTATCTCATGCATTTCTGGCGGGTTGATGCCTTCCATAAAGTAAAGGCTGATCTCCGGAGAGAGAGGAGCGGCAGCGGTTGGAATTTTGGAATACGGGGACCGGTACGTCACTGGCCCGTCGGTTGGGTGGATCACGACGACAGTCTTGTCAGCGCAGTCCAAGTTAGCCTTATATTTGACCAGCCAGTCCATACCCAGAATGACATCTATACCAACTGACTTCAGGGCTATCAACTGGAACGGGAAGGACCAGTAGCCTAAGCAAATTCGGACCTCCGGGGTAATCCAGTCAGTTAGCCAACTAGAGCCCGGTGTTTTAACCTTTAAAGGGGAGTTCATGTTCAAGAACTCTATTTGGTGGCTAACTGCGAAAGCTATGGATATGAATGAATGCGATGCACCAGAATCAAACAAGACCGCAGCTGGATATCCATTGATTCGGAGCTCACCCATGAGAACACCGGGGTCCTCTTCAGCGGCTTCAGCAGAAACGTGGTTCAGACGACCACGGCTAACAGTAGCAGCTTTGGCAGCGGGTGTAGGAGGTGCTGGTGCTGGTGTAGAGCTCTGGCCTTCTGGGGACACTCACTGGAGTAGTGACCTGGCTGACCACAGGCGTAGCAAGTGAGCCCCGGCGGCGCAGGTGGACGAGGACGGAATCCACTTCCAGCCGCACCCACAGTCGATGTAGCTGGGCGAGGCGGAGGTGGCTTGTGTCCTGTAGGCTTGGGCACGAAAGGAGCACGGGGCACCGAGCTGAACGGCACGAACACCCTGCGCTTCTTGGCTTCGGAGGATGAGGAGCCCTGGTGGTCCACGGGAGCTGACTTCCTGGAAGCCTCTAGCTCCTTCCTGCCTTGCTCCAGGGTTAGAGCCTGATTGTACAGCTCCTGAAAGGACGGGAACTTGAAAGGTAACAGCTCATAACGAAGCTGCGGATTCAGACCCTTGCGGAACAGATACTGTCGGTCCTCATCGTTGGTCACGTCCCGAGGGGCGTAACGAGACAGGTGATTGAACTCCCGCCCGTAAGCTTGGAGATCCATCCGACCCTGGTTCAGATTCAGGAACTCCCTTCTCTTCAAGTCCATGACGGGCTTAGGGATATAAGCCGTACGGAATGCAGTGCGGAATTCCTCCCAGGTGAACACATGACCAGCGGCAGACATTGCCACATGGCTTTCCCACCAAGAGCCAGCGGCTCCCATCAGAAGGTAGGTTGCAAAGTTCACTTGCTCAGCAGCTGGAACATGCAGCGCTGCGAACTTGCGCTCCAGGGCACGCAGCCAATCATCAGCATCCAACGGCTCCTTAGCGAAAGCGAAGGTGGGAGGCTGGGACCGTAGAAAGTCATTGAGGTTGTTACATTCAGTGTTCCTCCTGTCACCCTGCTGCACCAACTGAGCGAGCAGGTTCTCATTGCGCACTCGACCCTGCTCGATGATCATCAAAACCTCCGCCATAGTGGGTGGCGGTGGTGGCTCAGGGTTGCTGTTTTCACCACGACGGGTAGGAGCCATTCTGAAGATTTGGAACAAGGACACAATTAGAAGCCACTTAGGTGAAAACACCCATGGATTGCAACAATTTAGCAGGAGTGATCAAGGAAGAACATGTATCATCGCATCAACATGGCAGGAAAAATAATTGAACTGATCAGACATTAGCCAGTCGGAATAAAACCCATTAAGTGATTCAAGTACAAGCTCACAAGCTTTTAGTATGCATTACACGAATGGGGAAATAGATGATACAAGTCATTAGATTCGAATACAACAAGTCCAACTTGAAAGGAAACCACTACAGATAGTGGGTATCTCGCCCATCACGCAGGAAGGCATAGATACGATACAAGGTACCCGCAGATACCAGTCGCCTAGAAGTACTGAACGTATTCCGGGAGACGCACAGAGCGAGTGCGGAAACGGCGTGCACTTGCGGGCTGGTTGACATAAGGCGGCGTGTGCACGTCACCACCGGCCTCTCGAGCAGGTCCACGCGGTGGAATGGTGCCACCCACACTCGAGCTGCTCATAAAGTGGGGCAGCGCCATCGGCATAGGCGAAAGGAGCTCCGGGGGAAGCACCCCGCCGTGGACGTATGACTCCAAGGTCGTCAGCGTGTGACGGTGACTGTCACGAGCGGCCACTGCGTAGAGGTACCACTGACGAGCACGAAGGTCCAACGCTCTCACCATCTCGATAAGAGCTCGGTGACTCTGTTCCGGCTCAGTTGAGGGATCCGAGTACCTCACAACATAACACCCCTCCTGACCTTCATCAGCCGCGGGGAAGTGGTAGAAGTCGGAACTCGGGTTGTCTAAGTACTCATTGTAACCGCGGTACACTGAGAGACCGTTGAAGGCAGCCTCCTGAACAGCCTGCTCAACTGTCATTCCCACACCGGCATGCTGGTGCTGGATTCTATCTCCATCCTCGTTGAGGACACGGACCTGACAGTAGAACTGGCCCTGCCCATACGGCATGTGCTCCTCATACACAACATACTCAGGATACCACGGGCAACCCTGGCTGGCCAAGGCAGCAGCAAACAGGGCGGGAAACCCGCGGACACCCTCGCAGCGAGTAAGACAGACAACAAGCCCCGTAGGCGGCATCTGTAACAACAACAGGATAGATCAACAGTTAGGAACGGAAGGAGACTCACAATTTTATCTAGACGGTAAGAACCCAACCCCGAGATCCTAACTTGATTCAACTGTAAAACAAATTGAGGTAAGGTGACTCAGAATTAGAGCGAATTGGGTAAGGAGTAAAAAGAATTCCTAAGAGGGTTTTCACAACTCATTTTATTTCATAAATAATTTTTCACGAACACTAGACTTGACATCGACCAGTAGAACGGGTTTCCTACAGGCAGTCCTGCTCTGATACCAATTTGTAGCGCCCCGACCCCAGAACTATACAGTGGAACGTTGTGTAACCGGTCATGCTACACAATTGAGGGTTACTGGGTTTACCAATCCCAGGCCAATACTCCTTGGCAGGTGTGCTCGGAATGGATCATCGGCACACAACACCTCAATCATGCCATAAGCTCAGACATCGCTTCCATGTATAGTAAAGAGACCGAGACTTGTGGAACGAACTGGCACATCACAGACTCTACGACACAAAGATATCATAGTTCAACTCATATAATTGAGAAAGATAGCAAATGACACATCAGAGGTCACTGACCCATCATTACAACAAGCGGAAGCAAATTAAAGTTGTCTAAACAACAAGATCCAAATTATGGCCTAAGAGGCCTACAGATAAACATCCCGTGCCAGCCTGTTCCATGACGTCCCAAGCTGCCACCTGGGAACCCCAGACTACTCGTCGAAGTCAACATAGAACCCACCTTCCAGTTCGGTGGCGTCCTCCTCTGAAACAAATAATAAGCAACAAAGCAAGGCTGAGTACGACGTACTCGCAAGAATTAGTAGGGCGATATAGGCCCGATGCTGACGGAGGCTGCAAAGCTATATAAGTGGTTGTTTTGCATAAAGCTAGTTTTGTTTCCTTCCGAAGACTAGGACTCATGGCATCGTCTAATCAGAAGGTTTTCATAAGGGGATAAGAGGGTAACACTTTCTCTTCGGTTCACGGGGAACCTACTGTAATCAGCAACTCCAACTATCTCCACCAAGGCACTCCCTCGAATCTCCCTCGAGGAAATGAACCTTTTAGCACACGTTGATTATGCAACCTCTAGCTGCCATTTGATTAAAGGTTCAGGTTCTCTATGATCTCACCTATCTCACCAAGATTTGTCCATAACCGTGGACACGGCTTTTCGAAAAGATTAAACCCTGCAGGGGTGTACTGTTTTTACCATTGGTACCGTCCGACCCCTTGCCTATGCAATTTAGCTCTCTTCCGGGGAAAGCCGGCAGGGCGGGCGCGGTTAAACCTTTACAAAGCATGAGACTATCCAAGGGCCATCGTGACGACAGGACAAGTTCAGCGCCTATTTCAACACCCTGCCCCATCGCCACTCCTATCACCACCATCATCACCATCATCATTCTTTTTCATCACCAGTCACACACTCGCAAATGGAAAGCGCAAACTAGAGGACCCTTGGATACGCCCGCGCTAATTATTCGGTTAGTAAGGAGCCCATACTCCCACCTTTGGAAGCACGCTCGGTTCTTGGATCGGTCGATAAGAACTCACACCTAGGGGCCAGAATGAGACAAAACACCAACGACCTTGTTGGCAACTCATCCCAGCCTTTTATCAAATTAATTATTGACACAAGCATCCACCACTGTCCGAACATTCCATTCACTTCACATTCATGGAAATAATCAACGGACAACTTAAGCATTCGACTAAGCATGGCTAAGCATATCTAAGCATGACATACAACAGATATGATTTATCTCAGGCCAACACTTCAACCTATGGTTCATAGGTGGGGAAACAGGTAATGGTTCAGGGAACATGCAATGATAGGATATTATATACACTGACCAAAACTTGTCACCAGAATCGAATGCAGTAATAGTATGGTGGATAAAATACTTGGGTAATATGAGATATGCCAAGAAGGTTAGGTTAGCTCTTGCCTTGCTGGTAGTACTGGTCGCGCTGGTTGTCAAGGTATTGTGGTGGAACCTCGACTCCAGAATCTACCGAAACACAAACAACACAAGAAAGGAAATAAATAACAAGAATACAAGGTGCAATGCACAATCATGATGATATGGTCATATTATGCATTGGAAAGGTATTGGGCATCTCCCACAAGTTAAATGGAACCCCTAAAATAAATATTGCGATTAACGGGTCAAAACTCCATCTTTAACTTAGTGATTTAGGTAATTAACCAAAACATCCAGTACTGAAATATGAGGTATATGCATGAAAATGACATTATTAGATAGGTATTAACCCACTGATCATTTTGGTATATCATTTGCAATTTTGAGCTAATATTGAACAAGTTATGGCATTTCTAATATTTGATTTAATTCTGCCATTTATTTATTTTTAAGGGGCAGCACCAAAATTAAATCTACAAGCCTCTCAATTGTCATATTATGGTAGCTTAAGGCTTGCTGAACATTTTGGGCTATTGTTCATAATTTTTGAGCAATTACAACTCAAGTTATGCATTTTCTAAAACTAGAATTAAATCTGCCATTTTAGTAAATTTTATGAAACAGCAATTTAAATGTTCATCATTGCATGGAAAATGGAACTAGCATGTAGATGTTGTTTTCCTGAACATTTTGAGAGCTTAACCATAATTTTTGGACAATTATTCATAGAGTTATGGAATTTCCAAAATCAACCCTATTTCTGCCATTTTAGTATTCAGCAAATAAAGACAATTTATTTTGGTTAATTAATTCAACCAAAGGTACTAACAGATAGACATTTTATTGCTGATCATTTTGACATATTATTTGCAATTTTTGGACAAGTGGTTCAAAAGTTATGCAATTTCAAAGTTCAACATCATTTTCTGTTATTTGAATTTAATTCCAGAATTTGGCCGAAACCGTTTTGCACCCGGGTGGAGCTAGCCGCAGAGACAGACAAGCGGGGCCGGGCCACGTTGGCGTCCACGTCGGTGCGCAGGCCCAGTGGCAGGTTTGACCGGCGCCGGGCGGCCAGGACCGGCGCGAGCGCGCGGTCACCGACGGCGATGTCGTGGATGGATCCGTCGCACGCGTGCACGAGGGGTCCCGGGAGGAGGCGCGTTGCACTCAGCACGGCGAGGGGAAACGGGTGGCGGCGCTAGGGACCATACGGTCGCCGGAAAACTCATCGGCGACGAGCTACGGCGGACGCGGCAATTCGGCCTAACGGGCTACGGCGATGCAGAGAGGAAGAGGGAGGAAGAAGAGGTCCAGGAGGACCGTGATCTCACCCTGAGCACGTAGGGATGCTCGTCGGTGGCGGAGGAGGGCTGACGTCGCCGGAATCGTGCTCGGACGGCGGCGGGTGGCGGCGGCGGAGACGGTTTAATCCGCGCGAACGGCGGCGTCCTAGCTCGCAGGGCTCGGGGAGGATGTAGAGGAGAGCACGGCAGAGACGATGGCGCGGCCCGATCTGCTCCTAGCGGCCTGAGTCGACGGCGATGTGCGGCGGCACTCGGCTCAGTCCACGGTCATGGCGCCGTCGCTTCTAGGGTTTGCTGCAGGGGAAAAAGGAGGGGGGAGGCGAGGCAGGTGGTCGAGGGGGTGCATCTTAGCCTCCACGGGGGCCAGGGGAGCGAGGGAGCCGCGACAGTGGCGACGAGGTCCGTCGGCAACGGCGACTGTCGAGGAGGCGGTCGCTACAGCGTGAGGACGACGGCAACTTTGCAGAAACCCCCCCTGCCTGCCTTTTCCCCTTTTTTTGTTTTATTTCCTTTAAAAGAACAACAACCTTTTCTATTTAATTGAGGCACCAAAACAGTTTTAAAAATTCTGCAAAAATTCACAGAGCCCACATATATTATTTAGAACCTGTGGTAAAAGTTTCAGCCCATTTGGAAAACATTTCATGTGTCAATATTTCATAATTTGTTTTCTTGAATTTGTGGCTTCATTTAATTGTTTGCATTTTCAAATGCATTTAAATTTGGCAACCAGCATGTTTGAAGTTGTTGGAACTTCCTGGACAAATATGTGTATTTGTTTTGCAACTTGGTTCACCATCTACCTCTCCCATTTGGTTTCTCAACTATTGCCCCTTTATTATTTCATGAGAAGCAAATTGAATAGATATGCCATGATGCAAAAAGTGAAAATTTTACTCATATTTTCTGGGTCCAAAAGTGGGGCTGTTACATTGACTCAATCAGCCAGCACCGGGCACCTAATCAACAGCAGCAACAAGTCGACGTCGTCCAAGAACCGCGAAGAAGCAGCGTGGGTTCCACTCCGCTACAAGTATCTGCCGCAATAATAGAACAGCCGGCGGCTCACTACCCCGTGGATGATATCACGGAGAAGACGGAGTGTGAGCTTCATATGTTAATGAAGAACATATCCTTCAAGGTGGCGGTCGGCTATGCGTTACCAAACGAACCTGGAGCAAGCTACCATCTTGGTCAGATTCCAGCTGGCTATGCTCGTGTCGGGGTGGATGCTATTATACCGGGATTTGAGGCACTTGAGCTTGACTATCCTGGAGGTGACGATGAGACGACACTGGGACAAGTCAAGCACGGTTTCGTTCTATGGAACAAGAAATACATCGTGCTTCCAGGCTCAGCACCAAGGCCACCGACTCCTCCAAGTAGAAGTCCACCACCTACAAGTCCACCCTTCCTACCCCAGAGGGACCCCAGCGCGAGTCCGTCTCCATCTCCAGCTACACCAGTACGGTCTCCATCTCCAGCTACACCAGCACGGTCTCCATCTCCAGAGCCAGTCCAGCGGTCTCCATCTCCAGAGCCAGTCCAGCGGTCTCCATCTCCAGAGCCAGTCCAGCGGTCTCCATCTCCAGAGCCAGTCCAGCGGTCTCCGCCTTATAAGTGGTTTGATGCGAAGAGGGCCGTTAATGGTTCGCCTCCTAAGAAGAGACAGAAAAAGCCGCGAAAAGTGAAGACTCCTGAGAAGTTACCTTACGAGAGGACTGTCGAGGAATCCGAAGCCATCAGGAGGGCCGAGGTTAAAGCCCATTTTACAAAGAAACCGCCCCCGGAAGAACTACCCAGCATCAAAGGGCTTCCTCGTGACAAACTACATCACACTATTAGGTGCTTATACAACCCTCCACCAAGGCCGTCATCAGACTATGAGCGCTCTATTGAAAAGTCATACGACTCGGTGTTGGAGAACCGGAAATGCGGGAAACAGATAGCCCAGCTGGGACAACAAGCTACGCAATCGCTCCCTCCGCTTAAGGTACTTACCGACAAAGACGCCCACCGTATGGTACCTCAGGGAAGTGTCCGCCACTTCCCTGAGGAACCTTATAGGGTGCCTTATCGATATGTTCAAGGCAAGTCTTTGGTCACAACTGAGGTGGCCAAGTTACTACCAACAAGGATGCGTCAGTTGAATTCATGGTACATGAAAGTCGCAAAGAAAGGTATAATAGGTATCATGGCAAAAGTTAGAAAGGAGGAACACTTCTACGATGACTACGGTGTGCAAATTGATTTTTCCGAACTTTTCCAATTATACAATGGTTTACCCCTCGATAAAGCAATCATCAGTATCTTTTGTCTGTAAGTTATTTATTTTTGTAATTTAATTAAGTCTTTATATATATATATATATAGCTCACAGCACATTCTAATTTTGGTACGCTATTTGTGCAGAAAGAAGATGATCGACTACAAAAGGGAAATAATAAAACCGGTGGAGATTGGTTTCATGGACCCTAATGTTATTCATGAAGTGAGCATAAGGAAGAAACCACAAGTTGTAAAGGGAGTAATGATAGAGGCTTTCAAGCGACACCAAGACAAAAAAGAAATATTTCTTCCTTACAACTTCAGGTAAGTGTTACTAATTGCTTGTACACATTTTATTTTTGCTCACCCGGTATCTTAAGTCTAATTGATGAGTTATATGCGCATGCCTCTGTATGTAAATTTGCAGCTACCACTTTATTCTCGTGGTCATTAGATATCACCAGGGAATAATTGAATTCTACGACTCATTAAGGAGAGACCCTAGAGAGTACAAGAGCTTGTTTGATGTCATGAAAGAGTAATTTAAATTCTTATCACATTACTATACCGACCTCTCTTTCATTCATTTCGTGATATCAAGTAATTAATTAATAACAGATGTTTTGTTCTTTCTTTGTCGAGTAGAGCATGGCAGACATTCGTCAAGGAAGTACCCGGTAAATGGCACGAGAAGCTGGTATGGACTCTGAACCAAGTAAGTAGTACTATACCTATATCCATGAATTAATGTAGTTTGCAATACCATTACCAAACTTAATGTGTTGAATTCTATTCTCGAACAGTAGTGTCTGGAACAGCCAGAAGGGACCCTCTTATGTGGGTACTACGTTTGCGAGTACATTCATAGGATGACTTATGAAAAATTCGAAAATCGAAGAAACGCAGAGGTACGTAATTATACATTGTTCACAAGTTTTTTTTGACAAAATAATATGCATATCAATTGTGTGGAGTTTCATTCATAATTGTTTAATTTTCTCCTTCTTTTAAAGATTGTAAGGAAGCGGGCCGGCCTCCTACCAGATGACCGTATAAGAGCAATTGGGGAGGAGCTGGCGGGATTTCTTCTTGATGATGTCATACCTGAAAATTCAGAGCACTATTATCTACATATATAAATGTACTATGATTTCATGCATGTATAATTAATGCATTTGAGTACTTTGTGTACGGAAACGTGACGACAAATTCATGTGTTACAATTAATTTGTAAGTGTGTTATATATATGCATCAACGTGTGATCATAGTACAATATAATTTATATCGACGTATCGACGTGTTTCCGAAACTACCCAAAACCCCGGCACTAAACACACACGACACCCGGTCCGTGCAATTCTGAAAAAAATTATAAAAGAAAAAAAAAGGCCTAACGGTAGTCCCGATCCGTGTTACGGACCGGGACTAAAGACATCCAGCCCGCGGGCTCGCCCGTGGCCACGTGGGAGGTACTCTAATCCCGGTTCGTAGCCAACCGGGACTATAGGGGGGGGGGGGAGGCTCTAGTCCCGATTTGGTAGTCCGGGTTGCCCAGCCGGGACTAGAGGCCGTCTGGAACCGGGACTACTGCCCCGTTTTCCACTAGTGGCGTGTGGGTTTCGGCTATATATTTGCTTATGTGTAGTTTGTATATTTGCTTTTTATACATTTTCTTTTGTACATTTGATGTTGTATATTTGCTTCTACATACTTTCTACACTTACTTCTATGTAGTTTGTACAAAGATGCGGCAGATGCACTCGTACGCGGACGGACGGATGTACATCACGCTCTTGTAAATGTACGCGGAGTTTTGGAGACGGTGCCGTACGCGTACGGCTGGCGCGTTGCTTCATACGCGGGGTTTCTCGCACGCGCCAAGACGTGCAGCGGCCGTAGCCAAATTCGTTTTTGCTTCTGTAGAGGGCTGCCACGTGGTGCGCTCTCGGTTCTGCAGTTCCATTCCGAAAGGGTACCCTTTCTGTAACCGTGCCCTAACTCGGTATAACCCGGGTAGGGTCCCCTTATAGCTCGCTTGTAACGAGTTCAGCAATCGGACTCGCCCGCACGATTTAGTAGTCGTCCGGAATCACGTCCAGTACTCTCTCGCGCGGGCCGGCCCAATTTGTGTTTTTTCTCTTTTCTGTTTATTTCACTATTTATTTTGTTGTTTTCTTTCTCTTTTGTTGTTTTGTTTTTTCTTGCGGCTTGCATTTCTCTTTCTCTTTATTCTCTAAGTTATCTTCTTTAATTCTCAGTCTTCAGATAATATATAAAAATAATCTTTTGACACATTTTTTTTGAATTCATGAATATTTTTCTCTTTTTTGTTATCAAAGCTGAACATTTTCCAAAATCTGATTTATTTTCCAAATTTTTTTTTTAAAAATCTAAAACATTTGCAAAAATGTACTTTTTCAAAATACGAAACACTTATTTGAACCTTCTGCATGTAATTATTTTTGTACCATCTGCATACACAAAGTAGCTAGGCTAAAACAACAACGTGCCAAATAGGCTAGAATTAGGGTTTTTTTAGAGAGTGAAGGCTAGAATTTGTTTAGGATACTAGCTAGAACGCAGGAAGCAGTTGGGCCAAATCTTGACCAGCTCGTGCAGACTCGGTCGTGCAATAGCATGTCTAACACCGAGAATGCAGGCACTGACAGAGGAGGCCAGGAGTCCGGATGTAGGTGACGGCACGATTATGTCCATCTGTTGATCAATGCAAAGATGAAAAGGAACTGCCTGCTGAAATGGGCCGTGATCTTCGGCCAACCGAGCGATCCATCAGCGAAATGATAGTACGGGATCGCGCGGGTGCCAGGGAGGAGCATGGCAAATCCTATATATCGCTCATTAGCGATCCGAAAGGTCAGCGTCGCCTGAAGGAAACCACATATAGGCCGGCCCATCTGGCCGATTTTTTTTTCTCTTTGTTTTTTTCTATTCCTTTTTCTATTTTCGTTTTTCTTTTTCTTTCTTTGTTTCATTTCTTTACTGTTTCTGTTTTCGTTTTCGTAGTTTTATTTTGTTTTCATTTTTCTTTCTATTTTTCGTTTTCTTTATTTTATTTTCTTTTCAATATTTTTATTTACTCATTTCTTTCACTTTTTATGATTTTTGAAAAATATTTCAAAAAATGTTCAAATTCAAAATTTATTCATATTCAAAAATTGTTTATTTTTCAAATTATTTTTTATTCCTTTTTGAAAATAGTTTCCGTTCATTGATAATTTTCTGTTCTATTTAAAAATTATTCAAAAATAATTTTCGTTCATCGACATTTTCTGTTCACTTCAAAATTTGTTCAAAAATAGTTCCCGTTCAGTGAGGAGCACGGGTTCGCGCGGGCGCTAGGAAGGAGCACGGCAAATCCTATATATCGCTCATTAGCGATCCGAAACGCCAGTGTCGCCTGAAGGAAACCACATATGGGCCGGCCCATCTGGCCGATTTTTTTCTCTTTATTTTTTCTATTCCTTTTTCTATTTTTGTTTTTGTTTTTCTTTCTTTTTTTTCATTTCTTTACTGCTTCTGTTTTCATTTTCGTAGTTTTATTTTGTTTTAGTTTTTCTTTCTATTTTTCGTTTTCTTTCTTTTTTCTTTTCAATATTTGTATTTACTCATTTTTTTTCACTTTTTTATGATTTTGGAAAAATATTTCAAAAAATGTTCAAATTTAAAAAAATTCATATTCAAAAATTGTTTATTTTCCAAATTATTTTTTATTCCTTTTTGAAAATAGTTTCCGTTCATTGATAATTTTCTGTTTACTTTTAAAATCGTTCAAAAATAGTTTTCGCTCACAGACATTTTCTGGTCACTTCAAAAATTGTTCAAAAATAGTTTCCATTCACCGACATTTTCTGTTCACTTCAAAAATCGTTCAAAAATAGTTGCCGTTCACCGACATTTTTCGGTTCACTTTAAAAATCGTTCAAAAATAGTTTCTGTTCACCGACATTTTCTGTTCACTTTTAAAATCGTTTTCCAAAATAGTTTCTCTTCACCGACATTTTCTGTTCACTTAAAAAATCGTTTAATAATAGTTTTCGTTCACCGAAATTTTTCGGTTCACTTTAAAAATTGTTCAAAAATAGTTTCTGTTCACCTACATTTTCTGTTCACTTTTAAAATCATTTTCCAAAATAGTTTCTATTCACCGACATTTTCTGTTCACTTTTAAAATCCCTCCAAATAGTTTCTATTCATCGGCATTTTATGTTGAAAATTGTTTAGCTCTGAAAAATATTCAAAATTAAAATTTATTCAATTTTAAGAAATGTTCGAATTTGAAAATTGTTCACTTGAAAGTTGTTTTTAGTTTTGAAAAATGTTCAAAATTTTAAAATGTTCAAATTTGAAAATTGTTCACATTTTAAGACATTTAAAAATATTTCTAATTTGAAAAATATTTGGATTTATATTCTATTTAAAAGTAAAAATAGAAACAACGAACATAAAATGAAAAAACTGGACCTTTTTTCTATTGGGCCGCTCAAAAGCGGCCCATTTCGGAGCGCTAGGAGGCGGCGCAGCAAAATTCGGTCACCTCAGAGCGATATATAGGAGCTCCCGAGGAGCACTCGTATAACCTGAGCAATTCGGGGTGCTCCCCTTCAGCATGTTGGGTTGGGCCCATTTACGTTCTGGTTGACGGCTCGTAGATGTTTCAGGTTCAGTTTGACTCCCATTAAAAAAAGGTGCAGTTTGACTTTGAAATTCATGAACTATTACTTAGACCGTTAAGCTAAACTGAAAAATATGGTTACCGTGTTGTTTCAAGGATTTTTTCGATGCAGTATTTTTGTGGTAAACAAATTACAAAAAATGATAGAAATAGGAGAAATATAAAAGAGAAAATTACTATTATACTTGGAAGATTAAAAATCAATTTATTAATGTAGAAGCAGTGAATATTTTTTTCTGAATTGCAAGAAAGTGTTTTTTTGTGCCACGAGGTATGTTAGAAAAATATGAAACATTTCTTTGAACCTCGTGAATAGTTTTAGAAAACCAGTGAATATTTTTTTTACAACGGGTAAAATATTTTATGAATCACGTGAAAATATTATTTTAAAACCGTGAACTTTTTCATTAGTTCAATGAGGATATGTTTGGGCATTAGTAATATAGAAATGAATAATAATAAAAGAGAATTATCCATTAACAATAAGTAGATAATGGTATGTGAAATTGTAACAACTAACATTCTATGGTGGCAAACGATTTATATGTGGCTATTATATTACTTGAATGTTTCTGATGGTGCGATAAACATATTATTTAAATATGTTGAACAAAAAAGAGACAATCCAACTGAAAGTTAACGCATGAAAATTTTACCGTATCGCGATGTACAATTTTAAATAAAAATATTTATATTACATGGAAATTTTTGACAATGAGTAAGAACATTTTATTATATGTCTCGAGCTCCAAATATAGTCGTCGGGTGAACGATAACGCATGAAGGATTGATTATATCATCATGAACTATTTCAATGAGGATATTTATATTACTCGATTTTCTTGCAGTTATATATGGCAATAAAAAATACACCCCCCCCCCCCCCCAAGTGAAAGGAGAGGCGTGCAATTTTTATTTTATCATGGTGAATGATTTTCAATGAGCATATTTATTCTATTATTTTTCATCATTAGTATTATAATTTTTGTGTGTACTTTCAGTTTGTATGGTTTTCATATTTTTGAATATTAACATTATTCTAAATTATGAATGTATTTTAAACAATTCAAAAAATCTGAACATATTTTTTAAAACCCATGATTTCTTCTGAATCATCATGAACATCGCATTTTGAACCACCGTGAACATATTATCAAATTAATGATCATTTTTTAATATGTGAATAGTTTCCAAAATATGGATCTGCATTTCTATCTGCTAAGAAATACCGTCAAGGCTCTTGCGAGCGCGTCCTGACTGTGACAAGTGGGTGAAAGGACCAATTTCATCAAACGGATGCTAATGTTGCAGAGATATATTACACGGACTGATTTTTCTTTGACGTGAGAATTAATGTGGGAGCTCGTAGGGAGTTTCAAATTAGTAAATATAAGGTTGTACATAAGTTTAATCAAAGCGGAACTTTTTGGGCGATATGTGACACGACACATAATCGAGGAGAGCTTGTAATTAGTTGAGACAACTCAGGCTCATTTTAAACCTAGACAAGTGATTGACTATAGCTCAATCAACTTAGAAATGATTATTTGTTAGACGACATTGGTAGTCAATCGGTATCTTATCATCACATTTGTACTTTCACGAATATCAGTTCATCAATATTTCTTAGGAATAGATTTATAGTTAGTTTTTGGTCGCACGAAGATAGGAAAACCGAATAAGGTAGATTAACCAAATCAACTGAAATAGCTATATTCAACAAACTAGCATGAACATATTGCATGGCAATCAAATACTGATACAACTTTGATTTTAAAACATATTTATTCATCATACGTAAATATATAGCCGGGTAAGTATGGCGTGAACCCAGCTAGCTTATCATAACGTATCACAACCTTAACCATTTTATTGCATCCTTGGGTGCAGGCATGCATATATGCTTAGATATGGTACCTATATATGCTCGTATAAATAAAGCACGTAACACTAGTATCAGTATGGGCTCTGTCCCACGAAGTTGCCCGGCGGGTTGTAGCTGCAGACGATGAAGACGCCGCCGTTGTTGTCGCAGACGACGCGTGCGCAGCCAATGGCCGTGGAGTCGCGCCACACCACCTGTGTGTAGTGGCCGCACACCTGACCCTCCGCGCAGGTGTTGCTGCCATGGTCGTAGAACTGCTTCTCCGACACCCACGAGTTAACGGCGTCCGCCGCCGACCAGTCGGCGCCAGCGGAGCCCCAGAAGATGTTCTCCCCGTAGTGACCGCCGGAGTGCACGAGCTGGCAGTCGCCGCGCCTCTGCTCGGCGTAGCCCTGCGCGTACGCAGCCACCGTGTCGTCCCACGACACCGGCCCGACGCCCACGTCGGCCCGCGCCGCGTTGTGCGGGTCCACGAAGTCCTGCGGCGAGTTCTGGGCTGCCACCGCGGCCGCCATGGCGGACGCGAGAGCTAAGAGCAGTGCTAGCTTCGGTGAGTACTCCATTGCTGATAGCGCTAAGCTTTACGAGCAAAGGTTGTATATTTGTGGATCTCTGATGGATGCGGTAGGTTGCCACTCTCAGTGATGTACTTATAATGCTGGCTCGATGGCTTCTCCATGCTGCCTTTGCAAAGAAACTGGAATGGAAAATTTCTTGACGAGTTGTACTGGTCAATTTTGATCAGTCGACGGTTCGCAGTAATCGGTCTAAGTTGCTGCCGGACCTAACATTTTCCAAGAATTCCATGCAGGCGATCATCGATCGACAGGGAGAGGAGGATAAACTCGATGTAACTTTGACTTAACAAAGATATCAAGACATCATTTTTTTGAAAATAATACTCCCTCCGTTCCACAATATAAGATGTTTTAGATGTTTCACATGTTGTCTAGATTCGAACTAAAAGAATGGAAAGTGGATAAACATATACACTAAATCATGTTTAGATACATGTGTTACAAATGTGAATGTGGAAAAGGGTTAAAATATCTTATATTATGAAACGGAGGGAGTACTAGAATGTCATCTCGGGATAGAGGTCCATGATTCATCTGGCAGTTCATTCATGTACGCGCATATTTCTCAGTATTTGCACATCATCAAGCTAAAGTTCGACGAGAATTTGTGTGTGGTTGTTTACGCGCGTGTATTCTTTAGATACAGAGGATGAAAGCTATTATTCGATTAACAAATGGGTAGTACTAAGCGTCCCCCGGGGGATATTTTCCCCCGACCCCCCGGATGCAGAGCGTGACACGTGTCCACAACTAAAACCTATCGAGCCTAGCAGAAAAATACGCCAGCACCTCCCGTGGACGGAAAAATTCCCCACGCACTGAAATTGGAAGGCCATCCCACGCTGTCATCGCTCCGCGCGCGCAGGTGGCCAGTGATTCCCGTCGCCATGGGGCGGTCAGCTCGGCCCTGACCGTCGTCCGACTCCGGTTAGGGCGGCTTCCATGCCGCGCACAGTTTGCCGCGGTAGCATTGCCCCCACCGCTCTTAGCACCACTCTCTGACCGCAGCAAAAAAGTATCCCATCCCAGCAAAATCGACCCATATATACGAGCACAGGTACTAGCTTAGCCTATAGCTCCGGTGAGAACGTCGCTACTTCTGTCCCACACGGGTCGCATCCAAATTCTCCTTCCTATGATGCAACAAATTGAAAGAACTGATGCAAATCAGAAAACCGATAGTAGCAAATATCTTCTTTCTGTGGTGCAAAACAAAAGACCGGTGGTAGCAAATTTCTCCTTCATATGATGCAAAACAGAAGACCGATGGTTGCAAATTTCTCCTTCCTGTAATGCAAAAAATTGAAAGAACTGATGCAAATTAAATAGAAACCGATCATAGCAAATATATTCTTTCGCCGGTAGCATGGCGCAGCCCGGTCATAGCAAGACCAGAAGCCGCTAGTAGCACCGTCTTTCGCCGTCGGTCGCATCCGCGGTAGCACCACAATTTTGCCGCATGTAGCATCGGCGCCTGCCGCCGGTAGCACCGCCGCTTGCCCAGTAGCACCGGCGCGTGCCGCCGGTAGCACCACCGTTTGTCGCATGTAGCATCGGCGCTTGCAGCCGTTGGTAGCGCCGTCGTTTGCGGTCGGTAGGATCGGCGTCTGCTCGCACCACCGCCGCCTGCCGCTAGAAGCAGTACAGCACCTCCGGTCGCAGCTGGCAGCACCACCATCCGCGGCTTCCAGCGCGGTGCATGCGTTCCCGTTTGCAGCGCCAAAAAGTGTCCTCGATTGCAGCAAGACGAAGCAGCAGGCGAGGAAAGGTGAGGCGGTTCATGGTCGCTCAAGTGGAGGCGTGTAGACGTAGGTGGAGGCTGGCGTGGAGAGGTCCCCACTGGGGCGGTGCATGGCGAATCGGTCGACATCAGGGGAGCTCGCTACAGAGACGGAGGTGAACTGGGTGTGAATCCGGGAAGAACTAGTGGAGGGGAACAAGGAAACGAGAGGATAAGAAAAAGAAGAGAGGAACGTGGTGGGACCCACGGGTTGTGTTGTCTCTGTTTCCTCTGGCCACGATGGGGTACGTGGCAAGCGTAGGCGGCGGGGGCACGAACGCAAACGATCCCCCGGACATAGGGAAGCGTTTCCCTTAACAAATATGCAACTGGCGAGTTGCACGTTAGCCAATCTTAAATTGTACACATAACATGCAATCTTGATGAGTTAAATTGATCAAATCCAACCATAAGTGGTGCATCGAAAGATCCAATCCAGTAGTCACATCGATCAACTTAGTATTTTCAAGTAGAGGGCGAAAATTCCATACATGTGGAAAATATTTGTGGAAGCGTAAGTACGCAGACTTTGGAAAATTTAGCATTTATTGGCAGGTTCGTTGAGGACAAAATCATTTGATCTTTGCACCCAGGGAAGCCTGGGCTTCAGTGATGTGTTCAGACTTCAGACCCAAAGTAGCACCAAGCGCACACATACATGTGCCAGCCCGGCGCATGGCCCATTTATGGTCCATTTCTGCTCTTTTTTCTGTAAACTATAAACCACTTTCGGCCTGTAAGCACTCCCGGTCCTGCGGCGATTCCTATTTGACGCCCGTTGCGTCCGTTAGCGGCGCAACGCGTAACCCCAGTTGCTCTACGCGCTCCCCCATCGAGCTACCTGGGCCGGCCCGTTATTTTCTTCTTCATTTGTCCCCTACTCTTCTATTCCTCTTTTCTTCTTCGTATGGTTCTTCCGAGACGCAGCTGGACTCTCTCGTCTTCGTCGTCTGATCTCGCGCTCCATCTGATTCCGAGGCCCTCCAATGATGAGTGGGTTGTTTTTTCTTCGCCGCCATCCTTGGCGTGAAGGTTCGTGTTTCCCCCCTTTTTCCCCTCCGCGCCCCATGAATTCGCGCCCGTGTTCATCGATTTTGTGAAGCTAGGGCTAGGGTTCTTCGTATTCTTCTTCGATCTGTAACACTAATGTTTTCTGACCGTCGATCTCCACTACTAATGTGTTTCTTATGAAGCTTCGTATAGTTCTTCTGCCTTAACTGTAACAATTTTAGGGTTTGTTTGGTCCGCATCTGGAAGATCCCTTGACTTTTCTTGGGGTTCTTATGGGTTGCCGCAGTGTCTTCTAAGTGCACCAAGTTCGCATTCTCTCCATAGCTGTAAGCCTGTAAGTATAATCACTGTTTTTCTCATGACTTTTTCCACTATCACAGTATGTCCCGTACTACTTCTTTTTACTGATTTAGTTCTTGTATTTTTTTATTTTTCAGACAAGTTAATCAGGGATCCTGCATCTTTGACAAAATATTCTGCTCTACGGAAATTTCGAGAATCAATTTCAAAAATTTAGCAAATATTGATCCTGTAATTTAACAATTTCTCCTATCTCAGTCCATTTTATTAATTTCTTCTCGGTTTCTTTTTGATTACTAGTTAGTGTGCACGTGCAATGCACTTCAGCGTTCAGGGAAATGCGCTTCCGACTCTTCACTTTCACCGTTTTTGATTCCTCCTATCATCTTTACTCCGTGGTTTCTCTGCCTCCACCCTTAATGTGGGTGAAAATGACTATCCTCGGGCAAGTTAACAACAACCACCCAGGTGATGTCCGCTAGATTGATCCCGACCGGAGGGCACATGATTGATAATAAACAGTTTTGGTCGTATTGCATCTTTCTTAAGCTTTTCTCTTCGTTCTTTTAATACACAATCATCTTCATGTTATCTGACCAACAGAACAACACACAACCAACTAAACTACGTCACATTGCTTTTCTCTTCGTTCTTTTAAATACTACGTCCAATTTTTATTTTCCATGTTCTGTAGGTCTTGATTGCGGACTACAGGATGATCTCAACATACAAGATCTACCATGTAGTATTTAACAAGATCAAAATTGGAGCCCTAGAAGGCTTGAAGAAGAGAAATGGCTAGGAATGTTTCATGGTCTCAGCGCACAAGATGTCTCATGTAGGATACCATAAGATCATATTTTTATGCAGTCGTAGAAGTTCTTTTTGAAGAAGAGGAAGTGCTACGAATGTTCAGCTGTAGTAGTGTGTTTAATTTCAAATGAATAGCTTAGACAAATTTTCACTTGTATGATAGCATATAGCTATGGACTCCCCCTCTGGTGTTTTGTGTGAGAGTATATAAAAGCAGCATATGCAAACTTTATTTGTGGTTTTTGGGATTAAACTAGTTCACTAAATAGGATTGTATTTATTTTCTTCTTTTGTTTATAGTGGAAGACTTGCCGGATGCTGTTCGTTGTAAGGCAAACTATAAGATCTAGGTGTTGAACTCTTCGTTATATGAAAGTTGTCTATTCTTTATTTGCTTTTTTTTCCATCTTCACAGGTTCACACAGTCCACATAGTAGCGCATATCGTTGTATCACCTGCTTTTCATAAACCTTGACACACCACAGAATGTTGACACTCTTGCAAATGTAACTGTGCATATTCATTTGCCCAAATATCTTTTTTCATCCATGATATTTTTTTATAGTTATATGTAATTTTGCATTTTTCTTTCCGTGTACACAGGTTGATGGAATTGCTTCTTCTGAGGTTGTGCCTACAGTTGCTCAGAAAACACAAGACATCTCTCCACTCACGCACATGTAATTTCCTTTTCCACCCTATGTATTTATAGATGTTTTGAAAAGCAAAAGAATGTCTCTGATTCACTTAGAAGTTTCTTCACAGTTTCCTTTCTAATTTCACTTCCTGGGATTAACTCGTGTCTATACCAATGTTTCTTTTTTCTGCGTTAGGTTGATGCATTAATCCAGGGTGTGGTTTGTAAGCACTTAGCGAAATAGACGGGTTACATGCTCAGGATGCAAAGGATATGGCAATTGGCAAGTGAGATTGCTTATGTTATATCTGCTCATTTGCAGCAACAGGGTCTATTAGGGCCAGTTTTGGAGAACCACATCCCCTCATCAGCTGATGTTGAAAAAAATGATGTGGCTCCTTTGTTCGGAGCTGAAACATACTTTTTTGTCCAAGGAACTGGTAGTGTTGCTTCTTCTGTTTAAGTACAGTAGGGTTCATGTTGTATTTTTTAGTTCTTATTTGCATTGTTCATTGAAACAACTTTTTCCCCAAGCAATCTATTGTCTCCATATAGTTTTTTATATAGTCTGAAACACCTTTTTTACTTTTTTACTAATGTGCATGACTGCGGGTTATATGTAATGCTTCACATAGAACACTTGGCAGGATATGAAGGATTTTTCAATTTACATTTTTCTGTAGGTAATCGTTTTGAAGTATAGGATGTGTTCGGCATAAAAGATGTTCCATGTATCTTACAACAAGATCAAAGTGGGAGCTCTCAAAAAGTTGAAGAAGAGAAAGAAGTTTTAGGAATGACTAGTTCTTTTTTATGCGCACAATTATGTATACAGATGAGATCTTCATATTGTTGACTTCTGTTTCCTGTGATTTTGTCAATGATACTATGAATTGTTTTTTGTACTGAAGGTCTTTTGTGATGATACGTAATCGGCAATCCCCTGTAGTGATGTATGGCATGTTATCAACTATTTTCATATACAAATTTGGTCAAAATGGTTTTTTTAATAGCATAATGGTAGTGTAGTCTAGACTGCCTTTTTCTATTTTTTTATTACAACAACCTGGGATGTATTTTCCACTTTGGCCAAATTGTTGCTACGACACGACACGTCCACGCAGAGCTAAAGTTATTGAATTATACTACTTAGTTAGCCAACAGTAGGTTACTTGATTTTTGCTAATAGTAGATGACATCCTATCGCCTTTAGATAAATTTTGTTAAGTCTTTTTTTTCACTCTTTTCGGTTCATCACCTAGATTTTTGGTTATCATCTTTTAAATATATTTTGGTCTTTTCGGTTCATCACTTTAGATATTTTGGTTCACTCTTTTCGCTTCGGCACTTTAGATATTTTGGTTCACTCTTTTCGGTTCATCACCTAGATTTCGTTTCATCGCCTTAGATATATCTCATTTACGCTTTTTCGGTGATAGCCTTTTAGATATATTCTGTTAACTCCTTTTTTGGTTCACTCTTGTCGGTTCATCACCTAGATTTGTGGTTCATCGCTTTTAGATATATTTTGGTTCTCTCTTTTTCGGTTCATCGTCGTAGATATTTTTTGTCCACTCCTTTCAGGTTCAGTCTTTTTTGGTTCATCACCCTATATTTTGATTCACTCACTTCGGTTCATCAAGTATTACTTTCATTGAACCGAATATATTTTGGTTCACACTTTTCAGTTCATCACCTAGATTTTGGTTCATCGCATTTTTTGGATATATTTGGTTCACTCTTTTCGGTTCATCAAGTAGATTTTTGGTTCATCATATTTTTTGGATATATTCGGTTCACTCTTTTTAGGTTCATCGCCTAGAGTTATTGGTTCAACTTTTTCGGTTCATCCCCTATTATTTTTTTCGGTTCACCGCCCTAAATATTTTTTGGTTCGCTCATTTCGGTTCATCACCTAGATTTTTGGCTCATCGCCTTAGGTTTTTTATTGGTTCACTCCTTCCAGTTCATCACCTTAATTAGATATATTTTGGTTCACTCAGATATCTTATTTTTCGGTTATGGTTCACTATTATTTTTTATTCATCCGAATTTTGGTTCGCCGATATTTTCGGTTCACTATTATTTTTGGTTCGTCCGAATTTTGGTTCCTTTTCGGTTCATCGATATTTTTGATTCACCGATATTTTTGGTTCATCTGAATTTTGGTTCGCCGATATTTTTGGTTCACTGCTATTTTTGGTTTGTCCGAATTTTGGTTCCTTTTTTGGTTCACTATTATTTTTGGTTCATCGATATTTTTGGTTCACTGTTATTTTTGGTTCATCCGAATTTTGGTTCACTATTATTTTTGGTTCGTCCGAATTTTGGTTCCTTTTCGGTTCATCGATATTTTTGGTTCACTATTATTTTTGGTTCACCGATATTTTTGGTTCACTATTATTTTTGGTTCATCTGAATTTTGGTTCGCCGATATTTTTGGTTCACTACTATTTTTGGTTTGTCCGAATTTTGGTACCTTTTTGGTTCATCGATATTTTTGGTTCACTATTATTTTTGATTCATCGATATTTTTGGTTCACTATTATTTTTGGTTCATCTGAATTTTGGTTCATCGATATTTTTGGTTCACTGTTATTTTTGGTTCATCCGAATTTTGGTTCACTATTATTTTTTGTTCGTCCGAATTTTGGTTCCTTTTCGGTTCATCGATATTTTTGGTTCACTATTATTTTTGGTTCACCGATATTTTTGGTTCACTATTATTTTTGGTTCATCTGAATTTTGGTTCGCCGATATTTTTGGTTCACTACTATTTTTGGTTTGTCCGAATTTTGGTACCTTTTTGGTTTATCGATATTTTTGGTTCACTATTATTTTTGATTCATCGATATTTTTGGTTCACTATTATTTTTGGTTCATCCGAATTTTGGTTCATCGATATTTTTGGTTCACTATTATTTTTGGTTCATCCGAATTTTGGTTCCTTTTCGATGCATCGATATTTTTGGTTCACTATTATTTTTGGTTCATTATTTTTTCGGTTCACCGATATTTTTGGTTCATTATTATTTTCGGTTCACTATTATTTTCGATCCACCCGAATTTTTGGTTCACCCGAATTTGGTTCCTTTTCGGTTTACTATTATTTTCGGTTCACCGATATTTTTATTTCACTATTATTTTTGGTTCATTATTATTTTTTGGTTCACCGATAATTTTGGTTTAGCCGAATTTTGTTTTTTTAAATTTTAATATTTGAAAATGTTATTTTTATAATACTTCTAATTATTAAAATGGTTTTTATTTCGAAAATAGTTATTTTTTTGAAATATTCATTTTGAAAATGCACCAACGAGCGAATATTCATTTATAAAGTAATTAGTTCAAATGCTTAAAACGAATGATACGTAATAGATTTTAGTTCGTATTCTTGGAGCGAAGCAGCCATGATGGACAAACAAGGAAAGCAGTAAAACAACCTAGCGTGCGGACGCAAGGCAGAGCGTGACGATTAAAAGGAAGCGCGCGCAGCGAACCAGTAATTTTTTATTTCGTAATTTTTTGCACAATTATTCGTTGTTCAGTACAGTTTAATTCCTGATATGAACAACTACATGTTTTTCGCCAAATACATTTTCTTTTTATGAACGTGAAAAAAATCTCAAAGAACTATCCGAAATATTGTTCTTGGTTATTGTTATTGATAAATAGATTATAGATATACGTACTGAAGCAGTCGTGAACTAGTATCTTATTAGTTTTTAGCCACAAGGAACGATGGATTGAAATCGACGGAAACAGTAAACGGAACGATTGAAGTACACTATCTTTAAGAACTATTTTTGAACATGACGATCTTACAAATGTTTGAATTTCTTCAAATCACGTTTTTGTTGATTTTCTTTGGAAACGTGAATCGAATAAATGGAAATAACGCACACTATCTTTAAGAACTATTTTTGAACATGACGATCTTACAAATGTTTGAATTTCTTCAAATCACGTTTTTGTTGATTTTCTTTGGAAACGTGAATCGAATAAATGGAAATAACACGATTCTTCGGTACAAAACAGGAAGAGGGAGAAAGGATGTTATTCTTTAGTACTGAAAAGGAATCGAATCAAGAAACATAAAGCAGTAAATGGGCCGAGCCCATTATAGGAGCTCACGCGGCAACGGGTGCGCGTCCGCCTGCGAGGTGACGCGTTAAGCGCTGAATAGGAGCTCCCCGGTCCTGCACTTGTACGGTTGTACCTCCCGCGAGCGCTATCTCCAACTCGCCCGCGTACGATTTTTTAGTGGGCTGGCTCATTAGTTTTCCTTCCACAGAGAAAAAGAAGGAAATAAGCGCGCACACGGAGGATTCGAACTTTGGACCTTTGACGTGCGGAGAGAATGCACAGCCACTAGGCTACGCCCACGTTGGTGTTCCACTTCCATTATTTATCGTTCTATTCTTTCCTTTCTTCTGTTTTCGTTTTTTTATATTTCTGTTTCTTTTTTATTTTCGGTTTTATTCTTTCTATTTGTTTCTTTTTTATGTTTTATTTTTTAATTTTCTTTCCTTTATTTAAAAAATATTTGTTTTTCATATTTTCAAAATCTGAACTATTTTCGTTTCTTGTTTTTATTTCTTCAAAATGGTTCTTTTTCGAAATTGGTCTGGTTTAAGAAATGGTTCCCTTTTTAAAAAATTGGTCCCCTCACATTTTTGAAAATGTTTTGATTTTTTTAAATGGTTCCGATATTTTTGGTTTATCCGAATTTTGGTTCCTTTTCGGTTCGTCGATATTTTTGGTTCACTATTATTTTTGGTTCATCTGAATTTTGCTTCCTTTTCGGTTCCGCCGATATTTTTGGTTCATCCGAATTTTGGTTCCTTCTCGTTTTGGGTATTATTGGTTCACCCGAATTTTTGGTTCACTATTATTTTCGGTTCACCCGAATTTTGGTTCCTTTTCTTGGTTCACCGATATTTTTTGGTTCACTATTATTTACGGTTCCCCGACATTTTTGGTTCATCGATATTTTTTGGTTCACGATTATTTTCGGTTCCCCGACGTTTTTCTTTCTTCTGTTTTTATTTCTGTTTTCGTTTTTTCCTTTTCAGTTTCACATCTTTCCTTTTATGTTTTTTATTGTCGCTTTTGTTCATTTTTGGAAAATGTTTATTCTTTAAAAGTGGTTCAATTTCTAAATTTGAACCATTTTTCAAAAATAAACAATTTTCAAATATGAATCATTTTTCAAAAATCTATTTTTTCGGTTTGGTTCACTATTATTTTTGGTTCATCCTAATTTTAATTCGCTATATTTTGGTTCACTATTATTTTTGGTTCGTCCGAATTTTTGTTCCTTTTCGGTTCATCGATATTTTTGGTTCACTATTATATTTGGTTCGCCGATATTTTTGGTTTGTCCGAATTTTGGTTCCTTTTCGGTTCATCGATATTATTGGTTCATTATTATTTTTGGTTCACCGATATTTTTGGTTCACTATTATTTTTGGTTCACCGATATTTTTGGTTCACTATTATTTTTGGTTCATCCGAATTTTGGTTCGCCGATATTTTTGGTTCACTATTATTTTTGGTTCGTCCGAATTTTGGTTCCTTTTCGGTTCATCGATATTTTTGGTTCACTATTATTTTTGGTTCATCCTAATTTTGGTTCACCGATATTTTCGGTTCACTATTATTTTTGGTTCATCCGAATTTTGGTTCACCGATATTTTTGGTTCACTATTATTTTTGGTTCGTCCGAATTTTGGTTCCTTTTTGGTTCATCGATATTTTTGGTTCATTATTATTTTTGGTTCACCGATATTTTTGGTTCACTATTATTTTTGGTTCATCGATATTTTTGGTTCATTATTATTTTCGGTTCATCCGAATTTTGGTTCGCCGATATTTTTGGTTCACTATTATTTTTGGTTCGTCCGAATTTTGGTTCCTTTTCGGTTCATCGATATTTTTGGTTCATCCGAATTTTGGTTCACCGATATTTTTGGTTCACTATTATTTTTGGTTCATTCGAATTTTGGTTCGTCGATATTTTTGGTTCACTATTATTTTTTGTTCGTCCGAATTTTGGTTCCTTTTCGGTTCATCGATATTTTTGGTTCACTATTATTTTTTGTTCATCGATATTTTTGGTTCACTATTATTTTTGGTTCATCGATATTTTTGTTTCACTATTATTTTTGGTTCACCAATATTTTTGGTTCACTATTATTTTTTGGTTCATCCGAATTTTGGTTCGCCGATATTTTTGGTTCACTATTATTTTTGGTTCGTCCGAATTTTGGTTCCTTTTCGGTTCATCAATATTTTTGGTTCATTATTATTTTTGGTTCACCGATATTTTTGGTTCACTATTATTTTTGGTTCATCGATATTTTTGGTTCATTATTATTTTTGGTTCATCCGAATTTTGGTTCGCCGATATTTTTGGTTCACTATTATTTTTGGTTCATCCGAATTTTGGTTCCTTTTCGGTTCATCGATATTTTTGCTTCACTATTATTTTTGGTTCATCCGAATTTTGGTTCACCGATATTTTTGGTTCACTATTATTTTTGGTTCATTCGAATTTTGGTTCGTCGATATTTTTGGTTCACTATTATTTTTTGTTCGTCCGAATTTTGGTTCCTTTTCGGTTCATCGATATTTTTGTTTCACTATTATTTTTGGTTCATCCGAATTTTTTTGGTTCACTATTATTTTTGGTTCATCGATATTTTTGTTTCACTATTATTTTTGGTTCACCGATATTTTTGGTTCACTATTATTTTTGGTTCATCCGAATTTTGGTTCGCCGATATTTTTGGTTCAATATTATTTTTGGTTCGTCCGAATTTTGGTTCCTTTTCGGTTCATCGATATTTTTGGTTTTCCGATATTTTTGGTTCACTATTATTTTTGGTTCATCCGAATTTTGGTTCGCCGATATTTTTGGTTCAGTACTATTTTCGGTTCATCTAAATTTTCGTTTTTCATTTTTTCTATTTTTGAAAATGATTAGATTTTCAAAATATTCAAATTTAAATTTTTAGTTTTTTAAAATATGGATTTAGTTTTTTGTACACTTTATAGAAAATTCAGATTTGTAAATGGTTCATATTTTGAAAATTATTCATATTTTAAAATAATTCATTTTTTAAAATATTCAATTTATTGAAAAATATTAATTTTTAAAAATTATTTATATTTAAAAAATTATTTAAATTTGAAAATATACAGATTTCTAAAAATCTTAAGATTTAAAAACAAAAAAGGAAAATGAAAAAGAAACAATATTTGCTACTGTAGCTAGCTTGGCACGTGCGGTTGAATCTATCCATGAAACCACAGAAGAGGACTGATGTGTTAGTCCAACGAAGCAAAGGAAAAAAAAGGGGAGTCAAACAGTGAACCAAAGCTGGGACTTGAACCGGGAGCGAAGAAAGAAGAAGCGAGAAAGAGAAGAAAAACGTTTCACGTTAATGGGCTTGTGCCGTAAATGGGCCTTCGGCCGGAAGAAGAAAGAAGCGAAAATGTACGGGCGAGTCGACCGTACAACTCGCTGAAGGCGAGACATAGAGCGACCCTTGTACCTCCCTCCCTCTATTACTATCTCTTTGTTAGGATGCCTCTATTATTATCTCTCCGTCTGCGTTTTTTTTAAGAGAAAACGCATATTTTATACATAAATAATCACACGTGACAATTGAAAGGCATACCGGGACAAAATAGTTTTCCTAAAATCTTGCAGATAGAACCATAAAGATAAAATTAGAAAATTGTTCATAGTATATCTTGCACACACCAAAGTCAGTAGTCATCGCCCAAATCTAGTACCGCCGAAGTGCATGCTGGAGGAGGAGACACTGATCCTTCACAATTGTTAGATTCAAAGAATGACCATCCTCACACAAGCTATGTAAGTCGATGAACAGACCCGCTGCAAGCAGTAAGGCACATATCATCGTGGCACGTCGACCAGGGGACATCCCCATGTTTCCTTGGAACTAGATACACTGCACCATCAATGAAGTCAGGAAAGAACTACAAATGCAGCATCGTCCAGAGCATCCAACTCGCCCCGACCGCCTGCATCGCCACGTATAACAACAAATGTTAGCGACACACCGAGAAATTAATCTCGCCACATCTGAAGAACGATGAGAGGACCACGCCACCCGCTCCACGATGTTGTCGATTAGAGCATCGTTGGGATGGGGCAAAGCAGGGCCTCCTTATTTTAATGCGACGTCGTCCCGCCACCGATGCGACGTCCCTAAAAGAACTAGACTAAGCCTAGCTACTTTTCTCTAAATCCACCTAACTTTGTGCACACAAAACACATAGGACGATCACAAGATCACCACTAAATGAACCTTCGATCTTCATTAACGATCATGATTTATCCAGTCAATCACACTGTGTCGAAATATGTTATGCCTATGTGTTCCACGAAAATGTACTCCGCCACAGCGAACACACGTACCTTGTTAGCATCCTAGATCTAATTGAAGCCTCCACGCTACCATTGCCCTCAGGCATCGCCGACGGGCTTTTTGATGATAAGTCCATTGACGCTTGACGATAAGATTCTAATTTGAGAACCCAAAGTTCACGTGCCCAATTGATAGGAGGGCCTTTTAGGGTGAGACTCGATCGAACACAAGATAAGGTGTCTGAACTTGTTGAATTTAAATGCCTCTATAACGCACACTCGAGTTGGGCCCATATTCTTAGTTATGACCATTATTTTCTTCCTAGCATGGACAGAAAGGTACCCGCATAGACCACTTCTATGGATCCTCGTCAATCTCCCATTCTTCTGCTCGCCAAATCCCGCTCCTCATCCCCAAGTTGGATCTCGTTGTCATTTTCGTCGTCGCCATGGCACGGACCTAGGATGAGAAGTACATCCCGTAGGAGATCTTGCAACACAATGGACAGGAGATCCAACTGGAGGCGGGCAAATGTGTTATGTCTCGCACCTGAAGCATGTAAGCTCAGGGAGGCGGATCTCTGCGGCCACACTCTCGTGGAGACTGTGCTGAGGACACGACCAGACGGTGGCGACGCTCGCTAAGTTCAGGATTTTGGAGAATCAAGTGAAGGTTGGTGTCCAGCTCCGACGGCGAGCGTGTTCTCTCTCGCTTCCCATTTTTTCAATTCTGGAGCGTCCCTTAAAGATTGAAGATAAAAGTGTATGAATTGGGAAATTGTAATAGTTTGGATTGGACTAGCTTGTATTTGCATTGAACGTGTTCTGAAATGTTTTGCTCTCAGTTTTCACTCAACCGAATTTTGTTTCTATTGTGAATTTGAAGATTCCGTCTTAAAATTGTGTTGTATTTCTGAATCTGCACTGAACTGATTTTCATTGCATGTAGTGATTGCGAGTGCTAATTCATGGGTGTTCCAAGTAGGTTCCTCACATGCCAATGAAACAAAATCATTGTCATCAGTCAAAGAATATGGGTCCAATTCCTTCCCAAAAATATGCCAGCTAAAAGCCGATCTCGTCATCGGAATAAGACACACATCAGTGGCGGGAAACCATAGTTTCCCTAGAAGGAATCTCGATATGCCCAAGATACTCAACATGAGAGTGCCGACATTGAAGAAGAGCCATTGTTTGACGATGAGCTCACTCAACAAGGTGGGGCACAAAAAGAGATGTAAAAGTGTGATGAGTGGAGGATACACAGAGGATGAGGACAATATGTAAAACCATATATGAACCTATATGAGCATAGATCTCTTCTTGGATGTAAAACCATATGTGAACCTATCTAGAGTAAAACCATTTACCTTGACCTATTATTGGATATTGCCCCGAGTTTATCAAAAGTGGACAGACCTCACCACGCAACTCGAAATAGGTAGGGGCAATGATACTTCTCAAGGAAAAAGATGTGGCTGTGACTCACCGGTCATCGATCTTGATGGCACCCCAAGTGAGAATAGGTGGAGGACCGACTTGAAACTAGATGCAAAGCATGATGCCGAGGCAATCGTATTGCATGAGACATTGAAAGGGTCCATAGCAGCCAAGGAGGTGGAAAGTGAGAAGAGGGAAGAGAGGAAACGCCAGAAGACATAGGATACATGGAAAAAGTTCTTCGAACTACAAAAAATAAGTTTAAAATTGATGGATCCAATGCACGGTCAAGAGCGGAGAAGTTTGAGATTGATGAAGGCAATGCCCGGTTAACAAAGAAGGAAGTTGAGCTTGCGATACTCACGAGGAGGTCCAGATCATGACGGCGGACTTCTATTTAGTCTCTTTTCCTCTCTAAAAACTTCCCCGTGTGCCACCGTTGAGAGTCACCCTTGTGCGGCCGGGCCTTCCCGATGCCCTCGCCGGCGGCGTTGCCGTTTGGAGCAGGCTAAGGAACTGTTGGGAATATGCCCTAGAGGCAATAATAAAATGGTTTATTAGCATATTCATGTTTATGATAATAGTTTATTATCCATGCTATAATTGTATTAACCGGAAACATAATACATGTGTGGAATATAAACAACCAGGTGTCCCTAGTAAGCCTCTACCGGACTGGTTCGTTAGTCAAGAGATGGTTAGAGTTTCCTAACCATGGACTTGTTACAGTCACTTGATAACGGAGTCATATCATTAGGAGTAGTGATGTGATGGACAAGACCCGATAATAAAGAGTTGCAATTGATCGTGTCACACAAGTTTCATTGCCAACGCTTTTAGTATGCCAAGTATAGTTTCCTTAGACCATGAGATTATGTCACTCCCGTTTACCGGAGGAATGCTTTGTGGACATCAAACGTCACTTCGTAACTGGGTGATTATAAAGGTGGCTTTCAGGTATCTTCGATGGTATTTGTTGGGTGACATGAATCAAGAGTGGGATTTGTCCTTCCTTGTGACGGAAAAGATATCTCTGGGCCCTCTCGGTAATATAGCATCAAGAAAGGTTGCAACCATGTGATTAAGTGTTAATCACGGAGATCCTATATTATGGACGAGTAAATAGAATTTGCCAGGTAACGAGATGAAACTAGATATGGAGATATCGACGATCATATCTCGGGCAAATTAAATATCGGTGAGACAAAGGGAATCATATACGAGATTAAGAATCTCTGGCATCGTGGTTCAATCGAAAAGGAACTTCGTTGAATATGTAGGAGTCAATATGGGCATCCCGGTCCCGTTATTGATTATTGATTTGATCATGTCTGCATGTTCTCGAACCCGTAGGGTCACACACTTAACGCTCCGATGTAGCCAGGGTTAGCGATGAGATAATTGATGGTATGAACGAATGGTGATTCGGAGTCTCGGATGAGATCCTAGATATCACGAGGAGCTCCGGAAGAGTCCGGAGATAAAATTTCATATAAGGAAAGTGGTTTCCAGGGTTCCGGAAAAGTTCGGGAAAATTCCGGCAGAGTACCGGAAGATTCTAGAAGGTTCTGGAAGGTTCCGAAGGGCCCCACCTTGGGGGCCACGAACCTGGAAGGGCCAACATGGACCGAGGGGAGGTGCAGCAGCCCACATCAGCAGCCCACATGGGCTGGCCGCACCTTGTCCCCAAGGCCCATGCGGCCAAGGCAAGGTGGGGGCAACCCTAACCCTAATTGGGCGCCTTGGGGGGCAAGTTTCCCCCCTTGGCCGGCCCTAGATGGGATTGGGGCGCCCCCCACAGCCCCCTCACGCCTATATAAGGAGGAGGGGAGGGCTGGGGCACAACACCCTTGAACCCTAGCCGCCGGCCTCCCTCTCCCTCTCCCTCCTCTCTCCTGCAGTCGCTTGGCGAAACCCTGCAGGAATTTCTCCACCATCAATGCCACCACAACCGTCGTGGTGCCGAGATCCATCTAGCCATCTCCACCTTGCTTGCGGGATCAAGAAGGCGGAGATCTACATCGAGCCGTACGTGTGGATACCGCGGAGGTGCTACCCCTTGTGGCACTTCGTCGGATTGGACTTCGAGGAAATACATCTCCTCGCGACTAGATGAGTCTAGTTGCGGGGATCGACTAGCCAACCCCTGCACCGACAAAATGCGTTTGTTGATCTTCAAGGGTAATGATTGGATCTCATCTTCGCTACCTCCATCTAGTAGATCTAGATCCTTGGGGTTTATTCCACTTGTTGCGTAGGAAATTTTTCGTTTTCTATGCTGCGACCCCTTCAGTGGTATCAGAGCCTAGATCTATTTGTAGATGTTGGTGCGATTAGAACACAAGTGTTGTGGGTATTGATATGTTATGTTGCTACCTTCTCGCGTGCACTTTGCGTCTTTGCGGTATTGTGAGATGAAGCGGCCCGGACCAACCTTACTCGTCCTCGCACAAGAGACCAGTTCCACGATTGACATGCAACTTGTTTTGCATAAGTGGCTGGCGGGTGTCTGTTTCTCTTGCTTTAGTGAAGATGCAATTTTCAATGGAAGGCCTTTCAAAAGGATGAGTAAATAAGCAACTACTATATCACCGTTGTCGTTTTGCGTAGATTAGAACGGTTCTATCTCGTTGACCCAAGCCACGTAAAAATTGCATAAACAAAGTAGAGGACGTCTAACTTGTTTTTGCAGAGGGGGTCATGTGATGTGGTATGGCCAATATGTGATTTGTGATAATGTATGCAATGATCATGTTTGTAATCTTTCGCGACTTGCATGTCGTCGAGTACGGCAACCGGCAGGAGCCATATGGTTGTCTTTTATTTTATGTGACCTGCGTGTCAATGAATCACCATGTAATTGCTTTACTTTATTGCTAAGAGTAGCATTAGTTGTAGTTGCAATAGTTGGTGGACAACCATGGTGATGGCGCCACGATGATGGAGATCATGCCGGAGATGGAGATCATGCCGGTGCTTTGGAGATGGAGATCAAAAGCACAAGAAGAAAGGCCATATCATATCACAATTATGAATTGCATGTGATGTTAATCCTTTTATGCACCTTATTGTTATGCTTAGATGTGATCGCGACGGTAGCATGATAAGGTGATCTCTCACATTAATATCAAGAAGTGTTCTTTCCTAGTATGCCCCGTTGCGAAAGTTCGTCGTTTTGAGACACCACGTGATGATCGGGTGTGATAGATTCTACGTTCACATACAACGGGTGTAAGCCAGATTTACACACGCGGAAATACTACGGTTTCCTTGACGAGCCTAGCATGTACAGACATGGCCTCGGAACACAAGATCCGAAAGGCTAAACACGAGTCATATGGATGATATGATCAACATGGTGATGTTCACCATTGAAGCTACATCATCTCACGTGATGATCGGTTGTGGTGTAGTGGATTTGGATCGTGTGTCACTAAACAACCAGAGAGATGTTGAGTTTAGTGGGAGTTCATTAAGATGAACTAAAAATTATCATAAACAAAAGTCCAGATGTCTTTGCAAAAATCCTTGTAGATCATGGTTGACTACGGTAGTCTGTTCGTTGCTGAAAAACTGCGTCTCGATGGGTCAAATTTGTTGAGTAGTACCTGCGTCCTGAAAGAAGTTCTACACACCAATGATGAGCTCTACGTGTTAGAAAAACCAATAGGAGATAAACCTAAATATTTCTGCAAGCGATGAAGAGTACATGGAGTGGTTTTGAACCACCTACTTGAAAGTCAAGTGGATGATGTGCACCTTCATGAATTCTGACCTAAGTAGACAATTCAAGAACTTGATTGCAATGGAGATTGTTGATGAGCTGAAAAATAGTTTTTCAGCATAAGTTAGAATTGTAAGGTTCGAATGTCTGAACGGTTTTTCTTTCACTCAAGATGGAAGAGAACACTTGCTTGGAACAACACCAGAGGATAATGCATCATCGTCTAGTGCTTGTTTGGAACCACGAGATGAATGACGGTTTCGCGATAGATGGGGTGATACGCTAGCTTCTCCCCAGCTTCAAGAATTGTGTCGGAGACTAGGTCATGGGAAGGGATTTGATCACTTTCTGTGAGTTTGTGTCTCGGCTGCGTCATGTCAAAGTGGAACCCATAGCAAGAGAAGTTGGCAATGCAGAAAGTATATATTGATATACAAGTTATAAGTGTTTAAGTCCAAATTGCAATTTTGGCGGTTTCGATAAGTATTTGATACTCATTCTGTTTTATGAAAACAGAACCTGCTGCTTGAGATTTGCATAAAGGATATGGGAAGACGTTGCAGAATAGTGGCAATCAAGGAGTTGATGCTGGCAACGATCTGTCTCTACATTTATCATTTGGATTAGAGGATTTGAATAAGTTTTGTAATCGAATTAAGTGTGATTTTAATTAGTGTGTCTTGCTTATGTGAGACGGTTATTCATGTTAAAGACAATGGTTGTTCTATTTTCATGAGTGATCCTTTTTGGAAATCACAAGTTTCAATTATAAGTGTATTATTCTTATTATAATCTAGATGATAAATTGGTTGAACATTTATAAAATAAAAGACATACTAAAATATCCAAAACTTAATAATGACAATTGTTTTAGTCGTGCTAAAGATTGAATAAACATTTTGATGTTTTATCAATGCGCCTTGTTGAAGGGGTATGACTAAAATGCCACCCTTTGGAAGTGTGTCATGAGTTGCCGAAGATAAACACAAGTGTTAATTGTATTTTCAGCAAATGTGAGATGTCATTATTTTGTGAACTCCATCATAAATGAAATGATTAAATAGGTGTATTTATTCGAGTTATGATATTTGATGAGATCAAATAAAATTCTGGAGTTTAGGATATTAAGTTAACAAGAAAATTGAGTCTTTATGATTTGATCAAAAGAGACAAAATATTTGAGTTATATGTTAGTATGTGGACTTGTGAGAAGTGTTATCACAGATTACAATGTTTAGAATATTTCAAAGGCGTTTGATATGTCCTAAGATATTGTAATCACACACTATTTGATATTGTGTGGTCTCAAAGAAGGGTTTTACTTCGAGGGTTTGATAATAGCATTTAGATTTATTTGATAAACACTCTGTTTAGAAATAAGGATCTATTTAATGATTTGCATTTCGCATATGAGTTATGTGAAACAGTGGTTTCATTAATTATGAGATAATTAGAAACTATTGCAAATAAAGTTTGTAGTATATTCATATGTGACTATGAATAGAGATTCCACAATGAGAGACTAAAAGGGACAAATCAATTGTTGATTGTGTTAAATGTTTTAGTGGATTCATCGTGAAAAGGTTTCATTGATAAAAGAATTGATGGAATGGAAAAGCTAAAATCTTGCTTGTTTATGTATCAAGTGGCACATATGTAAAGTGCTATGTTGGTTAAAACTTGACACATAAAGGAATTGATGATGGTGATCATTGAATTTTGGTTTAGCTTGTCTAAAGAAAAGTAGGATTTAAGAATATAAAATTTTGTCAGGTTACAAAATAATATTCATGATTTACTTGTCTTGTTTCAGAAACAAGACATACCTACGAAACTACATAGAAGAAATAGAAACTTTAAATATGAAAATGACTGAGAGTCATCTTATGTTAAGTTTAAATCACAAAGTAATTGTTACTTGATTTTGTGAAAGCGTTGTTTCACATATTTATTCTTCAAAAGGGTTTGTAAGGAATAAATAAAACTTACTGGACAAAAGCACAAGAGGTAAAGCTCTTTAACATATTCAATGTTGTTAACTACATGGTGTAGTTGTGCTTAAGGTCAAAAGGATTTATGCTAGCAAAGTACTAGCATTCGTATAAAGAGTTCTCGATATTAATAGTTAATTAAGAATTTTGGAGGTGTCCAAAATATCGAGAAAATACATGAGTGTGATCTAATTAAGATATGTGGCGACATATGTTAAGTTAGAGCAAAGACTATATTCCATGATCAAAATATGTGGTGACATATGTTTGAGTGGGAGCTAGTTAAATCATGGTCAAATATAGAGATAACATATTTCTGAGTGGGAGCCAAAGTGGTTTCACAATTTAATATGTGTATGGTGTATATTTGAGTGGGAGTTTACAACATCTTGTTTGTGTGAAATGGAGATTTCATAAATGTTGTAAATAAGTCAGGATCCAAAGTATAACTTATGAAGTTAGTCAAATATCCATGGAGATGGAGGTATCTATGGAGGATAGATATGTTTGATAACATTATGTCAGGATGTTTTACCTAAGTAAGATTTTGAAGGAGTTCAAAATGAACAAGTGAAGAAAGGTTCATTTTTGCTTGTGAGAAATAGGTGAAACATTGAGTTGATAACTCAGTACAAAATGATGGTTGGAGGATATGTTAGAATTCGCTATGAATCGTTCATAGGACTAAACATATAAAGAACCATGTGTTTGTATTTGATGATATGTGACCCAAGTTCTTGGTTAGAAGAACATGTTAAATGAGGAGTCATTTTTCATGGAGTTGAGATAATAGAATCTAGAGATTGGTAGACTTGGTTGAAGTCATAAAACCAAACTAGATTGGAAATCTCATGATAGCAGAAGCGCAGCGAAAGCATGATCGAAAATATCGAAGTGACTTTATAGCACTGTCGATTTGTGAGTCTACAACATATAGGAGTATATGATTAATTCAAGGATTAAAAGATATAATATTATGGTTTGAGAAATTTTGTTTCAAGATTGAGTGAGTTCCGGGTGCACATGCTATGTGAAAGTTCCTTTTGACTGATCATACGTCATGTAGGCATAAAAGGGAAACGAAAATCTCACTCTCTAACCAAATATATTATATTCATCATGTGATGATGTGAATTATCATGTGATGATAATGGGTTTATCATGAGATGATAAAGTAATGTCAAATTAGGTGACATTGACGTTTTGCAAAGAACATAAAGAACTGTATAGTACAGAGCACGGACAAAACCTCTTCCACGAGCAAACATGATCAGCACTGAGACTCCATGAGTGTTAGACACCATGAGTGTTGGATCGAGAAAATGTAAACTAGATTATTGACTCTAGTGCAAGTGGGAGACTGTTGGGAATATGCCCTAGAGGCAATAATAAAATGGTTTATTAGAATATTCATGTTTATGATAATAGTTTATTATCCATGCTATAATTGTATTAACCGGAAACATAATACATGTGTGGAATATAAACAACCAGGTGTCCCTAGTAAGCCTCTACCAGACTGGTTCGTTAGTCAAGAGATGGTTAGAGTTTCCTAACCATGGACTTGTTACAGTCACTTGATAACGGAGTCATATCATTAGGAGTAGTGATGTGATGGACAAGACCCGATAATAAAGAGTTACAATTGATCGTGTCACACAAGTTTCATTGCCAATGCTTTTAGTATGCCAAGTATAGTTTCCTTAGACCATGAGATTATGTCACTCCCGTTTACCGGAGGAATGCTTTGTGGACATCAAACGTCACTTCGTAACTGGGTGATTATAAAGGTGGCTTTCAGGTATCTCCGATGGTATTTGTTGGGTGACATGAATCAAGAGTGGGATTTTTCCTTCCTTGTGACAGAAAAGATATCTCTGGGCCCTCTCGGTAATATAGCATCAAGAAAGGTTGCAACCATGTGATTAAGTGTTAATCACGGAGATCCTATATTATGGACGAGTAAAGAGAATTTGCCAGGTAACGAGATGAAACTAGATATGGAGATATCGACGATCATATCTCGGGCAAATTAAATATCGGTGAGACAAAGGGAATCATATACGAGATTAAGAATCTCCGGCATCGTGGTTCAATCGAAAAGGAACTTCGTTGAATATGTAGGAGTTAGCGATGAGATAATTGATGGTATGAACGAATGGTGATTCGGAGTCTCGGATGAGATCCTAGATATCACGAGGAGCTCCGGAAGAGTCCGGAGATAAAATTTCATATAAGGAAAGTGGTTTCCAGGGTTCCGGAAAAGTTCAGGAAAATTCCGGCAGAGTACCGGAAGATTCTAGAAGGTTCCGGAAGGTTCCAGAGGGCCCCACCTTGGGGGCCACGAACCTGGAAGGGCCAACATGGACCGAGGGGAGGTGCAACAGCCCACATGGGCTGGCCGCACCTTGTCCCCAAGGCCCATGCGGCCAAGGCAAGGTGGGGGCAACCCTAACCCTAATTGGGCGCCTTGGGGGGCAAGTTTCCCCCCTTGGCCGGCCCTAGATGGGATTGGGGCGCCCCCCACAGCCCCCTCACGCCTATATAAGGAGGAGGGGAGGGCTGGGGCGCAACACCCTTGAACCCTAGCCGCCGGCCTCCCTCTCCCTCTCCCTCTCCCTCTCCCTCCTCTCTCCTTGAACCCTAGTCGCTTGGCGAAGCCCTGCAGGAATTTCTCCACCATCAATGCCACCACAACCGTCGTGGTGCCGAGATCCATCTAGCCATCTCCACCTTGCTTGCGGGATCAAGAAGGCGGAGATCTACATCGAGCCGTACGGGTGGATACCGCGGAGGTGCTACCCCTTGTGGCACTTCGTCGGATTGGACTTCGAGGAAATACATCTCCTCGCGACTAGATGAGTCTAGTTGCGGGGATCGACTAGCCAACCCCTGCACCGACAAAACGCGTTTGTTGATCTTCAAGGGTAAGAGATTGGATCTCATCTTCGCTACCTCCATCTAGTAGATCTAGATCCTTGGGGTTTATTCCGCTTGTTGCGTAGGAAAATTTTCGTTTTCTATGCTGCGACCCCTTCAGGAACGGTACCGGATTTGTATATAGTACTAGATCTAGTGGATTTAGGAGTAGCTATCTGTGTTGGCGTTATGCTGGTTGTCGGCATCTTGCCGGGAGGACGGCGTTGGGTTTCTCCGGCCAAATCCAGCGCTGCTTGATGGCTTCCCTGCTTGGTGCGGTGCTCCAATGGCTGGAAGATGTAGGCGTTGAGGCGGGAGTTTGTAGGCTACTCCAAAAATAAGGTTGTCTTGGACATATTGAGCTTGGATGCGAGTGAAGCGTTGTGTTCTTCTTCCGAGAGCCATGGAGGCGAGAAGGAGAAGATGTAGACGAAGCCGCGTAGCCTGGCCTCAGGCTGCCTTGGAGTTTTGATAACGCAAACTTTTGGTGATCATCCTCGGTGGCCCAAGTTCTAGCCTCCGACCCTGATGACCAGCGGGTGGTCGATCTCGAAGCCGGCAATGGCCAAAGCTTCCTCAAGCTCCAGGCGGAGGCCCCTCCCCGAGTTCGCAGCGACACACTCCTTCCTCTTGGTTTCAAGTAGTGTCATCCCCGACGCCGGCGTGGTTGGCCGTTGCTTGATCTCGTGTTACTCCAGCAACTATAGAGGACCTGATCGCTTTTTCGGAATTTACGTGAGGTCTTTGATATAAAACTTAGGGACCGGTCTATAAAATTTCTTTTCTGTTGGTCCCTGATGTAATTGTACCTACAGTCCTGCACCGTTGTTCTAATAGCATCTAGGCCCTTCGAGGCCGCTCCAGCTTCGAAAAAATAATGATGGCCGACTTCACCATCTTGTACCCACACAAAGTGCTTGGTTTGATAAGAAGCAAATGTTCCTGATGGATCGTGATGCGTGATCACCATCATTTCACATTGCATTTAATTGTTTTGCATGAACTTGGGCGGGCCACGTGCGGTGGCTCGTGCGATTATCTTACCTAAACTTGTATGACCGTATGACTTCAATTGAATTGCAAATAGTTGCAATTGATTTGCCATTTGTTTACGAGATTTATTTGCTAATCGCAAAATTGATGATAAAGCGAACTGTGTAGATTAAATGAGTCGTCTAGTTGAATGCCATGGTCATGCAAAGACGGCCGCCATCTATCTAGACACCCAAATGGATAAAAGACTGACACATTCTTTATCTGTTTGGGTCGTCATGTAATATGCAAAAAAGACCGATGCATTCTAGGCCCATTTCTTTTCATCTTCCTGGACGGCTTCCCGAGAAGCCACCCTCCCCCAGCTTTCTTGAGAAGGTGCCCTTAAAATTTAGATAGACTTCCAAACTAGTTTAGGCTAAACTACTTTGAAAGCCTATCTAAAATTTAGCGACGGCTTCTCCAGAAACACAAACCCTATATCTCGCTCAATGCGAGTCATAACTCCGACTCGCCCGCGTCGCGGAGAAGATGGGCGGCGGCCTAGTAAGTGCTTCTTCAATCAATGTTACAGGATTGCGCATACATGATTTCTTTTTATTTTTTCTTCTTTTCTTTTTTCCTGTTTTTATTTTCCTTCTTTTTATCTTTTACGAAAAGGAATATTTTTTAAATCTGAACCTTTTTTAAAACTGAATAATTTTTCAAAACATGAACCTTTTTTGAAAATGACTATTTTTTCAAATATGACCATTTTCAAAATAAACATTTTTTCAAATATGAACCATTTTAAAGATGAACAAATTTCAAATGTGAACAATATTTAAAATTCATTTTCGGCTCACTATTACTTTCGGTTCATTCGAATTTTAGTTGTTTTCTTCGTTATTATTTTAGGTTCGCCAATATTTTTGGTTCACTATTATTTTCGGTTCACCTGAATTTTTGGTTCACTATTATTTTCGGTTCATCCGAATTTTTCGTTCACTACTATTTTCGGTTCACCCAAATTTTTGACTCACTATTTGTCGATGGTATAAACCGACGATGATAATACAGGACTATGTATGCATGGGCATTATGGATGTGGGTTAAGACTTAAGACACAAGACACAAGATTTATATAGCTTCGAGACCTAGAAAACATCATCCGGTAATATCCCAATGTGTTGTTTGTGGCTAGGTCTTATTCCGTATGCTCTTGGTGGAAGTCGCCGTATGAGATGGCTCCTCTATTGTGTAGGTCGTGTGTTGAGCTTTTATGTCCTCTATCTTGAGTGTGCCCTCTTGGGGCACCTTGCCCCTCCTTATATAGGTGGAAGGGGCCGGTTTACACGTAGAGTCTTAATTAGATACACACTAGTCTCTTCTTCTATTACAAGTCGGCAAGGGATGTCCTTGTCCTACTCTGATTGTCGAGTCGGCATGCTGGGCCACGTTAATCCTCCATGCGGGTACCCGTGTCCCATATCCACGACACTATTATTTTCGGTTCACCCGAATTTTCGTTCCTTTTCGCTCCCTATTATTTTCGGTTTATCCACATTTTTGGTTCACTATTATTTTCGGTTCACCGGTATTTTTGGTTCACTACTATTTTCGGTTCATCCAAATTTTTTGTTTTTCATTTATTTTTTATTTTTTAATTGTCAACATTTCAAAATGTACAAATTTCATTTTATTTTTTAAAAGAAATTCGGATTTGAAAAATGTCCAAACTTTTAAATAATGGGCCGACCCAGGTGGGTGGCTGTGCGGTACGATTGAAGCCAATTTGGACCGGCCCACGCGGGGAGAAGTTTTGCGAGGAAAAAACCGAAAAAAACCGTACATGGGTCGGCCCCGTACACGCGCGGGAGTGCGGTGGAGTTGATGCTACGACTCGCCTAAAGCGAGGTATAGGGGTCCCCTCTAGAAGCTAGGAGGGCAGTTTCTCGGAGAAGCCGTTGAAACAACTGGGCCCTATATTTGTTTGGATCGCCGTGTTAAGTGTTCGGAAATCGACGTACAACTTCGTATGCGCCCACCCTTGTTGCTTGGGGTGGGGGTTTTCCTCTAGATTTGTCCTTATCCATTGGTCCTCTTATGCCTATATATACACATATATTGTATGGAGAGAGACACACCATGATAATAAAGAGTTGTCACACATATACCTTTGTGTCAATTTACTTTCTGCATCTGTGATTGATCTACGAGTGTACGATTACTTCGACTATGGTCTCGCTCCAGGACCATGGACCAGACTCGCCAGCAAGGGTTGAGGAACATGTTATCAGCATGTACCGCTCCACCAACTAATCCGCATCGAGCCTCCCTCAAGCAGACTCTCGTCATTGATCGGAGGTG
>QRDG01001160.1:213434-391276 GCA_012064385.1 Puccinellia tenuiflora
ATGTGAGCTGCCCTGCATGATCAAGATCGACTATTTGTAATGCTATATGATGTGTTTGTTGGGATCCGATGGATTGTGAAGTTATGATCAGATTGTGCATGATTCTTATATGTTAATTTATGTTCTTGCATGCTCTCCGATGTGTGTAGTTGCTTTGGCCAAGTAATTGCGTGTGTCTCCAAAAGGGAATATTTATGCTAGATAGTTGGTTCATGCCCCCTTTTGTGCATGGGCACGAGTGACATAAACGTCCAAGGATGAGGGTGTGTTGTTGCGACTAAGGGTAAAACAGCGATGTTTATGTCTACGTGATTATAAATGTTGCTCACATCATACGCTTTACTTAATGCAATTGTCTGTTGCTTGCAACTTAATATCGATGGGTGACAGGCTGGATAGCGATCCCTAGGTGGACTTTTTAGACAAAGATGCAGTCGGATGGCGGTCTTTGTTCCTTGTTATGATGCCTACATGAATATTACCATGAACACTTTGATATAGCTAGATTAAGTTTGTGTCATAATTCTGTCAATTGTCCAACTGTAATTTGTTTACCCTTCATATGAGTATTTTATTATTGGAGAGACACCGCTAGTGAACCCATGGCGTCCGGTCCATCTTTTTACATTGTTTACGACCTCGTTTACTTGCTTTCCATCATCACTGGCTTGCTGGTCTGTTTTCATAAATCATTTCACTACACTATACGTTTAACCACTTTGTTTTCAGCACACCGGAAAGATTGACAACCTTCTTGTCGTTGCGGGCAAAGTAATTGTTTGAGTGTGTGCAGGTCCACGTTCGTCACGGTTAAGCGCCAGAGACCATCGACGTTCACCTCGTTGTTGATTTCAAAGTCCTACTGGTTCGATTAAACCTTCGTTCTTCAGTGAGAGAAAACTGCTACTTGCTACATCCACGCCTTCGCTTGGAGCACCACCAACTCTGCCAGTAATCATCACTCAACACCAGCAAGCTCCAAAGAGCTCGTGACCAGCACCATCGCATGCCCCCACGCTGCCGCACATGGCTACCCTCGACCTGGCTCCGCCCACGGAATGCCGGCGAGCNTATGAAAGAGCAATTTTCTGGTGCTTGTACTGATGATGCCGCCTCCCATTTAAAGAACTTTGTTGAATTATGTGCTATGCAAAAATATAAAGAGGTTGAAAGTGACATCATAAAACTGAAACTTTTCCCTTTCTCTTTGAGAGGGAGAGCTAAAGAATGGTTATTGTCTTTGCCTAGAAATAGCATTGATTCTTGGACTAAATGCAAAGATTCTTTTTTTGGGAAATATAATCCACCTGCTAAAATTATATAATTGATGTGTAACATTAGGAACTTTAGACAATTTGATAATGAACATGTTGCTCAATCTTGGGAAAGAATGAAGTCTATGGTTAAAAATTGTCCCACGCATGGATTAACTACTTGGATGGTTTTCCAAACTTTTTATGCAGGTTTGAATTTTTCTTCAAGAAATTTATTGGATTCGGCCGCCGGTGGTACCTTCATGTTCACCACATTAGGTGCAGCAACTAAACTCTTGGATGAGATGATGACAAATTATTCACAATGGCACACAGAAAGAGCTCCAACTGGTAAGAAGGTAAATTCTGTCGAGGAAATTTCCTCTTTGAATGAGAAGGTTGATATGATTATGTCTATGCTTGCTACCAATCAGTCCCCTTATGATCCTAATAATGTGCCTCTTGCTTCATTAATTGCTCAAGAAAAGGATCAAGTTGATGTTAATTTCCTTAATAGAAATAACTTCAACAATAATGCTTATCGAAATAATTTTGGTGGTAACAACTATAAGCCTTATCCTTCTAATTATGGCAATCCCTATAGAAATAATTTTGATAATGCCTCTCCTAATCAAGGAATTATTAATAATAGGATCACTGAAATAGAGAAGTCTACAAAAAAATTCATGGAGGAACAATTTGAACAAAATAAAATCTTCTCTAGACAAATGAATGAGAATTCTTTTATATTAAAGAGTATAAACAATCAGCTTGGAGAGTTTAATAGAGAAATCTCTAACCTTCAAACAAGGCTTGTCAATACTGAAGCTTGCATTTCAAACCTGTCCCAAACTCAAACCACTTTAATAAATTGAATGGCAGTAAAACCTGAATTAAACACTCCTGCTGAAACCGACACTTTTGCTACCCTTAAGACTCTGAATACTTTTGTGGCAACTATTCATATTAATGATAATCTTAAAAATAAGAATGGTTATGAATGCTCTACTAATCTTAAGCCGGTTAAAGATGAAACCTCTACCTTGCTTGAGAAAAATCTCGAAAAACTAGATAGTCTTGTCTCAAAAGTGGAGAATCTTGCTCATGATGTTGAAATTTTAAAAATTAGAACCACTCCTCTTCAAGACAAACCTACTGAATCTTTAAATGCTATTTCTATTCAAATTAATGAGAATGAAAGGATGTTAGCTCGTTTGCATGCTAGGTGGGCTAGAGAAAGAGAAGAAGTTGAAATTGCTAAAATGAATAGTAAAACTGTTAATGTTTATACTATCCAAACTACTAATGATGATCCTCCTAGCCTCTTTAAAGATGATGAAATTGATTTTGATAATTGCAATCTTACTGAAGTCATAAAGTTCCTACAAAAACTTGCTAAGTCACCGGCTGCTATTAAGCTAAACATTGCTTTACTAAACACATTACCGATGCTCTTATCAAAGCTAGGAAAGAAAAGCTCCAACTTGAAAACTCCATTCCTAGAAAATTACAAGATAGTTGGGAGCCTTCTATTAAGATGAAAATAAATGACTTGAGTTGCAATGCTTTGTGTGATCTTGGTGCTAGTGTTTTTGTTATGCCTAAAAGTTTCTATGATCTTAATTTGAAGCCTTTGGAAGAATGTTATTTGAGTGTTCATCTTGCCGATTCTTCTAAAAATAAACATTTGGATAGAATAGATGATGTTCTTATTATTGTTAATAATAATTATGTTCCCGTTGATTTCATTTTTATGGATATTGAGTGCAATGCTTCTTGTTGTATTATCTTAGGGAGACCGTTTTTTAGAACCGTTGGTGCTATTATTGATATGAAAGAGGGAAACATAAGATTTCAATTTCCCCTTAGAAAAGGGATGGACCACTTCCCTAGAAAGATAATGAAGCTACCTTTTGAATCAATCATAAGGTCTAGTTATGTTCTTGATTTTGCTAAGGCCTCTGAAAAGATTTGATATTTGGCATTGCGCCTAGCTAAAAGATGTTAAAAAAAAGCGCTTGTTGGGAGGCAACCGAATTTTTACTTTCAATTTGTTTTTACTTTTTTTTGAGTCATGAAGTTGTTTCGTCTGTAGCAACTTCATTGTATCCTTGTTTTTAGTTTTTGTGTGCCAAGGATTAGCCTCTAATGCTTAGAGAGTGCAAAGTTTTGTTTTGCTGTCCAGAAACAGATTCTGAGCTCATGTTGCAGGAAAATCCGAAAAATCCTAGAACATTATATTTTTCTGGAAATTTTTGACAGCAAGCCTTATACTTTTATCTATCTTTCATTAGTTTTTTTTTTATTTGAGCCCCGTAAGTGCCTCTAAAAAATAGATCTTTACAGACTGTCCAGTTTTGACAGATTCTGCCTTTATTTTGTGTTTGCCTCTTTTATTAACGTCATTAGTGGTACTTTTGGATGGAGTGCTACCTTTGAGGCTTAGTAAACAGTAGCTAATGCTAAATCAAGTTTGTGCAATTTGTCTTATTGGAACCAAAGTGAGTTTTGTTTTATTGGGACTAACCCTCTAATCAGGTTATGCAAAGTTTTGTGTGAAAGGAGTTTTTAGGTTCCACGAGAGAAGATGATGAACGAAGTCGAAGGATGGACAAAAGCACAAGCTTGGGGATGCCCCCGTGGCACCCCCACTGAACATTCAAGAAGAATAAAGCATCTAAGCTTGGGGATGCCCAAGGCATCCCCTCTTCTTCATCGACAACCATCAGGTCGTCTCCGTTGAAACTATGTTTTTATCACTTCACATATTATGTGTTGTTCTTGGAGCGTCATTTTATTTTGCTTTCAGTTTGTTTTAGTTTGTTTGCTGGTCATGTAATTTGTTGGATCCTTGCAATCTTGTGTGGGAGAGAGACACACTCCGCTTTTTCATTAGAATACTCTTGTGATTCGTTTATATTTTGTTGAGTATTCTTAGCTTTGTTTTCTTATCATCTCTTGTGCTTCGCTTATATCTTTTTAAGAGCTATTAGTTGCTGTTATTAGACTCTCTTTTGCTTAAATTATATTTGTTTGGAGAGTTGCTTGTGGTAGCTTGCTTGATTTGTTGGAATGATAAAAATGTCGTGCATGTGATAGTGGTGTAATGAAAAAACTTGTATAGTCATGTAGATCTTTATGTTTGAATAACTTGAAACTTGCCAATTGTTTTGAGGTGTTAAGTGAATTAATGTTTAAACTTGCTGGTTATTTAAGTTAAGGCTCATTAGTGAAGAACTACCATTAAAGATTGAATTTATAAAGTTTCGTCATGCTTATAAGTTCGATGGGCAAGTGTTTTCATCAAATGAAAGTTTGGTTAACAAGGAGACAGTGTAGAGTTTTTGAGGTTATGCTTAATGTATGTTCTATAGTCATTCTTGTTCCGGTTGCTGGTGCTTGTTTGCTTTGATATCTTTGCTAGCCAAAAACTCTGTACTGAACAGGAATGCTGCTCGTGCATCCAAACTCCTTGAGCCAAATATCTTTCCAGCAGTGTCCACCATACCTACCTATACATTGTATTTCGTTCCATTCCAAGTAAATTTTGAAGGGGTTCGTAGACGGAAAACAAAAAATTTCTATCTAACGCAACACCAAAACTAGCTAGGATCTATCTATTAGTAATGCGGTAACGGGACGGTTCCGGCGACATACCTCTTGTAGACCAAAAGCGTTTAACGTTCCGAGAGGAACGTGGATGATGTAGTCGAACCGAAGCCGACCTCAAGGTCGTGATAATCCTGGCACGACGACCGATGCCGCAATGGCACCTCCGAGTACTCACACATGTACGGTGTATGACGACGACTCCCGATCCCCCCGATCCCACCGAGGTTGCGGAAGTAGATCTTCTGGCAGAATTCCGTGCTGCGGGAAAGATTTCCCTCTCGTGCGCGGCTCTTCTTGGAGCCATGGGGTACGAGAGAGGTGGAGAGGTGGTAGGAGGTGTCGTGGGATTTATTGGATTTTCTCCAATGGCTTAATAAAAATCACCACGTGGCTCCTCTATATATAGGTGGAAGGGGGCACCCCTTCTCCTTAGCTCCCCCATGTGGGACTAAAGGAAAAGGGGAGGAGGGGGTGGCTGGCCAGCCTCCCTTAGCCGTGGTGGCCATGGGCCACATTTGGCCCATGCGCCCCACTTGCCTCCTTGGCCTCCTTTGGTTGGCCGGCCCCCTAATGGGCTCCTTCCTTCCGGAAGTGGCCCATTTAGGTGGGCTGCCCCAAATTTCGAAATTAAACTTTTTAATTCAATAAATAACTTTATTAAATCAATAAATAAATATATAATTCTCCAATTAATATATTTATTTATTATATAATTTATTTATTATAATATATAAATATTTAATTCTCCAAATAATATTTATACATTATCGAATTTACTTCCACCAATATGAATATATATAATTATCCAATTAATATATTCACATCATATATATAAATTCCCGTGACTACGAAACTCCTTCCGGATCACTCCGATACTCCTTCGGTTTTCTCCGGAACCCTTCCGGTACTCTCTCTTCCTATCTTCGACAATTCCAACACTACCAGAATGATCTCCTAGCATCGTCGAACCCTTAAGTGTGTTACCCTACGGTTCGGGAACACTCCAGACATGATCGAGACCTCTCTCCGATCAATGATCATTAGAGGGACTGGGATGCTGATAATCCCCAAGAGCAAGGAATCACTGTAGCACAATTCGATAAGTATTTGAGTGTCGAACCCACAAGGAGCTGAAGGTAAACTATCTATTCTCTAAAGCCCTATAACCCTCTTATATGGCCGTTTGTGCAAGGCAATAAGTTGTAATATGAAAGAAACTAACTAATGAAAGCAAGTGATGTGGAATGGGTTTATCTAGTAACAAGTTTCTCAATCAAGCTTTGAACGCAAGTTTCTCTCAGCAGTTTTCTCAAGCAAGTTTCTCAAAGTAGCAAGTAGCAAATATCTCAAGTAGCAAATATCTCAAGGGAGCAAATGTTCTAGCAATTGTTATTTCATTTGTGTGGTTGTCACAATTAGTGAAGCACATGTTTCAGTCTTAATTGTTTCTTCTAGGAAGGAGCCATAAATAGGTGTAGCCAAGTGAATGAACTAAAACCCCTTATGATGGTTCTTATGGCCAAGTAAATGACTGCACAAGATTTATTAAGACATAAAAGTCCCACCATAGCCTTAAGTTCTAAGGTCCCCTATGTATATCCCCCAATAAAGTAACTTCATGACTCGGTCTCAAGTTTACATGTCCTCCCAAGTCTCCCTCACTCCATTACATTACCGGTGATCACCTTACACGCATTCCCCAACATATGTGTGCACTCATATATCGTACATAAAGACAATCATAAAAGATAACAAAACTTGTATGCAACCAAACAACGAACTATTTCACTATTGCCATGAACCAATCACTTCTCAAACATAGATGGGGAGACACAATAGATCAAGGGAATAGTATATTGCATCATACATCATGTTTGCCAAGAGTTTACAGTGGAGAGATGGAGATGATCTTGCTGTAGATGTTGATGATGAACACGCCGGAGGGGGGTGGAGCCCTTCGGAGGTGATTCCGGCGGCGTTTCCCCCCTCCGATCTTCTCCGGCGGTAGCCTTCTAACTCTCTGTTTCGTGGTTTTGTGTTTCTCCGCCGCCTCCTCGCGAAACTCCTCGGGGGACTATTTTTATAGTCGGTTTTAGGTCAAGACGAAGCCACGGAGACGAAAACGGACGACATCGGAGCCACGAGGCCCAAGATGGGGGTCCCACACGGCCAAGGAATCTGGCCGCGTGGGCCCACCTCTTTTGGCCCTCGGGTCTCCGTTTGTTCACTTCCTTCGCTCCTACGCTTTCTTCCTTCCAAAAAAATGATCCTCGTAAATTTTTAGGTCAATTGGTCGTCGTTTGGGTCCCTGAAACATCAAAATATAGAAAATAGGGTTTTCTGCCAGTGCAGGGTTAATTCCAGAAAAATAGGAAAACTGTGAAATCTTCCCAAAATCATTATAAAACAATGATATAACCCTTATATGATGCAAATATGATTGAAATATGAGTATTATAATGCAAAGTTCATGTATGCATTTTACATGCATCAACATCCCCAAGCTTAACCTATACTCTTCCTCGAGTATGAAGGTGATGAAACTAACATGGACTTTGCATTTTAAGACTATCAATGGATATCAAAGATGATTACTATTGCTACATAAAGTCAAATGATTCATTCTTCAAAGGAGTAGCAATATGCAAGATAGATTGTGAAGTGATATCAAATATTCAATGCAAGGATATTCAATGATAATTCACAAAGTGCAACATAGAAGAAAGTACTATGGACCAAATGTATGCATAATGAAAAGTAAAAACATCCTATGATGGTCATAGAGTACTCTTGTAAATCTGAATATAAAAGGTGGACACTTTGGAAAGATATATAAATGAGTAGAGGTAAAACATGAATAAGTTTCATCTAACTTCCAAATGCTTCTACTTAAGTTAATGTTTGCAATGTGGTATTCATTGGAGTCAAGCTCTCATTACCCCCATCATAACATCTTGAATGGTTAAAGTTTAAAGTGAAACCAAATATGAGTAGTGTGCTTGACAAAGTATGGGTTGAAAGCTTCATGCCCCGTGAATACGAGTACCTACACCATGGTGTTACTTAATTTGGGATACCAAGCAAGTTCAAGTTAAAGTCATTGTAAAAATAGCGTCATCAAGAGGGTCAACTGGGGTACCTCTTGTCCCAGGACATGGAACAAGCCCATGTCAAAATGACAAGACAAACAAACATAATGAACAATCTCAACACCCTTTTTATTTACTATTGATATAGCTTTTTTATTATGAGGTGCATCACTGAAGGTTCACAATAGCATGTAAGTAAATTTCCACCATGAATGATGCATGGCTTAGATTAGCGGCCCAGGTGTCTCTCTAGCCATTTGTACAAACTACTTAAACTTATTTAGTTTCCACATTTATTTGGCACTATGATAGGCATCCATAAACAAAAGTACATGATATCAACTAAATATAATTAAGAACATGTTGAAAGCTTGCCATGTGACAGCACATATGGGCTAACCCCCAACCAAGACTCTTGTCAAGCTCACAGCTTCATAATTTTAATCACAATGATTCATGTTTATTAAGTGCAATAAAAGTAAGGTGTGAGAGCTTTTTAATCAACTTTTCCCATAACAATCAATAACATAAGCATTTAAATTCAGAGGTATAGATAATACAAAATAACATGATAAACATACTCCGAATAGCATAAAGCTAATAGGTAGATATGGTGGACTCACTAGAAAAACTTTGGTTGAAGATGTTGGAAACCAAGTTTTTACTTGTTGGAATTTTTGGGCTAGCAAAAGGGAGAAAGTTGACCGTCTAAAAGCATGCACAATTGTCCATAGAACTAACCAATCCATGTTAAACAAAGTAAAGTAACATTTATCATCAAAACATGAATAAGAGATAGCTCTTGATAAAACACTTGCAAATTAATACTCATTAAAAGCAAATGAATCATGCAACTATATGTATCTTTTTGAATCAACTCAAACATCCCTATCCCAATATTTTTAATAGAATCTAACTTAATTCAACCCAAAATTATAGTACCTCTCCCATAAAATAAATGATAGTGATGGTCTGACGAAAAAGCAAAACAAAATAAAAAGAACAATAAAAGGACGCTCCAAGTTTATGCGATAGTAATGCGTTGATAGAAAAACAGAAAATAGACGTGTGCAAACCGAGAGTGTTTGGTCCAGTGGGGTGCCGACAATTAGTTTAAGATTTCCATTTTATATGAAATTTTGGAAAGTAAATGAGAAGGATGAGTAATGGAGAAGTTGGGGTCGACCTTGAACATGTGTTGTTCATGCCAATGGAACCGTTGCAAAGTCTGTATCATTAAAACTTTTCCCAAAGCTAAAACCAAATAAAAATAGTGTTTATGTTGTATATATTTGCTTCTCCTTTTGCCTTTTTGCTAAATCAAAAGCAACAAAAATATTTTCCTTCTACTTTGATTGTTTCTCTTGATTCTTGCTTGGTTCTTTGTGTTTCTTTTTTATTTTTATCTTCAGCTTAAGTTTTGGATTTTTGAGTCAAGGTGCTTGTTTACTACTGTAACATCACCTTTGTATCTTATTTTCATCTTAATGGCAAGAATAACCTCTTTTGAGAGGTAGGATTAAACAATAGCGATTTGCTGTCCAGAAAACAGATTCCTGAGCTTCACTGCGAAACATGTCTAAAATCACGGAAGAGGAATTTTGACTTGATATTTTACGAAAGCATATTCAGTTATTAATACACATTTCATTAGTGCAAAGTTTTCTGATTTGAGCAACGTAAGTGCCTCTGAAAATTCACTCTTTACGAGCTGTCCAGTTTTTGACAGATTCTGTCTTTATTTTGCATTACGTAAAGATATAAAGGTGTGCTCAAACCGAATAGGAAATTAAAGCATAGGGAACACACAATAGAATATTAAACAATTTACTTTTAAGTCTAACTCTCTTCCTATGCATTGGAATTTTATAGATGAATAAATAACAACAAATTTGAGGTAACCAATGCATATAATAATCAATAGCTTGCATTTTAAATAACATAGAAACATAAAGGGGATTCTTATCTCTTCCTCTCTCATAATAGTTGCAAGCATTAAAGTTAAACATAACCACATAGTTTTGAATAGAATCACCACATAAAGACTTATCATCTAATGAGCATAATGGATCATCAAACTCAATTAAATCACTTTCATCCTCAATAGTAGGTGGACTGAAAATATCATATACATCATTGTCATCATCATAAATGGGAGACATAGCATCATCAAAATAAATTTTCTCTTCCAAACTTGGGGGACAAAAAATATCATATTCATCAAAACAAACTTCCCCAAGCTTAAGGTTTTCCTTAGCATTAGCAATAAAGGTGTTCAAAGAATTAGTACTACCACAAACATGATTGTTATGCAAATAAAATCTAATTTTCTCCTCAAACACTTCATGTCCTAACTCAAGATAGATATTATACAGATCTATAATTGTTTGGTTGTTTTCCATTTTATAATTTTTTTTGTGTTTTAGATTTATATGTTAGTATGCAATGCAAACAAGAATAAAAGCTTAGCACAACGCTCCCCGGCAACGGCGCCAGAAAAGTGCTTGATAATCCCTAAGAGCAAGGAATAACTGTAGCACAATTCGATAAGTATTTGAGTGTCGAACCTACAAGGAGCTGAAGGTAAACTATCTATTCTCTAAAGCCCTATAACCCTCTTATATGGCCGTTTGTGCAAGGCAATAAGTTGTAATATGAAAGGAACTAACTAATGAAAGCAAGTGATGTGGAATGGGTTTATCTAGTAACAAGTTTCTCAACCAAGTTTCGAACGCAAGTTTCTTAGAGCAAGTTTCTCTTAGCAGTTTTCTCAAGCAAGTTTCTCAAAGTAGCAAGTAGCAAATATCTCAAGGGAGAAAATGTTCTAGCAATTGTTATTTCATTCGTGTGGTTGTCACAATTAGTGAAGCACATGTTTCAGTCTTAATTGTTTATTGTAGGAAGGAGCCATAAATAGGTGTAGCCAAGTGAATGAACTAAAACCCCTTATGATGGTTCTTATGGCCAAGTAAATGACTGCACAAGATTTATTAAGACATAAAAGTCCCACCATAGCCTTAAGTTCTAAGGTCCCCTATGTATATCCCCTAAAAAAGTAACTTCATGACTCGGTCTTAGGTTTACATGTCCTCCCAAGTCTCCCTCACTCCATTACATTATCGGTGATCACCTTACATGCATTCCCCAACATATGTGTGCACTCATATATTGTACATAAAGACAATCATAAAAGATAACAAAACTTGTATGCAACCAAACAACGAACTATTTCACTATTGCCATGAACCAATCACTTCTCAAACATAGATGGGGAGACACAATAGATCAAGGGAATAGTATATTGCATCATACATCATGTTTGCCAAGAGTTTACAGTGGAGAGATGGAGATGATATTGCTGTAGATGTTGATGATGAACACGCCGGAGGGGGTGGAGCCCTCCGGAGGTGATTCCGGCGGCGTTTCCCCCCTCCGATCTTCTCCGGCGGCAGCCTTCTGACTCTCTGTTTCGTGGTTTTGTGTTTCTCCGCCGCCTCCTCGCGAAACTCCTCGGGGGACTATTTTTATAGTCGGTTTTAGGTCAAGACGAAGCCACGGAGACGAAAACGGACGGCATCGGAGCCACGAGGCCCAAGATGGGGGGTCCCACGCGGCCAAGGAATCTGGCCGCATGGGCCCACCTCTTTTGGCCCTCGGGTCTCCGTTTGTTCGCTTCCTTCGCTCCTACGCTTTCTTCCTTCCAAAAAAATGATCCTCGTAAATTTTCAGGTCAATTGGTCGTCGTTTGGGTCCCTAAAACATCAAAATATAGAAAATAGGGTTTTCTGCCAGTGCAGGGTTAATTCCAAAAAAATAGGAAAACTGTGAAATCTTGCCAAAATCATTATAAAACAATGATATAACCCTTATATCCTAGCAAAAATATCTAGGCCGAGCGGAACACGCAAATATTCCCCTGACCCTCCTCCCCCGACCCTCCCCTAGCCCCCGTCGCGCGGTCGCCGCCGCGCGGTCGCCGCCACGCTCCGCGCCCTCTCCTCCCCCTCCCATCCTCCGCCTCGCGCCTATGGTCGCCCCCCGCGTGGGCGACCGAGGCGCTCTTCCCCCGCGCGGCCTCCCGCCCCCCGTCTGCTCCTCCTCCCCGCCGCCACCGGCGAGCGCCGCCGGGCTTTGCCCGTGCGGGTCCGGTGGCGGCGGGCCTTCTCCTGCTCCCTCTCGCGTCGGCGCGGTTCGGGGCGGCGGCCTTTCCCTCCTGGACATGGTCGGCGCGGGGTGGCCATGGCCCAGGAGGTGCAGCTCGGCGGCGTTTGGTCCGGCGCGGCGACGGGGTCTCCCTGGAGCAGCGCGGGTGGCCGATGCAGGGGGCGGAGACGGCGGTGGTGGTGGTCTGGCCCTGCTGGCCCAGATCTGGACCCTTCGGGCCCGATTTGGGTTAGGGCAGGTTCTACGCCTCGTTGCCTCCGGCGGGCCCGACGAGCGGCTCGTGAATGACCCCGCCCCTGCTGCAGCGTGGTGGCGGGAGCTTCGCGGGGCTGTCTGGCTCCGGCCGGGCCTAGGGGCCGATCAAGAGGGTAGCGGCGGTGGCGGCCTACGTGCAGCAGCATGGCGGCGGGGACTTTACGAGCCCCCCGGGGCTCGGCCGGGCCTGCCCGGCCTGGTGTGTCTCTGCTGCCGTGTCCGGTCGGCACCCGCAGGTGGCGGTGGAGGCTCGGCCGGGCCTGCCCGGCCTGGTGTGTCTCTGCTGCCATGTCCGGTCGGCACCCGCAGGTGGCGGTGGAGGACGTCCTCCAGGTGGTTTTGCTGCTGCCGCCCTCCGGCTACAATGGCCCGGTGTGCTCTTGTCGTTGCGTCCGGTCGGCTACCGCCTATGGCGGTGGAGTATGTTCTCTCCCGCGCGGTTGTCTTTGTGTCGGACCTTGTCTACGGTTGCTTCGTCTCGGGATAGCCGGCCTTGCTACATTTGCCATGGTGAGACGACGAAGGTGACTACAAGACCGTGGTGGCGTGCGTTGGTGGATGGAAAGCTTGGTGGAGCACTTCAGATTGTCCGGAGATGTGGTTTTTTGGGGGTCAGGAGAAATCCCTGTCATTTTGACACCGATGTGGTGACGCTTGTGAGTGTCGCCGTTCCTTTCTGAAGGACGTCGGGTGTACCTCTTCCCCACTTCCTGTAGCGTACCGGGGGAAACCTTAGGACCAGTCCGGGCAGTAGCGTCGTCGTCGTCGCCTTCCTCCTTGGGGGTGCTGCTTTCTACGCGGTGATTCGGAGTGCTAGGATCGTGGTGGGAATGCTCCGGAGGACGCAGCGGTGGCGAGTCATTTTCGTTTTCGTTGATCCGCCAATGTCGGCTTTGTTTTCTTTCTCTTTCTCTTTCTTTTTCTTTTGGGTGTGACTATGCTGTTTTGCCCCAGCAGTGGCCTCAATCTTGTTTCGGGTGGTTGCTATATTAATATAGTGGGCGAAAGCCTGTTTCGAGAGATATAACCCTTATATGATGCAAATATGATTGAAATATGAGTATTATAATGCAAAGTTCATGTATGCATTTTACATGCATCAGATGCCCATAATGACCCATGTGCATTCCACGAAATAACTTTGTCGTTGAACCATAAACATAGATTCTCATTCCCTTTGCTATCGCGATACTGACTTGCCCGAGATCTGATCATCCAGCATCTCCATGCTTAGTTCTATCTCGTTACCGGTCAAGTCTCATTCAACTTGTTCCCGTGATCTTTCATCCCCATGACCTAGTCATACGCTGCGCATCTTATTTGGATGAAGACTCACCGAGTGGACCCAGAGTATCTCTCCGTCACGCAGAGGTGCAAATCCCGCTTCTTGATACATACTTCTCAACATACCATCTTTGCATACCTGAGCTGCACCTTTATGATCACCCTGTTACGGTGTGACGGTTGATACAGTCAAGGCATCTTCCGGTGATAGTGATAGGATTATTATCTCTCGGTCTAAGGAACAAGTACCACGTTTCCTAATCATCACAATGGTGAACTTCATGACTTGATCGCGTTGTGATAATTGCTATTGGGTAACGTTCGTCACTTTCATTCACCCAATGAAATGACTCCATTGTCAATTGGCATAAATGCCCATGATTGGGAAACCTCAATCATCGGTTGACCAATGAACTAGCGTATCCATATACATGCCAGGGACCTGGTTGTTTATATACCACACCTGTATTAATGTTTCCTCTTAATACAGTTCTAGCATGATATAAACTAATTATAAACTTTAATGAGATATTACAATAAACTTCTTTATTTATTTGCCTCTAGGGCATATCTCCAACAAATTTGTCATGTGCTACCTTTAAAACTTCAAAATACTCCAATTTGTGCCTCTGTTTTTAAGCTCATGAGGAAGTAGTGAGGAAGTTTTGGTATATCCTGTGCAAGCAAGGTCATTTCCGCCCTTTCACCTGGTGAGGATGGATTACGTGTTCACTTAAATTTGACGAGAGTTGGCAAGGGTTCCCAGCCCACAAAATATAAATTCAACATCATTAATATCTCCTTCACACAATGAACCCGACAAATCGGTCAAACATTGGCTAGTGATAAACAAAGAAGAAAGAGGACTGTACTCGTTTCTCTATGAGAGCCACTCTCACAAGTATAAAAGCCTTGCCTGGTATGGGGGACTAACAGATTTCTTTGCTGTGGATTCGTTGACGAAAGCATGCATATCTCAAAATCATTTTACTTCTGTTTAATAAAAATAAAAAGCTCTAGCACATGATTAATCTCTGCTTCCCTCTACGAAGGGCCTTTCTTTTACTTTATGTTGAGTTAGTTTTCCTCTTCTTTCTATCTACTCAAAGAAAGCTTGCAACACTGACTCTGGGTGCAGTTGATTATATGCTTCTTTGTGCTTAATCATGATTCTTAATGTTAACTTTATCTATAAGATAAGGATGTTGAAAGTTGAAGCAATGCTGAAACTTGCATCTTCCTTTATGTTGACTTCAAACACTTTTGACAAGAAGATATTACCTTGAAGACTTTCATGTTATGATTAATCTTTATGCTTTCATGTCTCTAAAGTATTATTCATGAAAGGTTTTACTTGAATGATGCAACTTGTTTACTCATTGTTTGCTTGATTATCAAATATAGACAATTGTTTTGGATCACTTTATTCTTATCATAAGCTTTCATTACTGTTGATCAAGGTTATGCTAGTAGCATGTCTCATCAAAAAATATTTTTGTTTATCATTGATCTACTCGAGGACAAGTAGGAGTTAAGCTTGGGGATGTTGATACGTGTCAAACATATCTATAATTTTTTATTGTTCCATGCTACTTATATGTCATTGTTACATGTTTTTATTACTTAATTACATCATTTTTAGGCTTTTTGTCGGACTAACCTATTGACAAGATGCCTAGTGCCAGGTCTCTGTTTTTTCTGTTCTCTATTTCAGAAAATTTACTTCTGTAAATATTCTCGGAATTGGATGAAACTTTTTTGAGATTTTTTATTCGACGAGATAAAGACCTGGACCAAAGGGGAGCCGAAGGGGCCACCCAGGGGCCAGGGGCGACCCCTGGCCGCAGCCTAAGGTGGGGCCATGGGTGGGACCCGCCCCTGCCCCTCGATGTCGCCTCGGCCTCCCTCGACGCCTATAAAATCCCTTTTGACCTAAAACGCCAGGGGCGACGATTTTTCCAGAAACACATCCCGACGCCGCCGCCACCTCAAACCCTAGTTCGGGGAGATTCTGAAGCTGCTCCCGGCATGCTGCCGGAGGGGAGATCGATCCCGGAGGGCTCTACATCACCATGTCTTCCACTGGGATGAAGTGTGAGTAGTTCCACCTTGGACTACGGGTCCATGACAGTAGCTAGATGGTTGTCTCTCTCCCTTGTGCTTCATGCTTATGGTCTTGTGAGCTGAACTACATGATCAAGATCGACTATTTGTAATGCTATATGATTTGTTTGTTGGGATCTGATGAATTATGAAGTTATGATCAGATTGTGCATGATTCTTATATGTTAATTTATGTTCGTGCATGCTCTCTGATGTGTGTAGTTGCTTTTTCCAAGTAATTGCCTGTGTCTCCAAGAGGGAGCATTTATGCTAGATAGTTGGTTCATGCCCCTTTTGTGCCTGGGCACGAGTGACAGAAATGTATAAGGATGAGGGTGTGCTGTTGCGACTAAGGGTAAAACAGCGATGTTTATGTCTACGTGATTATAAATGTTGCTTACATCATACACTTTACTTAATGTAATTGTCTGTTGCTTGCAACTTAATACTGATTGAGACAGGCTGGATAGAGATCCCTAGTTGGACTTTTTTGACAAAGGTGTAGTTGGATGGCGTTCTTTGTTCCTCGTTGTGATGCCTACATGAATATTACCATGAACATTCTCACATAGCTAGATACAGTTTGTGTCATAATTTTGTCAATTACCCAGCTGTAATTTGTTTACCCTTAATATGAGTATTTTATTTATTGGAGAGACACCGCTAGTAAACGCATGGCCCCCGGTCCATCTTTTTACATTGTTTACAATCTCATTTACTTGCTTTCCATCATCAATTGCTCGCTGGTCCATTTTCATAAATCATTTCACTGCACTATATATACGTTTAACCGCTTTGTTTTCAGCAGACCGGAAAGATTGACAATCTTCCTGCCGTTGGGGGCAAAGTAATTGTTTTAGTGTGTGCAGGTCCACGTTGGTCACGGTTAAGCGCCAGAGACCATCGACGTTCACCTCGCTGTTGATTTCAAAGTCTTACTGGTTCTATTAAACCTTGGTTCTTCACCGAGGGAAAACTGCTACTTGCTACATTCCACACCTTCGCTTGGGGCACCACCCAACTCTGCCAATCCTTATCAGCCGCATTGGACTCCCAACCTTGGTTAGTAGTAGGATAAAGAATGGTTTACTTCGTAGCTTTCACTCATCTTCTTGGATGATATTGCACTGTTCCCTAAACATTTGGATTTGTAAAATGTTTGTGCAGTGGCGACGTCCGATGTTTATGTACGTTTCCTCAAAACAATAGCTATTATGAAAGTAGACGGGACTATGTGATCGACTCGGATGAACTCGGCCACTAGCACTCGCACGCTCAGGGCGCGTTTGGTAGCCTGCAAGACCCAAAATTTGGCCCGCCAGCTTCAAAAACCTATTGTTTGGATGCCTGCATTAGCTCCCGGGCCAGGCTCCCCAGCTGCAATGGTCAACGAAAAACCAGGCCCAGCAGGCACGCTCGAATCTACCGTGCCCGTGGAGCCTGGCCCGTCCTCTCCTCCCTCGCTGCAAGCTTTCAGGTGAACCTTGCTTCCCCTCACTCTCCTTAATCTCACTTCATCTCCTTCCTTCTAATCAATGATATAGTGCTCAAATCAAAATACACTCTACACGAAGATGATGCAGATTAATGATGTGGTTCCATTCTCACAGTCGGTTTCGACTTTAATTAACCATTAACTTCTAATTTCGTGTTCATACTTGGAGGATTTTTAAACGAATTTCATCAAATTAATCGCACATGGTCGACCGTTTGAAATTTCCTTAGACGAGTAGCTTCACCTCGCCATTTCGCACAACTCTCATGTTGTAAGTTTTCTGTTTTGATGGTCGTAGACGAATAGATCTAGTACTGTATGTGTACGTATTTAAACTGTGCTTGGTGTACACATCTTTTTCAATCTTCGCTCAACAGCCATTCGCGTGTCATCAAATGCGTTGTTGTAGCAGCATCTAGTAGGCTCCGATTGTCCGTGGTCTGCACTCCATCGCCGTCATACGCAGCCACCGCGAACTTCGCCGACGACCTCCGCATCACCGCCCGCGCCGTCGTCAAGCTCGCCGCTCGTCATGGATATGTCACACACGAGTTCGGCTGCCTCCATCCCCGGTCGCCCGCGCCGTCGTCAGGCTCACCGCTCATCATGGATATGTGACAGTGAGAGCTAACTACACCTAAATGAAAAGAGGTGAGAGTAATCATCACTGAGAACACATAGCATGTTGTTTGGTTTAGCTGCACACAGCCGGCCTGGCTAGAGGTCTTGCAGGCTACCAAACGATGTGCATAACATGGTTTTGACTGTGTCTCTCAAAAACCAGGCCCCAATGAGCCCCGAAGTCAACGCAGGCTACCAAACGCGCCCTCAGCTGATCAGCCCTATATCAAACTCCCATTCAGCTCAGTTTTAACCAAGCATCTTCAGTCCGGCGTGTGGAGCTTAGCCAAATTAGCCTCTATCGATCGATGTCTCGGCCATGTCCACCACAACCATTGAAAGAAAGAGAGGGGATCCAGGTGAGTTGTCAGGAACCGGATCTATAACTTAGGGTGTGTTTGGTACGTGTCATGGGAAGGAACGTAATGGGTTGGACCTGCACCTGTGACTCATTCCTATGTTTGGTAGACACTAGAACCGGAACCAACTAATTCTCCCGAATAACATATTCTCCTTAGGGCCTCTTTGGTTCACCGGAATTGAAAAGCATAGGAATAGGAAAAACGTAGGAATAGAATGTCATGACATATGGAATCCTACAGGAACTAAAAATGCAGGAAGCATTACACTATTTGTTTGTTGCAGCACAGGAAAAACGTAGAAATTTTTAATAGAGTTGAGTACAAGTCATAGTTGTCATAGACTCACGTAGGAATTTTCCATGAGCTCCAACCTCTTGCTAGAATTATATAGGATTGTAGTGTAGGAAAGCAATCCATAGGAATTTTGAAGGATTCATTCCTTTCAACCAAATGGATTCAATAGGAAAAATTCCTATGGGTTGGAATCCTACAAATTTCCTTTGAAAATCCATCGAACCAAAGAGGCCTAAGATGCGGAATGTGCTCGTTCCACCAAATCGAAGGAATCACCCCATTCCCCTTCTTCTCTTTCGTGTTTCTCTCTCCCTTCCCGATAGCATCCTTCGTTTCTCTCCGCAATAGAGCAAAATCCTAATTAGCCGAGCGGCGTGGCGACGCGACCGCTGCGACGGAGCTGGCCGGCCACGGCGGTAGAGCAACGCGTCTGCGACGGAGGCGTCGGAGCTGGGGGTCGGAGCTGCGCGTCGGCGGTGGCGGAGCAGGGCCTTCTGCGGCGACGGAGCTGTGCGTCTGCGATGCGGAGCTCGCGACGGCGGCGTCGGGGCTGCGCGACCGCCGCGACGGAGGTGGGCGGCCACGGCGACGGAGCAGCGCGTCCGTGACGGAGGCGTCGGAGCTGGGGGTCAGAGCTGCCCGCCGACGACGGCGGAGCTGCGGGCCACGGCGGCGGAGCAGGGCCTGCCGCGGCGACGGAGCTGGGCGTCTGCGAAGCGGAGCTGCGCGACGGCCGCATCGGGGCTGGGCGTCCACGATGCGGAGCTACGCGACCGCCATGACGGAGCTGGGCGGCCACGACAGCGGAGCATCACGTCCACGACGGAGGCGTCGGAGCTGCGCGCCGACGACGACGGAGCTGGCCTAATTAGCTTGATTTGGATAATCTCTTGATTTGGATGTTATATTAGCGATGATGTCCTAATCTGTAGGAGTTAATGACATGCACTAATTAAACTTGTCTGATTGGTTCTCATTCTACCTCTCTAACCAAACGTGGGAATGTAACCAATCCATTCCAGATTTTACACCTACCAAACATAGGAATGTAACGGACCCATTCTCTTAGAATGAAATGCATGATGACATTCCATTCCATTTGGTTCCACAACCAAACGCAGAGAAGGAAAAAGTCAGGGTACTACAGTGTTAGCCTAGTGTAAAATGAAGAAGCAAAGTCAGTCAATGTTAGCAAGTTATTTACTGTGGGTACTGACTGTAGATATAAATAATCTATATTTACTTTTATTACACCATTATATTGTTTATGTAAATAATTATTATAAATGTACACAATAGATTTGTAATTTGCAAATTAATTTAATTCAATTGAGCCTTAATCATATGGATTGAAAGAAGAAAAATATGGGTACTGTAGCTTCTCTAAAAATATGGGTACTGTAGCTTAATCATAGAGGATCCATCTGATGTTCCTTTTGGGTTCCACGTGCGCATGGTTGCTTATCAGTCAGAATAACCAAATCGATCTCAGTACAGGGGGAATCTCAGAAAATTCGTACACGACGGAGGGCTGGTGAGGCGTACGTATCCCTGCAGCCTCCATTGCGTCCGTGTTCCGTGTGCGGATTGTAGCGCAACAGGGACGTCCACCAAGCGAACCCCGTGCTGATTGCTGAAACCTGAACCAGCAGTAGTACGTAGCACTGGAAATTCAGAGATGGTGTTCGTGGTGGATAATGTCAACCAGGCCACTGTGCGTGCATGCATGTTCAGTGCCTTCTATCAGAGTCAACTCTATCGGCACCACTATCTTATGCATACCAGCGCGCTGCTCCCGCCACCCACCGTACAGGACACCATGGCCCTTCCTGTTCCACTATACTACAGGCGAAACTTGACCTCGATCTCCCAAAATTTCATATATATCTGGTCAATGTCGAATTGCATCACCATTTTGGGCACTTTGTTGCCGCACTACGCAGGAAGCACCGGCCCTGCCCTCCTAGATCATCACTCTATGTCTCTATCTATGGGATATTTGTCTGCTGCGAGGCAAACACAGGACATTTTTGGCCAATCCTTGGGTGACACGCCCGTGCACTAGCTAGCTAGCTCGATCGGTTTCCTTGTTAGGTCCGGCGGCCTATGTAAATCAAAAGTGCTTCCAGACGAACGCCATCATGTTGGTCTCTTGCGTGTCACCAACAATGGTCGGCATCTTCTTGTTACTGGTGTCCGAGAACGCAAGCACACACGCAATGACGCAACACAGGAAGATGGAGGGTGACCTAGAATTACTATTCCTGCTAGTAGCTGGCAGTGGTAACCTTGTAAATTCGAGAAACTCCCCTCCTACAGCTTCTCCCAGAAGTCCGGCTAAAAAATTATTTTAAACTTCTAAATTAGTGTTGGAAAGAGTAGTTTGGAAGTCTAAACAAAATTCGAAGTCGGGCTTCTGGAAGAAACTGGAGGAGGGGAGCTTCTCGGAGAGGCCCTTTTAGAAGCCGGAAAAAAGTGTGCCTAAGTTGTCCATCTCTCACTGTCCCGTGATTTTCAAATTGAAAAATTTTGGATTTTTTTTTTCAATTTCCAGAAGTTAAAATTTCTAAAAGTTTGAATTCCTAAAGCTTACATCTTTTGGAGTTGAATTTATAAAATTTGTAAGTTGAAATCTTTGAAATTTTATTTTATTTTTGAAAATTGGAATTTTGAAACCTTGAATTTTCCGGAAGTTTTTTTTTGGGGGTTTAAAACCTAAACTTGATGAAACCTTTTTTTTTAAAAGGTCAAAGATAAACAAGAGTACAGTAGCCACACCACACAAAAAGGGACCAAGCCATATGTCCGAAACGATACAAAGATAGACAAGAGTACATTAGCGGCACCACACAAAGAGGCACCCGAGATTACCAACTACCTGCGCCTCCTTGGGAAAGCACCAGACATGGTTGCACAAAACACACCAAGCTATCGCATGAGAGGGCCAACCTCCCTCTCGCTCCAATCTATAGAGTGTCGATCGTGCCTGCGGACAACGAGAACCGAGAATAGTGAAGGAACATGGTTGCCCTAAACACACCACGTCAGATACATAAGTCAGGAGGCAACCCAGACCTCCCCACGCCAATGATGACACGCCGCGATCGGAAGGTACTTGATGGGGATACGTTTGGATATATGTATAATATCTAAGAACATATTCATACTACACCCGGGTGTAGCAACACACGTGCGTGTCGCATGATTTACGAGGTATTATCTATCAATCGGAGAGTCCATACATGTAGTGAAAGTATATATAACTATTTCGATAGTATATATACTACTTTGTAGGTAGTGTGTATAATTTTTTCACATACTCATTTTTTATGTACAAATATGGCGGTATTTTTAATATAGTGTAAACTGCATACCCACTTGCAAAAAAAATTCACGTAACTTGATATGAAATATCTTAGATATAATATATGAACCAACTCAAACCGATAAAATATTACATATACTTCCGTACGGCAGTATTTAGACATAGGTGTAAATACACCCTAAAAATATTTTTTTTCTTCGGTTGCCACAAATTCGATGCGAAGCAGCCGAACATAGGACCGGTCACATTTCGGCACTATATGCTCCCATTATGGATATTTTGCATAAATATGGTAAAAGTCTAGTGGCGAGGCTTACTGCAATTTTTTTTGGGGGGGGGGGGATTGTTCTCCCCCAAACATATAGAGAGGTATCAGAGATGTATCTTGTAGGTAACCAAACTAACTATTTTGGTTTAAAAAAATAGAAAATAACTTCACCATGAAAGGGCACGCCGCCATCTCGCCACGCACCACCACCACCACAGATTTGATCAGGGCCACCTCTCCAGTCCCCCAGGTCGTGACTAGCGGAAAGCCCCGCCGCCACCATGCCGTCCAGGCTTGGCCCGGTGATACCTCCGGCGGTGGCGAGGGGAGGGAGAGGCTGGAGGAGGCCAGAGGACCGCGGAGGAGGAGCTCCCCGGAGTGGCGCGGCGCCGCCACCCGGGGGAGGGTTAGGTCGGGGGGATTGGGGAGATCCCTTCCTGATATTTCGTACGTAAGGAAATCATGTCGTCAGCTTGTTGTAGAATGAAAATAGACGAGGATTGCACGAGCGAGTCTTGAACTTGAAAGGGGAAAGTGAGAGCCGAATGTGAACAGAAACCGGGGCAGGCCGCCAGGAGGACCAGTGCATGCCCAGTCAGTCACTGGTCCAAGACGACATCGACAACAGAGAATTGTACGTGCGCGACGCGTGGTGGCATCCGCGCCATGAAATTCAGAAGTGGAGACGACAGCCGGAGGCCACGCACGGCGACGGCGACCGGCGGCCAAGCAAATCCACTTCCGCTCTCGATCGATGGGCAGCGGCCGGTTGCCGCAAAGCCGAGCAATTAAAGTGCCTAAACAGCAGTGCACTGAGAGAGACAAGCACTCGTGCACGCTTGATCGCAAGCTAGCCACAGGATTTTTCAGTGGCTACACTAATACGCATTGCATTAGGTTCGAAAAAGTTGGAATGCGATTTTTGTTTTGAGTGACTAGGATTAGGTTGTTAATCTTCTCGTCTAGCTAGGATATTGCCTACCCAAAATTAGTGAGTTCAGCCGCGACACATGTCGACAAAACCCTTATTTTCTTTTCCACCTCCATATTCGTTCCCGGAATAATTTTAAACCTTAGCTATCGGAGGTGAGATTGCCGGCAAAAACATCTACTGGCTCGTTTCGTCATCCTCAACACTTTGTGCCTGAGTTCCAACCTAAACCTTTCGTGCTTTCGACAAAAGATATTCTATTTTAGACCCCTTGACTATTGCTAAAGTGTAGATTTAGTTTCCTCGATCGGAATTTTCGCAACCTCGACTATCAAAACCTTCTAGATTTGGAGCTTTGCCAAAATTAAAATGGAGGATTTAACGATATGTGATGAAGGTTTGACACGTGTGATAGCAAAGTTCAGGGCTGAGCCTGCAAATTTTTGGGCTCTGTGAGAAATGCTATAATAAGGCCTATCTCTCTAAACAAATAGAGATACTCTAGGTTTCAAAATTTCACGAAAGCAAGTGAGGTTTAACGATTTTTAGGCTTCTTCCGGTGATCTGCCTTAACTTTGAAATGCTTGCCTTTCTTTCTTACGGGATGATTGGCTGGAAGAAATTGACGACACCCCAGGTACACGACCTTTTTACATTTTTTCAAATATGTACCTTTAGTCTTATCTAAACAGTGCGTGCATGCGTTGTATCCCTTATTTGACTGTCCTGAAATGTTACTAAGAGCAGGCCAATCATTGATGGTTACGAACAACAACGCTCGTAGGTCAAATTCCATCTGTTTGTGCTCATCCCACACACGTACACCTGGTATGGCCCACAACTGCAAAAGTTCATCAACTAATGGCCTTAGGTACACATCAATGTCAGTGCCGGGTTGCTTTGGGCCTTGGATGAGAACTGTCATCATAATGAACTTCCGCTTCATGCACAACCAAGGAGAAAGGTTGTAGATATATAGAGTCATGGGCCAGGTGCTGTGACTGCAGCTCTGCTCCCCAAAAGGATTCATGCCGTCTGTACTTAGACCAAACCATAAGTTCCTTGCGTCACCTGCAAAGTCCGAGAACTCTCTCTCGATTTTTCTCCACTGCGACCCATCGGCGGGGTGTCTCAACTTCTCGTCTTTCTTACGCTCTTCTTTGTGCCATCGCAACAACCTGGCATGCTATTTGTTTCTGAACAGACGTTTCAACCGTAGTATTATAGGAGCATACCATATAACCTTAGTAGGAATCCTCTTCCTGGGGGGGCTCGTCATCGCCCTCAACATCACCAGGGTCATCTTGTCTGATCTTGTACCGCAGTGCAGTGCATACCGGACATGCATCCAAATTCTCGTACTCCTCACCGCGGTAAAGGATGCAGTCATTGATGCATGCATGTATCTTCTGCACATCTAATCCTAGAGGGAAGATAGCCTTCTTTGCTTCGTACGTAGTCTCGGGCAATTCGTTATCCTTTGGAAGCTTCGGCTTCATTATTTTCAGTAACTTCTCAAATCTCTTGTCAGATAAACCAGTCTCTGCCTTCCATTTCAGCAATTCCAGTGTGGTACCGAGCTTTGTGCTGCCATCTTCGCAATTTGGGTACAGCAACTTTTTGTGAACCTCTAGCATGGACTCCAACTTCAGCTTCTCCTTTTCTGTATCGCATTCTCGTTTTGCATCAGAAATGACCCGACCAAGACCATCAGCAGGCTCATCTGACACCTGCTGTTCTTCATCTCCTTCTTCATTGTCTTCCATCGCAGTATCACCGTATTCTTCAGGGAACATAGGATAGTTCTCATCATCTTTTTCTTCTTCATTGTCTTCCATCGTAATCCCTCTTTCTCTGTGCTTCGTCCAACAATTATAGCTGGGCATGAAACCTCTCCGAAGCAGGTGGCCTTGAAGGGTTCTCGAGGAAGAGTGCTCCTTAACGTTCCGATAGACTACACATGGATAAGGCATAAAACCATCCTCTTTGTTTGCCTCAGCCACATGGATAAATTTATGCAGGCCTGCAATAAAATCGGAATTGCGTCGGTCGCCGTACATCCATCGCTACCGTTCATCCATCTGCATATCATATAATTAAGTTTATCAAATACAATTAGAATAACATATTGAATACTGAAATGACCACCGTATATTGACACATGCAAAATTTGTATCAATATAGATGAAAAGGACAAAGGTTGCTAATTAACCTCGATCGATCGGAGGAAAGAGAGAGGACAAAGCCTAAGGGTGGCTCGGGCAACTCATATCATTTTGTGTGAACTTAAATGTGGCTCGGGAATTTCATCGAACACCTCTAGTGCATAGCAAAGGAAAACAAACTAGCACCCACCTCTCACACCTCCTAGCAGAAAAAAATAGAGGAGTAGAATGGCTGGCTTTATATATAGGCAGGGGACTATTAGTCCCGGTTCGTGCTACGAACCGGGACTAATGCGCTGCGGGAGCTTTAGTCCCGGTTGGCAGCACGAACCGGGACTAATGCCCCCGGCCCAACCGGGACTATTGGCCCACGGGGCCCTGGCCGGTCGAACCGGGACCAACGTTTGTATGGGAACCGGGCCTAATGCCTTTTTCTGGCTTTCCCAAAGACCATTTTTCTACTAGTGGTTCAAAATTTCATGAAAGCAAGTGAGGTTCAACGATTTTTTGGCTTTCAAAATATTTCCTTATCATTGAAGTAATTATTAAAAATTATAGAAATCTATATTATTACAAAACATCTAGTGTAGTATGATGGTTTTTCCTTTTCTTTGGGTTTGTAGATCATGAGTTTTAGTCCTAAGTTCTCCATTTTTTCGTTTATAAATTGGTGATATGGGAAATTTTGCTAAAAAAATACATTGCATTAGTTCGTAAGAAGTTGGAATGCAAATTATCTTTTGAGTGGGTAGGATTAGGTAGTTAATTTTCTCATTTAGGATATTGCATACTCCAAATTAGTGGATTCAGTTGCGACACATGTCCACAAAACCCTTTTTCCGCCTCAGATTTGTTCCCTAAATAATTTTACACCTTAGCTATATCGGGAGATTAGCAGCAAAAACATCTACTGGATCATCTCGTCATCCTCAACTTTGCACCTGAATTCCAACCTCCAACTTTTGCGCGTCGGACGAAAAGCTCAACTATTGCTAAAGTGTTAGATTTGGTCTCTCTTGAAATTTTGCAACCTCAACTGCCAATACCTTAGGTTCGCCAAAGTTAAAAGCGGTTTTAACAATGACGCGACAAAGGTTTGACATGTCTGGTAGTCCAACCAACATGGTTTTGGAAAAAAAATGTAAAAATGGAGACAATACGAAAATTTCCAGAAATGATAAAAATGAAGTCTTCTTTAAAAAAACATCAACTTACCAGGAAAAAAGAGAGAAATGTGTAAATAAATTTATAAACTGAAGATTATTTATGTGTTATTTGTTATATAAAATAACTAATATGAGTGAACATTTAGGGAAAACAAATAAATATAAACCTAAAAAATGGGAAATATCATGAAACTTAGAGAAACCGCTAATATTCCAGAGTTTTTTCTTGAAAAATATGTGAGATCTAAAAAAACCCTAATTCGATCCGTTTTAATCCAATTTTAATGGAGTTCAATTTTTTCTAGAAATTTGCTCGGATATTTATGTTTTATTCATTATTTCTGATTTTTGTAATGTTTGGTATGACATTGCCCAGATTTTTGAAACCATTACTATGTCGAGGGACCAAATCTAGACGGTTTTGACCTCAAGGGACACAAATTTTTTGTTGTTGGAGGAGACATAAGATTATGTGAGTTTTTGAGGGACAAAAGAATTGCTTGAAAATCTGAGTGACTGTAGTTTACTACATATATTCATGTCTTGCTAAATCTGAATTTCAGTAGTTTCACACTATGGTTTTCCTTTTTTTTTTTTTTTACTTTTGGACTTCTTTAACCGGTGTAGAAGGAATAGAGAGGGATTGGTGGAATAGTTGTTGTATTGCTTGAGCCTCATGGACGAGTATATATAGGCGTACAGGGGACCGACTTGGAGTACAAGACAAGAAACTAATCCTATCTCTACCATATCTTTCCATAACGATTATATACTCTAACATCCCCTCGCAGTCGTAGCGGTAGCGTCGCAAACAGTAGGAGCGTCGCAGACGGACAGACTGGAGATAAGCCGAAGTAGAATCCAGTGGACTGACATCACTCCGCAGTCGTAGCGGGAACGTCGTGGACGGTGTTGCGGCGTGGAAGATTGAACTGTAGAGGAAGCCGATGAGGTGCTCAAGCAGGCGGTAGCCCTTTGTGCCGATGTCGAAGGAGCCGAGAGCGTAGGGTGGTGAGGCCGTAGTCGAGGCAGCCGTGCGAGGAGTGCTGTGGTCGATGTCGAGTCGGGGTTGCCGGTGTCGAGGGAGCCGTCAGGAGCCGCGGGCGCAAGGTAGCGCCAGGTAGTCAGGGCGCAGTGGTGCGCCGAGTGGAAGATGACATGGACGAGGCGTCGCGCCGGTTTTGCCAAGCCCGGGGACACATCGTGGACGAAGGCACTCGTCGGTGTTGCCCGCACCGGTCATGCGTAGACAGAAGGTTAGTCGGTGTAGACGAGGCGCCGCACCAGGTTTGCCAAGCCCGGGGACACATCGTGGACGAAGGCACGCATCGGTGTTGCCATCACCGGGCATGCATAGACGGGGACCAGTATGAGCTATACGCCAGGTCGGAGGGGCCAGCAGAGGAGGACTCGACGACGGTTGCGGCGCCAATCGACGTGGGGTAGAAGGTGCTGATGTCGCCCGCGGTTGTCGGAGTAGATGAAGTGGTTGGGGAAGATGACGGCGACGCTAGCGAGTAGCTGGTGCTGGACGAAGACGAAGAGGCGGTTGGCGACAGAGGCAGCCCGTGGTGGGAGGGGGCCACGTCGGTCACCGGTAGGAGCGCGGCGACGATGCTCGAAGTAGGCGAAGGAGAACCCGACAACATGACGAAGACCAAGCGCGGACGGTGGCGTTCCCGTGCCTAGGGGGGCGGCGCGGCGCATACCACGTAGAAGTCGACGCGCGGGGACGGCGGAGTGGACCGCGTGCCACGGCGCTACGGCCCGAAGGGGCGACGCAGCAGCGGCGACGGCGGGGAAGACCTCGGGGAGGCGGCGTGGACCGTGTGCCGCGGCGCTACGGCCCGAAGGGGCGACGCAGCGACGGCGCGCGTGTCGGCCAGCCGCAGGTACGGCCTCGGGGCGGCGGGGTGGACTGCGTGCCGCGACGCTACAGACCGAAGAGGCGATGTAGCGGTAGCGTGCAGGTCGAGGTAGCCGCCTGGAGAACCACGGGGAGGCGGCGCTGCGGCCTGAAGGGGCGACGCAGCGGCATCCCATTGCTCGATCGGTGGATAGGCGCTCATACTCGGGCGATCTTCACGGGATCCTGTGGAGGCGCACGCGGGCTACTGATTAGGTCGGCTGCGTGGCGTGGATGGGGCCAATTGCGGGTGGGCGGATGGCCAATCCGATCGCCCACGAGGTGGGTATGCTGCTCGGTGATGAAGGCGAAGTGGTCGGTGAAGTCCCGGTCGATGACGGTGAAGACGAACCGGCGATGGAGACCGTGCAGACGAGGGAGGCCGGCTGCGACGGGTCGAGGCGTACCTTGGACGGCGCGTTCGGCTTTGCTGCGCGGTCGGTGAAGATGAGCCGGTCGGTGCAGAGTCGGCGCTGGCGAGTCGGCCGCGATAGCCGGCTTGAAGGTGCCGGCCGGTGCGGAGTCGGCGCCGGCGAGTCGGCTGCGATGGCTGGCTGTCGAGGAGTGAGCCGGTGCAGGTCGACGTCGTTGTTGAAGTAGAGGCGCTCGGAGACGACAGAAGGCAGGCGGAGTGGCGGAGGCGTCTGAGCATAACACGGCGTCGATGACCGACGCGGGCGACGCGCGATGCCGGCGCCCAAGCGGGCAGCCGGGCGACCGCGGCGGACGGCCCGAGCGGGCGATGCAGCGCCGTGCATGAGGTGACCATGGTGGCGGCGTGGGGCGGAGGAGTCCCGATTGGAGCAGGGCGGCGACGGTCGGCGAGGGCGACGGGCGGGCTTACGTGCGAAAGGCGGCCATTACGGGCCGCCGCGTCGCGCGGAGCCGCCGAGGCGGCACGCGAAGCTGCCTTGTCGGGGAAGAAGCCGGTAGTCGCGCCGGTGACGGAGTAGAGGCGCGTGAGAACGACGGCGGCGATGGGCGACGCAAACCGATCTTAGATCGGAAAACCAAAAAAGAAGAACGTCGATCAAAAGCGACTGACGCGAGAGATAAAAACCCCGATCAAGGGATCGGGAGAAAAGACTCTAGGACAGCCGATCCACAGGACCAGCGGACGAACCCTAGGTACGGGCGGCATGGCCCCCGGCGGAGATCATGGAGATCGACCTCCCCGGGGGCGGCGCGGTGCGGAAGCGGTGGCGGCGGCTAGGGTTGGATCAGTTAGGCTGATACCATGTAGAAGGAATAGAGAGGGATTGGTGGAATAGTTGTTGTATTGTTTGAGCCTCATGGGCGAGTATATATAGGCGTACAGGGGACCCACTTAGAGTACAAGACAAGAAACTAATCCTATCTCTTACCATATCTTTCCATCACGATTATATACTCTAACAACCGGCACTCCTCTTTATTCCCACCAAGAATAACCATAGAAAAATTCCAGCTAACACGTGTATGCCCCGGTGACAGCAGCAAGCACCAAGGTTCCATTAGTCCATTGTAGATCAGCTGGCCCCATGAGAGCAAAAGCTAGAAGCATCGTTGAGTAGCACCCAAAGATAGTGATGAGGATCGATATATGCCAAGGAATGATGCGTGCCAAGAGGCAGGATTTCCCATTTGTCAAATCACCATCCAGCCTCGTCATAATTCAGGCCATATCGTGGCATGATTAGTTAGCAATCAATGTGCACCTGCGGCTGCGGGAGGACGGCCATGGATGGACGGCGACGGCGGAGGCTTTCGATCGAGAAGGGCATGGAGTGGCTGGCAATAGAGTAGAGAGAGTGGTTAGGTTGGCCGGCCGGCGATGGCCATGACGATCGAGAATTCTGCTTTAAGATAACGCCGCCCATTCCGGTGATGTGAGCACTCGCTATCGATCGAATCTCATCATGCGACTTGAGTACATAATGGCGCTCTCGATCGGTTCAGAGTATTAGAATGTCAACCTGGATTAGTTTAGTTTTGCATACGACGTTCGACGGTGTGGATCACAATCGTAATATAATACTGATATGGTTTCTATGATCCAGCTTTTATATACAAAAATGATTAAAGATGAAAATTAGCACGTCCTCTGGTAAACTGATGAGTTAGGATGTTGAGTTCAGCTCATCGATCATACTTCAACAAATACAAAGTAAAGCATAACCATCAGTTTCACTCTTTTTTTTTCCGTTTAACACGGCGAGATTTAACTTTTATGTGTGACAAGAACAAAAAAAAAAGTACCGTGGAGAATGCCATTGCATTAGCACACCACAGCTCTTGTGATAAGAGTCTAGTCAACTTGTTTAAGGCTCATTAACAAAAAAAAGTTCATTTTGTCAGATTGGGACAGGCACAAGGAGCCGAGGCCACAAACGCAAAAGGTCGCGAAAGGCACCCTCTTACGTCCACATAATCCACAACATGCCATCGTGTAATGCACATGCTTGGAGAATCTGGACTCTTATTTTCTTGCCGTCTATTTCATTAGTTCCTATGGGCAACGAAATGATGTTCCCAACCTCAGTGCTGAAAGTCAGATTGAACCGGCACGCATTAGGTCATATACAAAGATAAAAGTGGCTCTTGCACCTTTCGATGTCATACTCTGAACAGAGTAAAGACCATAGTATATGCAACAGATTGTCTCATAATTAAGCACTTTCACAAAGCCAACAATTAAAAATACTGTCACGACTATACAACTTCCACTCTTCATATACTCTAACACTCCGCACGAAGATTTTGAATCCAAACAAATTATGGCATTCGGGAAAATAACTCTAAACCGATGATTCAACTAACATTCATTCGAATCTATAATTTTACTGAATTTTCCACATTATTCTTTATCTGTCTCTACACATCTATTCACATAGTCTGTTGTTTTAGCAATCCAATTGTTCTTGTCATCCTTTTCAGTCATTCGGTTGATGAGAGCTCAATATTGTGCTATGTAATTACACAATTAAATCATACTTAACCGTTTCAATCAACAAAGTGATTTTTTCTGCCAACTGAAAATCATCTAATTTCTATTTGATATCACGTCCTCTGCTATATGTAACTGTTTAATAGATTTGTAAAACGTTATGCGACAACATGTATGGCATATCTTCATGCAATCTATGCACATAATCAGTTTCTTAAGCCCATTAATCCATCTTATATAGGGATTTAACTATTTTCCACGCGGCATCAAAATTAATTGCTCAAATACAAAACCATTTCCCATCGATTAAATTTAGCCTATCAAATGATGTCACCAATAGAATCATGCATGTTTATGTAGAAAACTTTATGTTCCGTGTATTTATAGCCTTTCATTCACACAATAGAGTTCTCAAAGAGACTCTGCTGCAACGCTCGAGGTATCCTTCTACTTCTTGTGGTGTGCTTCCTGGTCATTTCCTATGAACCGCTTATGGATTTGCCGCGTACATGTTTCGGCCTGGCCTAGTATGGTTAATTGTAGTTTGTTTTTCCTCCTTTTATTGTCTCATTTTCCTTTTTTCGCTTTTTCCTTTGCACATTTTGTTTTTTCCATATTTATTTTTCGCTTATGTAATAAGGTATTTTTATTTTCTTGCGCAAATATTACACGAACCTTTTCTCCGAGTCACATGTGTATTTTTTTGAAGTATGAATATTTGTTCAACAATACGTGATTTTTTTGCTTATTTCTATTTGTTTTTTTTCATTTTCTACCCTTATATCGGTCGGGAACATTTTTTATCCATATATATATGAACATTTCAGTTAGGTATATTGACATTTCTTTCGATAGTCATGACAACATGAACCAAATTTTCATTGTTCATGTTGTGCTAATCAGTTGCTTCCTTTGATTTAATTATTTTAAAACAAAATACAAGAGCTTTGCCTATTTCATTGATTAAGAGGAGTTTAGGTTACAACTTAGCCACCCCACGAGAACGACTACTCTCGTGGCATGATATAAATCGAGCGTTTAGCACTTGCAGTGCCCCAGAGCGCGTCACTCCGCTTAATGTCTAAAATTACAGAGTAAGGGATGGAAGCAACATTTCTGAAAGCCCTCATGTTTCGATCATTCCATATTTTCCATGCAACAAGTATGAGTAACAACATCAGACATGTCCGGCGCCGTCCATTTACCCCCACGGTCGTGCACCACCACTCCTCCAATATGGCGCGGTTGCTCCATTGTGAAATGTTGAGATCCACCAAGCCAATCCATTCCTTTATGCCATTCCAAATCCGCGTTTACATGGATCGAACTAACATCAACCCAAACTTACGGTTACATGAGATACACATAGTAACCAACAACTATTAATTCATTGCTAATTATTTTGATTTGATTTACTTTTCACATGATTAACCCAACACTATTGCTGCACCAATAAAACCCCTCAATGTTTTTTATTAGGAAATTGTCGTGTTCCATGAAAAAAAATTGCATGCCGTGTTCAGTAAAGGGAGTACTTTGTTTGGACAACTCAGATCCTACAACGTGTCATCTTCTCTTACAAACAATAATATCATCTAATCATCATGGTTAAGATTTCGAATCCAATGAGAGGGCATGCAAGTCGTTTGCATGTTCTTTTTTTTTTAAATCCCAGCAAGTTGTGGCATTCGGGACAATAGCTAGGAACCGAGGATCCCCGCCCATGAATATGAATGTCACGTCCTGAAGCCAAGGTTCACAGCAGATCGCACATGGGCCTTTCAGGAATCCCAGTTCTGTATTCGCTTTCACACGTTGCAAGCATTCGCTCCAATTCATCTTCCATTCTTTTCCTCTGTATAAATCCTCTCCGGGAGCTTTATTGATTCGTACTATTCATAGGGGTACATGCGATCTTCAGGATAATATATTTCGATTCGCTATATTCACGACGGAAAATAACCTGTCTAAAGCTCCTCGCGGACAGTTAGCTCTCTCCTCTCGAGAGAGGAGAGAGCTCCATAGCTGCAGAGACTGTTTCCCGTATCATATTGTTGAATCACCTCCAAAGAATGGGAAGCCACACCGTAACCTCGTGATCGAACAACCAGAGCAGCAGCAGGATCGAGGTAATGATACTGATCCAAAACCTACGAGCTAGGTTTACTGTAGATTTCTGTAGTAGTTAACTCGTAACCTCTGTTGGGCAAGAGTCACTACGTTCTACCTGGCCATCCACCAATTTCTTAGTTTGGCCCAGTTGGTGAATAATACTTCATTGGGCCTTTAAAAAGCGACCGATTTCGCTAAAAAAAAAGTCCACCGAGTCCAAAAGGGAAAAAGGCACCAGGTTCAAGGAAATCTATTCCCTCTATGTAAATATAGTGCATACTAGTTTTGTCCTGAGTCATACTTTGTCCAAGTTTATATATAGGAAAAAAATCCTAGCACACAAATGGGTTATTATTCATGTGACGCTTTGTGCAATCTGGAGGGAAGGTGTAAGATGACACTATGTCCAACAGTCCGTCTACCTTGAGTTTCATCAACGAATTCTTGCCGGACTTGGAGTTGACACGTACTGTGAAGGGCAATATGCGCAACGGCAATAACAAGGTTTGCGAGCGAGTAATTCGGTTCGACCGGTTCTAGGTATGGTGAATATTAATTGAGATGACACAGTGGCACGAGATGTTCAGAAATCAGAAAGCACCCTTCTTGTGGTGTGCTGAGATTAGCATAGCTCATGGTCGACCTGGCATCTCTTGATGCGATGGACTGTGTTTGGGCATTTGATTCAAAACTGAAAAGTTGGTTGCTGATTCGGACTGTATCGATGTCGTAAACAACCTGAATGCGAGCCGTCTCGCAAACTATATATGGTGCAATTATGACTGAGATCAGTGAGTGGAAACGGTGCTTCGAAGGCGTTATGTTTTACCACGAACGACAAGCAAACTGTTTCAAAACCTAACAAAGGTTGTAACCTTTCTAAAATTTTGTAGGCTGCCATGTATAGTTGCATTTTGGCCTTGTATCCGTATGAATGTTACAGTTGAATAAAGTTCGTGGTTAAGCTAAAAAAAAAGGCTGCCATGTGGACACATGTATCTGCCTTGTGATGATTCGGGCCTAGCAGATTCTCTTGCACTCTCTAATTTGTCCATTTTTAATTACGCGAAAAATCTTCAGTGATCCACTCTATTCTTGCTAGCCAAGAAAATATCACGCCACTCACTCCTTGAGACACGGGATGTGACTAGTACAACCGATGGAAGGAGTGTTTGTTGTTAGATGAGGGAAACCGTGGATCAGAGTAGGAGGTAAAGACATGACAACCGTGTGAGAAATGGACAGGCAGGAAGAGCACGAGCGTATTCCATGTTAGTAATTCCTGATGCCTTCTATGCCTATGCGTGATATCTTTGAACACACCAAATAATGGAAGAATGAAATTGGATAGTTTCGAGACAAAGATGTAATCTGAGAGAAAAAAATCTTCTTCTCTGGCTTACACAAGCTTTTTACCTTATATTAGACTTGGGTGGTAGATGAGATGAAGTCATGGCATATCGATATGTATAAGAGTGTCTTGATTATGAGCTTGGTCTTAGGTAGGTGTAGGCTATGAGAGCATTAAACGTCCGTATCGTTATCTTTTGAAATGAAGCATTGTGTTAATTCTTCGACAACTATATAAAAAAGTTGACACACCTAGTTCGGAAAAAAATATTGAACAGTGGTTAGTACTCGACTCTCAAGGTAAAAATGTGGGATAAATAGCCTAGAGCTGCATGGAGCTCAGGTTTCATTTACACTTTTTGATAAGCTTAGTGAATATGAATTGTGTCTTTGGTAAAGACTCCACAAAGCCACGTGAACATTGATTAGCTACTCTGGTACTAGTGCTGGTTTTGAATGTGACATCGTGAATCCCCGGTTCACAGCAGAACGCACTTGGGCCTTCCTAAAATTCCAATTATGTACTACCTCTGATCCTACAAAAATGTCTCTAGGAGTGTTCGGAACATGTGCTGCGTATAATGAATCTTCCGACACTCAATACGGATCGGAGGGAGTATTCACGTTCCCACATTGTAAGCATCCGCGCCAGTTCATCTTCCATTCCCTTCGTCAGTAATACCCCCGAGAGCTTTATTGATCAGTACTATTCATAGGGATACATGAAATCTTCGGGGTAATATAGACATATAGTCCGATTTGTTATGTTCACGACGGATTAACCTGTCTAAACGCTCCTCGCGAACAATTAGTTCTCTCGAGAGAGCTCCATAGCTGCAGATACGGTTTCCCGTAACATTGTTAAATCACCTCTCCAAAGAATAGGAAGCCGGCATCAGTCATGAGGTTAACCGCGATGTACTTTTTAAAACCTGAACCTACGAGCTACTGTAGTTTAATTTTAACGAAACCTACGAGCTTGGCTTACTCATAACCTCTGGTGGGCCAGAGTCACGTTCTACCTGGCCATCCACCTATTACTTGGTTTGGCCCAGAAGTGAATAATACTTTATCGGGACTTTAAGTAGCTACTCAGTTAAAAAAAAAAATACCCAGCAAGCTCAAGCAAATATAATCGCTTCATGTCAAATACAGGGGCGGAGCTACAATTTTTTTTATCATAGTGCACACCATTAACATCAACTTAACAATATCTTTAACTGAACCAAAGATTTACTAATAGTTACATGTTTGACAACTCTTACCATATAGATTTCGGTAGAATAAAGGACATAAGTAACGATGAGATTAAGGACAATCAAGTTTTAACTGAAACGATGTCCCTAAAAAAAGGATAGTGAATACTAACAAAAGATCACCCGGCCTCGAATTATCCATATCATATAAATTGAGCAAGGCGAAAATTCAAATTATCAGTGGAAATAAATGACCTATAATTATTGTAGATCTGAGTGTGTGAACAGTGCGCCCAAATACTTGTCAAAATTTATGTTTTTTGTGTACTCCAAAATAAGAAGAATTTCATATTGAAATTTTGCCCAGTTCTAGGATACTATGTTGGCTACATCCAGATTTATTTTCGCAATTTTCTAAAACTTTGAAATAATAGTTTCAAAATTTTCAAAATAAAGAGCTCTAAGGAGACCGAGTTCCAAAACCACTTTTTGGTAAAAAACATCTTCACACATGGTTCAAGAATCAAGCAGTTCCGTACTATTTTAGGCTAGCATGCTATTACATACCCTTAAAATCAAAATTAATCCTACAAACAATGTCAGACTATTTTTTGCTTGCCTCCGAATGCAACCAAATGTTTAACAAACATGGAGGCACTCCTGCAATCCTATGCTGTGAGACACTCTCTCGAGTGCGGCATGTGTCATGAGCGAGCACAGATTCTCTGCCTTTACCGGGCTCAAAGTCATCTGACTTTGAGTCACTTACATGTGGGGCCCATAATCACTTGTAAGGTTGACACGTCTGTGACTCAAAATCATCCAGATTCAGGACATGCCAAGTTAGAGAATCTCAATCGACCATGAGCTAGCTGCTAAGCAGGAAGCAGCGTTTATATGGGCCAGGGAGTAGTGGTGCTCGTACTAGAAAGGGCCCCATCCGTTCCAGGGGCCTAGGGACCGGCCCTCTCGCCCTGCTCGTGAGCAAGAGATGAAAAGAGTATTGCTTGTCAGTAATTCCTGATGTCTTCTATGCCTATGCATGATATCTATGAACATATACACCAAATAACGCACGAACCAAATTGGACTATTTCGAGACAAGGAGGTAAAATGAGAAAGAAATATTCTGCTTTGGCTTAGACAAGTCGTGCACCTTATATTATACTTGTGTGGTAGATGATGAGATGAAGTAATTGGTTCTCTAGCATATCAATATATTGGTGAGACTGCCTTGGTTATAAGCTTGGTCCTTAGGGAGGCATAGGCTGTGAGAGCATTAAACTTCCCAAGCGTTTTTTGAAAATGAAAAAAAATGATACTCGGTCTGCCTAGTGCAACGAAGCCTAAAATAGTATATGAATTGTGTCGTCCAAAGCTATATGGATTGATGTATGCCAATCCAAGTACGTCCAAAGCTTCGAAGAGATAATACAAGCAGATGGTCGAAATCTGCTTACGGGTCCGTCATGGCATACATCAATCCAAGTGTCCGTCGTGCAAGATCTTGCGAAGGCGCCTTCTATGGTAATCTAGACGACTGGCAAGTGCTTCGCTACTGGTCATCGACATTCCCAGATCAGATAAGAACCAAGTGATGAATGTACAAATCGAGAGCGGACTGAGGATCTCCATAACGAAATCTGCAGTGATTAGCGACTAGCTAGGTCATGAAGAATAGCGACGACTTGACAGCATCAGCCATGAGGTTAGCAGCGATGTACTTTAAACCAGAACCTACGAGCTACTGTAGTTTTTTTAACGAAACCTACGAGCTTGGTTTACTTGTAACCTCTGTTGGGCCAGAGTCACGTTCTACCCGGCCATTCATCTATTTCTTTGTTTGGCCCAGTAAGTGAATAATACTTGATTGGGCCTTTAAATAGCCACCTAGTCCAGAAAAAAACGGCAGCAAGTTCAAGGAAATCAATTCGCTTCATGTCAAAAAATATGGCGCATATTAGTTTTGTCCTAAGTCATACTTTGTAAACTGTGATCAAGTTTATACAAAAAAGGAGGCTAGCATCTATAATACAATGTGTTGTTATTCCTGCTACGCTTTGGGCAATCTATAAGTCAGAGGTGTTAGGTGGCACATGAGAAATGATTTCCAACGTTCCGTCTACCTCGATTTATCAACAAATTCTTGTCTGACTTTGAGTTAACATGTTCTCCGAAGTCTATTATTGACATACGAGAATAACAAGGTATGCGAGCGAGTAACTAGGTTTGGCCGGCTCTAGGTATGGTGAAGATTAATGGATATAGCACATTAATTCGGAATCCCTTTTGCGGTGTGCTGATAAAAATTAGGAAAATGTCAGGACAATCAAGACCTCATGGACATGGCATCTCTTGATGTGATGGACTGTGTTGAGGCACTGGGTTGTGGGGTTTGATTTGAATGTGCACAAGTTGTTGTTGCTTCAGAACGTATCGGGGTTGTAAACAACCTGAATGGGGGCCATCTTGCAATCTATGGTGCAGTTATGAAGGAGATCAGTGAAAGGCAACGATACAACTTTCGGCTTGTATTCTTATGAATGTTACAGTTGAATAAATCTCGCAGTTAAGATAGGAAAGCAAGTCCTACGTGTACACATGTCTCTACCTTGTAGATGATTCAGGCTTAGCAGATTCTCTTTCACTCTATTCTCCATTGTTAGACATGAAATAATCTCCTATGATCCCCATTCTATGTTTTCTAGGCAAGAAAATATAATGCCACTCACTCCATAAGACGCGATGAGCGTGTGGCATCCAAGGACGAGAGAGAGAGAGCGAATAATTCCGACTGAAGAGTACGAGATTGACATAGCTCAAATCAAGTAAAAAACTCTTCACACACATGGGTCAAGAATCAAGCAGTTCCATACTATTTTAGGCTATCATGATATTACTTGTCCTTAAACTCAAAATCAATCCTACAAACATTGTCCGACTATTTTTTCATACCGCCCAATGCAACTAAATTCTTGCCAAACATGGAGGCACCGTACCTCTACGGTCCTTAGCTGTAAGACACTCTCCAGCGCATCATGTGTAGTAAGCCGCATGCACTATATCTCGCTTACTGCGAGGTGTAGTCCGACTCGCCTATGCGCAGTCAACCACGGGCCTACACATGATTTAATTTTCCAATCATTTTATCAATGATTTTAATTTAATTTTCTAATCATTTTACCAATTGTGAACTTATTTATTTTTTCTTATTTACAGTAATAATTTTTCTTATTGTTCATGTTTTCAATACCTTTTTCTTATAAATTATTGAAATCATATCAATAATTTGGTTCACAGCTAAGTTTGTTCTTCATATTGTGGTCACCCAATTTCGGTTCACCCCTAATTTTTCCTTCATATTTTGGTTCATCACCCCTAATTTTACTGATTCATATTTTGGTTCATCAAATTTTTGTAATATTGTTCACCTTTTTCTTTTGGTATCTTTGTTGATGACAATATTTTTAACGGTTCACCCTTATTTGTTCATTTTAATTTTACTTTATCTACTAATTTCATTCTTTCAAAATTTTGGTGCACTATTTTTTTACGGTTCACCCCTAATTTTTTTCATTCATATTTTTTGGTTCACCTATTTTTCCATTTTCCTTTGATGACATTTTTTTGGGAATTTTAATTTGCAAAATTAGCAGCAAAATAATAATAGAAAGTAAGTGAAAATTTTATTTTTTACTTCTGATAGAAAGTGTAAATTCTAGAAAGAGGCTGGATAAATTCTAGCGGGAGGTTGTACAGGCACAAAAATCAAACGGAATGAACAACAAAGAATGTCACAACTCACAGGACGCGAAGAAGAAAAAAAAACACGACTCACGGACAGAGAAAAATACACTGAGGTAGCTTGCCGTGCGCGCAGAGCTATTTTCTCCTGCCCGTTCTTCATGGCCCTTTTGCTACGAGCAGCTCAACATGATCGAGGCGAGAATCAAAAATCGCTAAGAGCGATAGGTAGAGCATCCTGTCGTGAGCTAGCTGCTTAGCAGGGAGAAGCGTTTATATGGGCCATCCTGTGGTACTTGTACTTGCACGGGCCTAGGACGGGCGCCTCTCTCTCGCCATGCCCATGGGAAAGGGTTGACAAGAGTGTTGCTTGTTACTAATTCATGATGTCTTCTATGCCTATGCATGATATTTATATACTTGTACACCAAATAATACCCGAACGAAATTAGATAATTTAGAGACAAGGTAGTAAATTGAGAAAAAGAATCTTTTTCTTTGGCTTAGACAAGTCGTGCACCTTATATCCGACTTTTGGGTGGTAGATGATGAGATGAAGAAATTGGTTCTCTAGCAGATCAATATATATGTAAGAGTGCCTTGGTTATGAGGTTGGTCCTTAGGCAGGTATAGGCTATGAGAGCATTAAACTTCCCAAGCGTTTTCTTTTTATTGGAAATGAAGAATTTTGTTGATCCTCTGACCACTACATAAGAAAGTTGATACACTTACACCTAGTTTTGGGACAATTGGCGCCAATAACCGACTTGTCACATAGTCACCGGTTTGATAGACAAATAACCATACATGCCGCCTTCGAGCCCCTGGGAACACGGTTTTCGAAGACCCGGGATCCCTTGGTAGCTGGAGATGCGGGGTCTTATCCATACACCTGACACATGCACAGAATCCGTGGCCTACCTGGGCCAATACATATGAGCAACCAGGATAGTCCTGCACCGTCGTGAGCAACGCGACTCTCATATCGAAATAATCTCCAGTGTAGGCGTCCCACGTACGGACTGGCGTCTCCCACAACCTGGCTAACTCCTCTTTCAACAGCGCGAGATACAGATGTATGTCGGTACCTGGTTGTTTCGGCCCCTGAATGAGAATACTCATGTGTATGTAGTTTTGCTTCGTGCACAGCCACGGGGGAAGGTTGTAAGGCCATACAAACACGGGCCAGGTGCTATGCGTGCTACTCTGGTTGCCGAACGGATTGAGTCCATCGGTGCTCATACCCAGCCTGACGTTCCTTGCGTCGTGCCCGAAATGTTCGAAGGCCATGTCCAATGCTTCCCACTGGCAAGCGTCTGAAGGGTGTGTCAGGATCACGCCCTTCTCCGGATCTTCTTCGGGCTTCTCCCTTTTCGCGTGCCATTGCATGAGCTTTGCTTCCTTAGGGTCCACGAAATACCGCTGCAGACGGGGAATGAGAGGAAAGTACCATACCACTTTTCAAGGAACATTCTTGTTCCCACTCTTGTACCGTCCCTGGCCGCACACCGGACATGTGGTTCTGTCCTTGTACACGCCCCGATAAATTGCGTAATCATTGATGCAGGCATGGTATCTCTCGTACGGTAGGTCAAGAGGGCACACGACTTTCTTGGCCTCCTCGATACTGCTTGGCAATGTGTTCCCCTCGAGAAGACGATCGTACCAGAATTTCAGGTGCTTACTGAAGCTGACGTCAGTCCATCTATTTCCTCCTTCATCTGTAGAGCATCAAGCGTTACATGCAAGCGCGTATACTGGGGCCGGCAATCACGATACAACGGAGTCATCACGTCTTTCTTCATTTGCTCCAGCTTGGCTTTCTCTCTGGCTGCACCTCTGGCGCCGCTCGTCTCCTTGAGTAGGAGTTCTTGAACATGAGGGTCCTGCAAGGCCGAAGTTAGCGAGGTCTGCGTGTCCGCGTCTTCTCCACCACCATCTACTCCTTCATCATGACCATGTCCGCCGGCATCTCCTTCGTCATGATGATCCTGTCCGCCGGCATCTCCTTCGTCATGATGATCTTGTCCGCCGCCATCTCCTTCGTCATGATAACCATGTCCGGGAGACTCTTCGTCTTCTCGCCCGCCCTCGTTTTCATGCGCACCATTTGCTGTCGGCGCCTTGTTGAAGCCTATCCAGAAACCGCGCCCGAGCAGGTGTTCCTCCAATTGTCCGGAATCAGGGTCGATCCAGCTCACGAGTTTGCATGTTCGACACGGACATCTTATCTGGCGCCTGTTGCACCGAATCATGTCCGTCTTCGCTTCTTCCTTGTATCTACCGATTTGACTGGAGCTCATCTTGATGACCATGGTTGCTATATATAGATAAAGCAGAAATAAGAAATGAGAGTATGTTAAGTAGAACTGCAACATGCACACGCGCGCACACACACACACATGCATGGTATCCGGAAAAATTTGGCATGACCTCTCCTAAATCTAGGACATATGGGTAGTTCAAAAATTTGCCGAAACGGAAGTTAATCGACATTTCGGCAAACATCCATGCACCACGCCGGCGCAAGCAACAACAAAAAATTTCTTCGCACATGCAAAAATTGATGCACACCACACAAGTTTCATGTACAAGCATCGTCTCGCCATCATGCAAACCGCCCGTCGACAAGCGCTTCACCTACAACCATACACATCTCGGCCACACAAAACATGCCGAAAAAGACTTGCTACCCCCATGGGTAGCTACACACCCTAAGTTTGACCGAAACGTATATGCAACGGTAAAATGAGATTACTCAAGTAGACAAGGGGGATGTCACTAGTAGAGTTGATAGAATTATTAAAAAGTATTTTCAAATTTTTTCGAATTTTTTTCCATCCGCTGTGATTTTTTTAGTAAAGTTTGACCCGAAAGTCAACAATGAAAAAAAGCTAAAAATGACGACCAAAAAATATTTTTTTGAAAATTCCGAAACCAGTTTTGTACACCAAATATCCGTGTTTTACTAGGAAAACAAGCTAGAACGGATACATACGGCTTGCATCTCCGTATAACGCATGGGTGTGTAGCTACCCATGCGGGTAGCAAATTGTCTCTCCAAAACATGCATATGCATGTCCATCCAACTATACTCACCTAGTAGATTTGCCACCGAGACGTGACCGCGATCGATGAGAGAGAGTGTGCGGTGTTGGAGAGAAAAGGAGATGTATTTGGGAGAGGAGGAGAGTATATATGGAGCCTCCCCCGGCCCCCTCACCAATTACCTATCAAATAAAGTAGGTTTAACTACAAAGAATGGAGAAAAGTATGAGCAAAATGGGGTGGGAGGGAGGAGGAACACGAGCTGCTCTAGGTGGGAGGAGAGGGGAAGAAGAAGACAATGGGGGTGGTGAGTGGGGGGCTGCCCTTTTTGTAATTCTGGAAAGACATTTTGTGGCGCATGGAACCACATGCGCCACAGAAATGCATATTTCTGTGGCGCATGTGGTTCCATGCGCCACAGAAATACCTCCCCCCAATCATTGGTGCCGGGGCCCACACATAATTCTGTGGCGCATGTGTCCAGATGCGCCACTGAAATGCAACTTTTTGTGGCGCATCCAGTTCCATGCGCCATAGAAAAGGTGTGGTATGATGCCATCCAGCCGTTGGTGGTGGGGCCCACATATTTTCTGTGGCGCATGGGCACCAGTGCGCCACAGAAAGTACCAATTTAGTGGCGCACGAGGCCCAAAGGTGCGCCACAGATCAATATTGTCAGTGGCGGATGGCAGCTTTGGTGCGCCACAAAAACACCTTCCACCTATAGCTAGTTTCCTAGTAGTGCTCACACGACGCGAAGAAGAAAAAAAACACGACTCACGGACAGAGAAAAATACACTGAGGTAGCTTGCCGTGCGCGCAGAGCTATTTTCTCCTGCCCGTTCTTCATGGCCCTTTTGCTACGAGCAGCTCAACATGATCGAGGCGAGAATCAAAAATCGCTAAGAGCGATAGGTAGAGCATCCTGTCGTGAGCTAGCTGCTTAGCAGGGAGAAGCGTTTATATGGGCCATCCTGTGGTACTTGTACTTGCACGGGCCTAGGACGGCCACCTCTAGCCCTGGCCCTGGGCAAGGGTTGACAAGAGTGTTGCTTGTTAGTAACTCCTGATGTCTTCTATGCCTATGCATGATATCTATGAACTTGTACGCCAAATAATGCCTGAACGAAATAAGATAATTTCGAGACAAGGAAGTAAATTGAGATAAAAAAATCTTCTTCTTTGGCTTAGACAAGACGTGCACCATATCCGAGTTGGGTGGTAAATGATGAGATGAAGTCATTGGTTCTCCAGGAGATCAATATATAGGTAAGAGTGCCTTGGTTATGAGGTTGGTCCTTAGGCAGGTATAGGGTATGAGAGCATTAAACTTGCCAAGGGTTTTCCTTTTATTGGAGATGAAGAATTTTGTTGATCCTCTGGCCACTACATAAGAAAGTTTTGGGACAATTGGCGCCAATAACCAACTTGTCACATAGTCACCGGTTTGCTAGACAAATAACCATACAGGCCGCAGCGAATATACAAACAGCGATGCAGTGATGCAAGTAATTTAACCCATATGCGTCGTATATGCTCCTATCGTGCACGGTGGATCCGTTTCCAACCAGAACAGATACTGCAGCGTTTGCGCCGTGGGCTACCTAGCTATCTGCTATTTGCCTGTTGGCCTTGCGTGACTCGTGTCAATCAAGCATGGGCAACGTAGGTCAATCGCCACATGGTATGTACGTCGCCATGGCGATACGAACTCGGAGCGAGAGAGGTCACTGGAAACATGGGCGACAGGAGTACGGTGGAGATGTCAATGCGTCGTGAGATGACATGACCCGTCAATGGAAGAAGCATAAAAGCATCCATGCCTTTATATTACTTCAATCCTTTTCCACCCTGGCCTAGAGGTCCTCTGTGTGCGGTGTACTTGGATCGGGTGTTTGCAGAGAGTAGAAACACTCAGTCACGGTGAGTTCGATCGCGTGGTCTGCTCGATTTTACTTTTTCTTGCGGACGCCCGTGACTTGCCACACTCGTACTCACTATGAGATGTGGGAGGTATATATATTTTTAGGTTCACTCTGCTAGAGGAATTTTTGGAATTTTTGGAATTTTCTCAAAAAAGAGTTTTTAGTGGCAAGTGCGTCTGAAAATGCCATTTCATTTTTTTTCAAAGTGCGGCAAATATTTTTAGCATGATTAAATTCGACACTTCTTAAAAGTTCCTCTGAAAATAATTAGGCGCACTTCACCGTTTTTACGGGCACTTTTAACGGAAACTGTCCGTTTTTAATTATCCGTGCGGATAGAAACCACAGCCCAAAGCGTGGACACATTGAGACTTTGACGTAGTGACCGTAGGTGGACACCCTTCACACGGCGAACGGTGATGTGTGTGCTGAACTTTGACGTCCTGATAACCGGACTCGACCGGTACGTACACATTATTTTTTATCTCTCTTAAAAGTGCAATTTTCCAGTGGAAAGACACAATGTAGAGCTTGAATTAATAGCATGCATCTGGCTGACGCACGTACGGGTGTTTTGGAGTTAAAAGTCATCCGACTTTACTTCACACACATCACCAATCGAACTTATGTTGACAGATTAGAACGCAACGGGGAACTTATGCACTGCGCCCGTGCTGCACTCTTGCTCCGGTCACGTCTTTTCCTCCCGTCACATATGGCCGTTTCCGTTGCCACGTACGCATGCATGGAGCTAGCGCGAAAGGCCGGCCGGGTCTCTGGCTAGCATTGGAGAAAAGCATATCGTCCTCGATCGCTGCAAGCTGTTCACCACTTGGGGAATTTGTATGCATGCTGGTTGGATAGCTTCCCGTTGCTCCATATATATATGCCTCCGTCAACCGAAAGCACTTCTATCGAGATGCTTGCATGAAAGCAGCAGCTACTATATGATACGTATATATAAATTGGCGATATTCCTAGCTAGATCTTGCAAGCATATGCCACCCTTAGGCACCAGTTTTCTTCCATGCCAAATCCGGGCAGAGAACTGATTTATTCCATACCGAGGAAGATCGACGAAGCTAGCTAGCGGTGGAAGCAACCGATATGTAATACAGTATGTGTCACTGTTGATACATTTGTCGACAGGCATAAAAATTCTGGAGAGGGTACACAGTACACATGAAGAAGAAGAAGAAAGAGTTCTCGAAACAAAACAAAAAAGAAGGAACAAAGCAGCAAGCTAGCCGCTGCTCGGGATCAAGGCATGTGCAAGCCCATGCTTTGTTTCTACTAGATGACCCGTTGCGCCGCTGGCGCAAGTGCCGGAGGCGAGACTGTATTTTAACCATAAGTTTTACGTGTTTTGCACATGTGTTGTTGCCCGTGTTTGAGTTTTTTATGATTCTTGTGTTGCTATGCTATAGAGATTCTTTCACTTTTTATGGGTCACATTATCTTTTGCTCTTCCTATGTCCATCGAGACCGTATTTAAGCCATAAGTTTTATTTGATTTGTATGTATGTTGTTTTGATTTGGATTCATTTATCTTAGGGTTGGTATTGTAAGCAATTAAAAGGCACGGACGCATAGACTCCAAGTTTCGTGGATCCATGTGTTAGCAAATAAGAGTTATTGACCCTGGTACTCGGAAGCTTGGTCAATTCGAATTTCGGTAGTTGGTAGAGCATCTCCAAGAACATTGCTATTTTGGATTGCTAAAAATTGGGAATAGCAATTTTGCTCCAAAAGCTTTCCTATACAGTGTAGCAATCCACCCAATGTCATGTGGGGACAGGGAGGCAGCACGGGCCAGCATAAATTATGGGGGGGCAACCTTGTCCACATGTCAACCGGACACAAGAATGTAAGGCACAACTTGTTAGCAATTGCTATATTTTTAGTTTTGAATTTGCATATTTGTCACTTAAGAGCTAAACTTTGCAAGCTTTGTGAAAAAATTGAGCAGGGGACCATTTATACATTGCTCTTAGAGTTACTATTTTGGCCCAGATTGCTAAAATTGCAGTTTTTACAAGTTGGGGGCAAATGTACCAATACTTTTGGAGATGCTCATATCAATACCACCGACACAAGTATCGGAATTGGTCCGAAATTTGTTTCACGTGAAGACTATGGCTGGGTAAGTACCGTATCGATACCATCGGCAGACTATGGTTGGGTAAGTACCGTATCGATACCATCGTCGTAAGTTATATTCGATTGTTGATGGGTTGGGTGTATAGAAATTAGTTTTCTTGATCGTATGGTTGTAAGTTGTACCTATGCTTAGAAATTGTAAAATGAGATGCCACAATTATGCCACCAAGCGTTGTTGTATTGATCCAACACTATAAATTGGCTCTAGCTCACTTCCTTGAGAAGAAGCGATCGCTAGACATCCGGTTGTTATTAAGCTTGGAGGCAGTAATACCACAGTGCATACAGGTCATCTGAACCATAGCTTCCTTGCAAATAATGATTTGATTTTGTAACTCATATTTTTTCTGGTGGGGAATGCTTACAAAAACAAAGCCCATCAGTGGGTTCATAGAAACAAATTGGTTTCAAAGGCAGCGGATCGAGCTCAACGGTCTACACCATCTTAGATAGGTTAGCAAAGAGCATGTCATGTGAACATGACCTCCATAAAAAACTTTAGTTGAATATGCAGGATAAAACAACATGCAGGACTATACAATAAATACATAGAACCTCAACACAATAAGATCAGTGCATGACGTACACACTTACATTTTATTTGAAAAAACAACTTACATGGTCCATTGGAAAGGTGCTTTTGTGAAACTCACAGATGAGCCTACACGATTCAGTTCAAGGAGTGCGGCTAAAGAATAGTACAGTCCACAAAAGAGATGCACTAAAAATAAAAAATTTAGATTGTTACATCAGTAAGCTAGTGCAGATTGGGGACATCTCCAATAACGCACATCCAACTATAATTTCCATCTCTGTGAGCGATGCTTCTAACAGGCGTGAAAGAATGAAGAACAAATGTTACAGATCGAAGATTGGTACGATGGGCTAGATGAGCAGAATACCCAGACCTTCTTTAGATGAGCAGAATAGCAGACATTTCTTTAGAATAGCAGAATACGAGACCTGGTTGATAGGCAAATGCAACACGGACAGGATGGTCTGCAGAAATACACACGAGCTGTAGTTTCTCAGCTAATATAGACATGGAATTAGACATGAGAGCTCATCAAGTGGCAAAATAAATATTACCGAAAGACAAAATCAGTTCAATGTGCTAGATGGTTCTTGATGAAGTTTTGTTCTGGTATGCTCTGAATAATAATCTGAGACAACTTCAAAAATAAATAAACAATTTATCTTGACCAAATTCAGGAATATCGCACAGGATCACATGATCAAAAGGCACATAATTTCAGTTAGTTACTTGTATGGAAAATCAGTATACATGTGAGGATGGATCATGTGGTCAGTAATTCGGTGATCAAATATCTGTTGGACTTATATATTATAGCTGCAATTCAAAAATAGAAGTATCTTCTGCAAGCGCAACTAATGCCATGTTCTGTACTCAGTTATTGAAATAATATCTGACTATTGTCCAATAACCAGAGTTAAGAACCTCATGCAGAAAATATATTGTTTCTTAGTTTAACAAAAATACTTAATAAGATAGACAATACATTAATGTGACATGCTTTGAATCATCAATCTGTAAAAGAGCTAAACTACAAACATGTCTCCGTTTAAAATGCAAGCAAGGACATAACAGGAGGAGACATACCATCACTGTAAATCTTATACTATTCAATGAGCACTTTTTAACTGTGCTGCAATATGATCCGTAGATTATGCTACATAACAACTCTATTCAAGAATCAAGACTCACAAATCATATTTTCTAGAAGCGACTAAATGTTGCCTAGGTTCATTTTTTATAAGCATCTCCTAGCCTCTGGTCGTAGAAACCTACTCGGTTGGCTGGGTTGGAGGTGTTAGAGAAGGATTCGGCCGAGGCTCATCTTGGAGCACACGGCAAGCCATCTAGGCCTAGTCGGTTACGTATTGAGGAGTTGTAATTGTATTTGTACATGTACTCTTGATATATATATACAAACACCAGGACGAGGCGAGCGATCACGCAGCCCGATCCTTTTGCCAATCTTCATGGTATCAGAGCACCAGCCGATCCCTACCCTCTAGCCGATCTCCCTCCCCAAGCAAATCCTAAAACCCTAGCTACCTCGCCGCCCTCCCCCTTCTCCCATTACCATGACTCCCGACGAGCTCAAGAAACTCGAAGACGATCTGAAGGCACGCGAGTCCCTCCTCAACTCGCGCCAAGCAGAACTCGATCGCCGCGCCGCTGAGATGGGCAAGGCGGTCGACAACACTCCACCTACCCCAAACCCTAGCCCCGCTCCCACTCCTTCCACCTACGTTGCCTCCATCAAAAATCATGTTCCCATTACCCTTGATCTCCAGGACTCCAACATCGGCAAGTGGCGTGAGCTTATGCTCGTTGCCCTCGGTCGCTACGGTCTCTCTTCTCATGTGATCGGCGACTCCACACCCTCCGACACCTCGCCCACCTCTGATTGGGCTCGCGACGACTACACTGTCCTCTCTTGGATCTATGGCTCGATCTCCACCGAGCTCTTCGGCATCATCATGGCTCCAGGTTCCACGGCGCGGCAGATCTGGGACTCCATCGACAATCTCTTCCACGACAATAAGAAAAGCCGCGCCATCGCTCTCGACGCCGAGTTCCGCAACACGCCTCAAGGCGACATGACCGTCCACGACTACTGCGCCAAGCTCAAGTCTCTTGCAGATGCCCTCGGTGACGTCGGCGAACAAGTCTCAGATGAGACGCTTGTCCTCACAGTGCTTCGAGGCCTCAACGAGCAGTTCTCCCATCTGCGCTCGTTCCTCCCCTTCCAGACGCCGTTCCCCACCTTCCTGCAAACCCGCTCTGCCCTGGTTCTCGAGGAAGCACAGAAGAAATCCGATGCCAAAAACGCCGCCACCACGGCGCTCTGGGCCAGCGGGAATAGCATCCTACCGCACGCCGGGGGCGAGCGTTGCCCCACCCTCTGGACGTGGAAACAGCGGTTCAAGTAGCGATCCGCGCCCACCCTCCCAACCCACCGGGCACTACTCCAACTCTGGCCGCGGCGGCGGTTTTGGTGGCCGACGTGGCCGTGGCGGTGGACGCGGTCGCGGGCGTGACAACCCCTGGATGTTCAACCCCTGGACGGGTCTGCCCACACGGGCCTCTCAGCAACAGCAGCAGCAGATGACGACTGCCCCATGGCAGCCCCGATGGCGTGCTCCTCAAGCCGGCGTCCTTGGTCCTCGCCCCGGCTTTCAACCATCTCACGCGTACACAGCCTACGGTCACCAGCTCTCCTCCAACACCGGCCTCATGACTACTCCTCCACAGCAGCAGCATCAGCAACTCGACCCAGCTCTTTTGATGGCCCTCCAGAACATGCAGCTCCCCGGCAATCAAGAGTGGTACATGGATTCTGGCGCATCCTCCCATATGGCATCCGATCATGGTATACTTTCCCGCTCCACTCCCTCTCCTTCTCATAATGTCATCGTTGGTAATGGTGCTTCTCTCCCTGTCACACACATTGGTTCTCACACTTTAAATTCCTTTCATAAACCACTTCATCTTCGCAATATTCTCATTGTTCCTCACATCATCAAAAACCTTATTTCTGTCCGTCAATTCACTCGTGATAATCTTTGTTCTATTGAGTTTGACCCCCTTGGTTTCTCCGTGAAGGATCTTCTTTCCAAGACCGTGATTCTTCGATGCAATAGCTCCGGCCCGCTCTACTCCGTTTGCCGCCCACCAGATGCCCAAGCCCTCCTCGCCACCACTGCCTCCGACACTTGGCATCGTCGCCTTGGCCACCCCGGACACCACACCATGCGTCGCCTTCAACATCTCCAACACCTACCGCCCAATAAATCGTCATCAACATTATGTCATGCTTGTCAATTAGGTCGTCATGTTAGGCTCCCCTTTTATTCATCGCAGTCATTTAGTGTTAAACCTTTCGAGTTGCTGCATTGTGATCTTTGGACATCTCCTATACCAAGTACTTCTGGTTTTTGCTATTATCTCATTATTGTTGATGACTATACACATTATTTTTGGACCTTTCCTCTTCGTCATAAATCTGATGCGTATGCTACCTTTGTTGCCTTTCATGCCTATGCTCGAACACACTTTAATCTGCCCATTCTACATATCCAATGCGACAATGGCCGCGAATTTGACAACACAAAAGTCCACTCCTTCTTCACCTCCCATGGCACCCTTTTTCGGTTTTCCTGCCCTCACACGTCTCAACAAAACGGCAAAGCTGAGCGAGCCATCCGCACCACAAACAATGTCATACGAACCTTGCTATTCCAAGCATCTATGCCTCCCACCTTTTGGGCCGAAGCCCTACACACTGCCACGTTCCTCATTAATATTCGTCCCACAAACACTAAAACCTTAACCACACCCTATGAGCTTCTTCTCGGTCGTACACCACCATACGACACCCTCCGTGTCTTCGGTTGCCTTTGCTACCCCAACCTTACTTCTACCTCCAAAAACAAACTCTCACCTCGCTCTACCAAGTGCGTTTTCCTAGGCTACCCCACCCGTCACAAAGGCTATCGTTGTCTCGATCTCTCCACACGTCGAATAATTATCTCCCGTCATGTTATCTTTGATGAAAATACTTTTCCCTATGCCCCAGCTTCTGTACCTTCTGCCCCTACCCCTCCAGAAATTTTTGACCCACCACCACCCATCCTCCCTGCCGTCCTTCCTGCCACGGCAGAAAAACCGCCTGCCGCGGGCTCTCGGCAGCCTGACGTGGGCTCACGGCAGCCTGCCGCGGCAGCACCCGACCCGTCTCCGCCATCCTCGCCCTCTACACCTAGCCCACCTCCTTCTGAACCTGCCTCACCGAGCCCTAGTCCTATTCCAGAACCTGCCTCACCCAGCCCTAGTCCTATTCCAGAACCACTTCATCGTACACGTACCGTCACCGGTCTTAAGCCTGGTCCGCGTCCTCGCCTAAACCTGTCCGCCATCGCCTCCTCACCACTTCCCCACAACTATCTCACTGCCCTCCGTGATCCTAATTGGCGTCACGCTATGCAAGAAGAGTTCGATGCTCTCACCCTCAACCACACTTGGACTCTCGTACCCCCACCTCCTGGCGCCAATATAGTAAGCGGCAAATGGATTTTTCGACACAAATACAATCCCGATGGCTCTCTTTCACGTCATAAGGCTCGATGGGTCATTCGGGGATTCTCTCAGCAACCCGGCATTGACTACGCTGAAACCTTCAGTCCAGTTGTTAAACCAGCCACCATTCGCATCGTTCTTTCTCTCTCCATAACTCATAATTGGCCTATTCATCAACTCGATGTTAAAAATGCATTCCTTCACGGTCATCTTGATGAGGTTGTCTACAGCCAACAACCATCTGGCTTTGTTGATCCTCAACATCCTACTCATGTCTGTCGTCTTCTCAAATCTCTTTACGGTCTCAAACAAGCACCCCGCGCATGGTTCCAACGTTTTTCCTCCTTTGCTCGTTCCATCGGCTTTGTTGAGTCAAAATCTGATGCCTCTCTTTTTATTCTTCGTCATGGTCCTGATATTGCCTATCTCCTTCTTTATGTCGACGACATCATTCTAACCACCTCTACCACCGCCCTTCTCACAAAAATCACTTCAACTCTTAGCCGAGAGTTTGCCATGAAGGACCTTGGTCCTTTACATCACTTCCTTGGTATATCTGTTACTCGTACATCTACTAGTCTTCATCTTTCTCAGCACCAATATTTCCTAGACATCCTCTCCCGCGCCGGCATGCGTGACTGTCATCCAGTTCTCACACCTATCGATACAAAATCCAAACTCTCCTCCACCGCGGGCCATCCAGTTTCTGATCCCTCTCTCTATCGCAGCCTAGCCGGTGCCCTCCAATATGCCACACTCACTCGTCCTGACATTGCTTATGCTGTTCAACAAGTCTGTCTTCATATGCACGATCCCCGTGAACCTCACTTTTCTCTTATCAAACGTATCCTCCGATATCTAAAGGGTACTCTTCATCATGGTCTTACTATTCACCCCTCGTCCTCTCATTCTCTTGTTGCCTACTCGGATGCTGATTGGGCAGGTTGCCCGGACACCAGACGCTCTACGTCGGGATTCTGCATGTATCTTGGGGACAATCTGATTAGCTGGTCCTCTCGTCGTCAAACGACTGTGTCTCGCTCCAGTGCTGAGGCCGAATATCGAGCTGTTGCTACTGCCGTTGCAGAGTCTTGTTGGGTTCGGCAGCTTCTACAGGAGTTACATCGACCGATCGAGAGCGCGACTATTGTCTACTGCGACAATGTCAGCGCCGTCTACATGGCTGCCAATCCTGTACATCACAGGCGCACTAAACACATCGAGCTGGACATTCACTTTGTCCGTGAGAAGGTCGCCCTTGGTGCTGTTCGTGTTCTACATGTTCCCTCCACCTCTCAGTTTGCTGATGTTTTTACCAAAGGTTTACCTACCATACTATTCAGGGAATTTCGCTCCAGTCTTCACGTCGATTCTCTCCCTGGTTCAGACTGCGGGGGCGTGTTAGAGAAGGATTCGGCCGAGGCTCATCTTGGAGCACACGGCAAGCCATCTAGGCCTAGTCGGTTACGTATTGAGGAGTTGTAATTGTATTTGTACATGTACTCTTGATATATATATACAAACACCAGGACGAGGCGAGCGATCACGCAGCCCGATCCTTTTTGCCAATCTTCAGGAGGTTCTAACCGTTCGCCTTTTCCAAGTCTGGCAACATGTAGCACCAGGCATGATCTCATAACCTAGTAGCAGCTACCGACAGGTTACATAGAAGAGCTTTGGTTACACCACAAACCTGGGTGGAGCTTCAGAACCATGACCTTGTCGATCAGGACCATCATGAAGATCTGCACCATGTGATCCAGTGTTCACATCACACACTCACTAAACATTCAAATCATGCAAGACCACAAGCACCACACACCCACATGCCTCACTCTCAGCTAAACAATTAGAGAATTTCAGGAGCCAATTAGAGAATTTCTCTCGAATCACCATCTTACAGAATTGAGATTAAAAGGTTTAGCACATCACCCAAGTTGTGACTACCGTTGGTTTATTTTGAGTGATGGATTCGTTGCTTGCTGGTACATAGGTGTTGGTGAATTGATAAAAAAATTAAAGGGGAAAAAGAAAGAAGAGTAGTCCATTTTCAGTCTACCAAAACAGAGTATTTATAGACCATTCATAGGTATTCTTGACATGTTTTTAAGCATGCAGAAAGTATGCACTGTTTCGCAGATGTCAGACTCATTCTTAGCCAGCTAAAAGCAAGTGAATCACCTGCTCTTGTCAAGTGTAATATCAGATATAATGGTTCTAGTTAAGAACAAGTGCAGTTCTGAAACATTTCAACAAGAGTGAGTGTAAGTGTTTCAGTTTCAAGTGCAGAGTTCAAGTGAGCTTTTGTTTACAGTTTTCTAACATTACAAGAGTAGAGTTCTTCTGAATTTTCTGTAGCTAGCCAGTACCAGTGTGAGGCTGTTTTTTCAGTACATAGTGTCTCAGTTATCGTTGAAAAAAGAATCTCCAGTTAAAAAGATAACAAAGCTCCATCAGTATGGCATATATAACTTCTTTTGCGAGAAGGCATATATAACTATTACTACATGCTATATTAAGCTTTGCGGGGTTGCGCATAACATAGAAATACCTACCATCTAGTACATGTTCACAGTTCATGCATTTAAGTTAATTCTTTGTTCAGGTCAGTCTGCACTTGTACACATGTTATAATGCTGACATACATGAGCTCAGTCTAGCATACATTGGAAAACATGTACAAATTGTAAGGAATTGAATAAAAAAAGTACATATATGTAAATAAGAAGGTTGATTTGGCATAAAAAATAACATGCTATTTATTTAGATGGAAAGAGATTCAGTACAAATACTATCTGAGTTCTGCAAAGCGTGAAATCATCCTATGCATGCAATTCATGAAAATAAATTGGAATGTGATAGTGCAGGATCGTGACAAAAAGACATGGAATGATGCAAGCCAATTATCCTTTTCAGATCTCAAGATTCCATCTCTCAGCCAGCAATTTGAATTAACAAAAAGCAGGTTCGAGGCCAAAGACGGACACCTACAGTCTACAGTTGAGAACTAAATATATAATCTAACACAGACATATGACTCCAAAGGAAAAAAATATGTGACAAATGTAGTCGAGAGGAGAGCTAACATACATATTTCTTCGAGGATTGCAGCATAAAGGAAAAGGCAATATTCTATTAGGAACTTGAACCGTCGAACATAAAGCTTCGCCGCTGCCTTCCCAGGGATTTGTCCCTGAAATAATAAAGTACGGCTACATTCATCAGACTCAAATTAAACAACAACTTTTTGTTCTTTTCAAAAAGGCAAACTAACATGTATAGGTCACCTGCACCATATATTATCTAGCCTACTCTCCTATGCACAAATACAATATCCTTTAAAACATATTTACAATATAATTACAGATTTAACAACATGAATAATAGTTATTCCCGTTGCCGTGAAAATAAAACACTCCTAAGATGATACCTTTTGATAAATAGCCAGAAAGGGACACTCCTTGACCTCCATTGCGTCCATGCTTGACTATCTCCTCTCCAGCATCTGATTGCAAGATTCATAACAGGTTAAAATCAGATCGGCCAATCAGTCTCAACATTACAAACATTGCAGGTGCGTGAAAACAACAAGCTTGGGCTTGAGAGGATGGGACAAAACAACATGCACCTCAGCGGAAGAAGACTCAAACTCCTTCATACTCATCTCAGGCTTTAGTGGAGGAATATTTGAAAGCCATCTCTCACCATTTTGCTGAGCCCATTATCTGCAGAAAATAACCAGAAAAGAGTAAGGAAATAAAGGACCAAACCTACAAAATAGGAGAGGCACGAATAAGTCAGCATATAATACTTTGTTTTCTAAACAAAATATACAGTCATGAAATTAAGATAATTTGTGGGCCAGTCAAAAGACATTGCAATGCCTATCAAGAGTACAGGGACATATAAATTGTTCAACATGGAAAGACGTCCTGTGCTCAAAGAGTCCTAAAATGGCACAGTACATTACAAAGATAAAAGCGGAGTATAAAAATTAAAAAACAGCCAATACAAATCCAAATATGCAGATCTCAAGTACCTGACCACCTCGCCAACCTTGGTTGTGGCCGAGGTTTCCCTCCTCTATAGTAACCGACACTTAACCTTCGCAGTCTCGGCGGCAGATGCAGTTTTGTGGAAGCGGATGATGCACTCACACCAGCAGCCTTGTCAGGTAAGCTGCAACCAGTAAACACAAGTAAGCAACAACGCATTAGCCCTATCCCAGGACACTGAATCAAGCACGTCAATAAGTTTATGTCCTGAAACTCGAAATAAAATCAGTCAATCTTGAAGTTTCCAAAATGCAGGACAGTGAATCAAGCACATCACTGGAAAGAACAAAAAAATGATATTCAAGCAGCGACCTTGCATACACACACTATCCAGATAAAATCTGAAGTCAAATCAACTAAATTATGTAGCTTCCAATAACCTATTTTAAATCTATAAAATCTAGCTACTACGGCAACAATCATCACTGCTCCGGCAAATCCAGGTCTGTGTTGTTTCGATGACCAATGTTTCACTCAATGGAAGCACATGTACTTTCATGCAAGACCTCAAGATACAAACAAATAAAACTTAGACAAGGAAGAAACATCATTGTGGATAATGAACTACCACACATGGCAAAGCCTGCATAGGAGAGAGAGATCAGGACTGGATGGGTAGAAGGATTGGCAGAATCACCATGGTGTTATAGGCATCGGCGGAGCTCACTGCTGCTCGGCATGGGTGTAAAATACTCCTAGAGATATATTAGTTGCTCATCATACTCCAAAAGATACAATTTGAGCACAAGTCTCAATAATTTGAGTACTCCCAGCATGCCTATTTATAGATGTGCAGTAATTCAGCTTTGGAAATGCACAAATCAGAGCAAGGCATTTCCATAGATACTCCTATTGAAATTTCAGAGGAATATAAGCAACCAAAAGATTCTGAAACTACTAATTAAGCATCTGAGTTGAAACATCAATGCCTGACAGCCAGCATCCATGACCCTATGGGATACATACATACTCCTACATACTCCCAAAATATACTCATACATATACTTCTTTGGCAGACAGATTCAGAGACATGGTACAGACACAAATTACCAGAGTACCATTGCCAGTTCATCGTCAAGTCCTACTTTTGCAACTAATGTAAATTGCTACCACCAAAGAAGCACTCCTAGTTCTAAGAAGTAAAATTCTACAGCCCCAAATTAAGACAGTACCCAATTTGCCAACTTAAGATGAAGAGACTCAAATTTCTATTCCAAACTCTGGGAAAGGTCTGGATACCAACATTAAAACTTTCAATACATTTTGTACAAATAAAGTAATAATCTAGCAATTTTCCATATATTTTCATGAGATAAACAATTTTCAACTCATATTGTGTAGGTGAGGAAGCATCACCAGAGATCAAGCATCATCAGAGATCAAGCAGGGTGGATAGCAAGCATACCACAACGAAAAACTGTCAGTATCGTATTGCCCTGGAATTGAGTTCATTTGCACCAAGAAGCAAATCTATTCAGGAGCAGCTTATTCATCTTGTGCCTGCACCTGTCCTAGTGTATGTTCACCGTCGGGACATGGGTCTGCAAACAATAAATCCCAAACAAGAACAATGGAGCTTTCAACACATATTCCCCAAGCAACAATCTCACAAACCCTAAGAAAAAGGAGAGGGCACGTACCGTCGGCACGGCAGCACCAGGCGATCGAGCGTGCTGTCTTCGATTCCGGCCTTGGTCCTCATTCCTCAACACAAGGGGAAAAGGGAAACGCCTAAATAAAAAGTCAGTCTGGAGAGTGCCTTTGGCTCCATCATCTCCTGTCTCTCCTAGCTGCAAAATTATCAAGCTAAAAGTTAATGAGTGATTGTGGTACTACAATGTTGGACATAATTCTCTTACTGAACCGTATATGAAATAACATGCAGAAAACTAAAAAGATAAATCGAACTCATACTTTTGGAATATAGTTTCCATCCTAACATTTACTTCTATTTATACTGCGACAGCCAGCGGCGTCGACCATGCTTCCCCGAGTTCTTGAGCCACGAAAGGTAGAGTGGCATCTAAGAACAAACCTGAACCACGGTCTCCAGCCACAAACGTTCTCTACAACGTGAGGATGCAAGCCAAAACCAGAGAAAACAACCTGGGAAGAAGGCAAAACAATTAGACAGATAGAAAGAACTAAATATATACCACAACACATATCATAATTCATAAAAAATATTATCTACCATACTGGACCTATTCTACAGATGATAACAGTAAGCAATAAATATATACCGCATTTGATGTCATAATTCATAGACAAAACTACCAAGCATACTGGACCTAGCATCATAGAAGAAATAAGCATGAATCTCAGACTGGCATTTCTAGCTGGACAATAGTAGAACGCCTAATGCTGGAGCTAGCACCAGATACCACTCAAATGACCCAAGCCAAAATATGTTGACCACAAACATTTTCACGCTAGCGATAAGCAGCTGACAAAGCTAAAATATCAGCTCAAGAGGTGCATACCTAAGAAACTATGCATAACAAACATCCTGCTGCAATGAAACAGATAATTGAAAGCACACACACATTTACGTGAGTAAAAGAAACTAACACACGGCAATCAGTTGCCCCACCATCACCGCTCGGATTTACTACAAAATCAAATTGTTGGGAACAGAAGAAGATGCAAAGAGCCATACAGAGCAAATAACTTCATTATGGAAAAAGAATATGTAACCAGCACACAGAAGCAGAGTCATGCAGCATTTTGAACCAATGCAGATGGATTAGAGGTAATTAACCTGTACCAAGCTTGACTTCTGCATAGGCCTCCAGATCCAATCGATGAGCAAATCAAAGCAGCATCGGAAGGACACACGCATGGAGAGACTGAGCGTCTTGGCAACCGTTTCTGCGGCCCACGCTCCACCTGCGTCTAGGGAGACGGCAAAGATATTGCTCCTCCTACACCACCACGCCTTCCCCCAACGGCCTCCTTCCCCTCCTGCACGAACCTCAAACCAGCACCTCCTATGGAGCACCAGATCCAACCTAAAAGCAGGTCACAACAACAATTGCAGAGAGGAAAAAAATCACGGTCAACCTCAACCAGACGGATCCAACCTAAGAGCAGGTCCACAGCAAACACAGGAAAAAGTGGAGGAGCAAAGCAGAGTCGAGATGAAGAAACCAAAAGGTGAACAAGAGATGGGAACGAGCCAAAACCTCGCCCGTGCCCTCTGCGTCCTCCGTGAGGGTCGCGGCGTCGCCCGCGAGCTGCAGGGCCGGCGGAGGTGCCACGCCCTCACTGCCGTCTCCCGCGAGCTGTCACGCCAGGGCAGCTCGTCGACTTCTTCGGCGTCGACTTGACTGCGCAAGACTTGGAGGTGCGCCGCCCTCGAGCGGGAGCCTGGCCGCCGGCCGCCCGCGAGGTCCAGTTCGACCGCGCCCCCGCGTGCGCTCGCCTTGCTGAAGCCGCCGGGGAGCCGCCGCGTGCCCGACGCTCCGAGTTCGGGTGCCGACGGCCGCGTCCCCGCGCGGGATCGCCTTGCTGCAGCCGCGTGGAGGCACCCGGATGCGGAGAGAGATGGCGCTGTGGGGAGGGTGGATTGGCCCAATGCGGGAACAGAAGAGGAGGCGGCGGATTGGGGGAGAAGGAGAGGAGGAGGCCGGGATCGCGGGAGAGGATTGGGGACGGAGAAAGAGATCTTGGATTGGCTCCTCTAGGGTTTCACCCTGGCCACGGGTTGACACGGGCAAAAGGAGTGAGACGCGGACGAGCTGGTTTTGCCCTCTGATTTACGGGCCCGTGCGCAGCAAGCCCCACTTGTCATCGATACATCTTGCTAGCCCCAAAGTGAAAAAAAAAAAAATCACGCATCCAACGGTGGCTGTGAAAAGCGGGAGGCATGAAATTACTGTTCGGCCGAATCCAACGTAGGCGGTGCATTTGAGCGTGAGGAGGCTCTGGGAGGCCGGGTAGGCTCACGCCATTTATAAAGTAAATGCATGGGTGGAGCCGCGCGCACGGTCTACAGTAGCTGCACTACGAGGAGCAGCTCGATCGGGCCTTTGGAACAAAATTACAGGTTTGGAAGCATTGCGCATACGGAAGATTCTCTCATATATATTGCTTCTGCGTCACTGCCTCGCCTACATAGGGGCAGTAGGAGAGGGTTTTTTCCTTAGAAAAAAAAAAGACATTTTACTACTCCCTCCGTATCAAAATATAAAATGTTTAACTATTTTTCTTTCTATCCGTATCTACACATGTTGAAGCTTACACTAAAACATGTCTACATGGTGTTTGAGAGATTTTGCTCTTTCCCCCTCCCCTCGCGTCGATCTCAACCGAGGGCGACTCGAGGGCGCCCCAAACCCTAGCCGCCGCCACTACCCCCTCCCCCCTTCCCTTCCGCTCGCCGTCGCTTGAGAAGGTCGTCGGCAAGCCGTGCGTCCGACCATGACGGCGGCGGCGAGGCTTTCGCCCGGCAGTGCCTCTAGCCTGGGGCTCGGACGCGGGGGCCGCGGCCCTGGATGGCGGATGCGGCGTTGGCTCGGAGGCGGGTGACGTGCACGGGTGCGGGCTGCTCTCCTCGGCCGCTTGGGCGGCAAGTTGAACGGCGGGTGACGGCTTGTCGTTGACCGGTCGTCAGATAAGGAGGTTGCCGTCCTCCCCCTCCTCCCCTTCGTGGCCCTCCCACCGGATTCAGTGTTGTAGCCTCCTGGCTGCCGGATCTGCGTCCTCGGTTGGTTGCGTCCTCGAGAGTGGCGGGTTTGGTGCGACCGAGCGAAAGCTCCGGATGGCGTTGGCCAGCTCCGACGACAGCGGCGCCATGGCGTCGTGGCCCATCTTGGAGGCATCGTCGGGGTCTCCATCCCCATCCTCAGTCCCGGGTGAAAACCCTAGGTCCTCTTGGCAGTGGCGGCGCCTCGGTGTCGTGGGCTCCCTGGAGACACTGTCTTGGGACGAGGTGCTCCCAGCGTTGGGTGAATTGGTCCTGGGACGTGCAGCGGCGCTAGGTGAGCCTGTGCCATGTCCCCGGATGAAGTTCTTCAGCTTGTTGTCTGCAGGTTCTTTCTTTCGGCGGCGGCGTCCATCTCTCTGCGTTGCTGTTTGCCGACTGTTCGTCGCCCTCGAGCCTGGGCGAGGGGATAGGGGTCCCCTTCGGCGGCAGTGTGCGCAAGGGTGGCGTTTCCGCCCGGATTTTCCCGGCGGCGCTCGGTGTTCCTTCCTCGGCGTGTGGCTTAGTTCTTCACCTGTGCGACTTCAGTTCATCCCTTTGGAAGCAGGCGGCTTTCATCGCTTTGGTCGCGCTCATCGGAGCTCAAGGCTTGGTGTCGAGTTGCAGTTCGCACATCGGAGTGTTGGCAGTAGGGGTAGGGGCTTCTTTTTTGCTTTCTTCTGGTGTTGTTCGTTGCTGCTCGGCTATCCCTGTTCCTGCTCTCGGTGCGGCTGAGTTTGTATGCTGTAACCTTGCCGTATGTGGCCTCGTTAATTCAAAGCGGGCTCATTTCAAGCCTACCATAAAAAACATGTCTTTATACACATGGGACGAAAAATACTAAAGCATATTACATTTTGATACAGAGGGATTAGTTTATATCAACAAGCACAAAGAGATCCTATTGAACACACAATGGTGCTGTGAAGACCATGTAGACAATCACTAGTATAGATGGGATAATGTAAAGCCTCACCCCGCCACCAATAGTCGCGCACGGATGCATGGATCGTTCCGCATGCGTTTCTGTGTAGTATTACGCGAGGTATCTCGTGTGGTTTCTCAAAAATACCGCTTTAACGGTACCTGAAAATTACGATTTTGTTTGACGTCATGAGTACATATTACATCTCCGTTTTTGGTGATTAGATTTTATAAATCAGCCTTATTGGTCATAAATTTCATATCCAAATTAGCACGCCCCTTGACAAAATTAAAACAACATATCCAACATGAGATCATCAGTGTCCGTTCCAATTTCTAGTACAATTCAGTTAACTATTATTCATAGCATGGTTCCTTTTGTTCTTTCTATAAAGTTGTGGATTGGGTTAATTATATATTCAATTTTTCTCTTGCATGATAGATGTGCGTCATATCTACGCAAGTGGTTATTTTAAGATTTAGAACACATGTGTACCTGATATTATCTTGATATTAACATATTATATCCTTTATCCGAAACAATTTTCATTGGTTACACAGCGAGGAAACACTGCTCCGATCAATCCTTCTGAATTCTCTAGATTTTTAATTAAATATCACATGATGAGTAATTAGGGCACCGACAACTAACTGTCGCTTGTATGCCGTGCCCTACCACACCATTTCTGCCACCTCATCGAGGGACGAAGCGCCGGAAATAGGTCAGGAGCTATGGCACTTGCGGGGGCATGGCCATTGTGTCAGGCATATAAACATGTCATTTTATAAGAAAATAGTGAAAATTTTGTTGCTTCATCCCCAATCACAAACCTTGGATCTCATCGCCAAAATTTGTGTGTCGTCCTCGACTTCTTCTACACTTTGCGTCATCATTTGTAGCTTGTATCATCGTCATCATCATCTCCGTCGTCGTCGTGGGAGATTTCCCGCCTGTTGTATACCTGCATTCCGATGCAGACGTACGTGGACTATTTAGCTAATTTTCTTGGTTGAAACAAGTAGGGTAAGCCCTTCTACCTTCACTCGTTGGGGTGTTTGTCGCGTGGGGTAATCGGATCAAGTGGTACACAGCACATCAAGGACAAGGATAGATAGGCTGCCGATTTGGGCCCCCACGGTGACGGGAACACAAAGGCCTCACCATGTGGCCAAAGAGGAAAGTGTAGTTAAACGTGTTAACCACCTGGCCGCACAGGCTATATATAGGTCAGCGCCTACCTACCTAGACACCCCTCACCTGTGCATGTCGTATATGGACGTCTACACCAAGGGAAGCGTCGTGGATATAACCCTGAATATGTGTTGATGATTGAGGAACTGGTCATTTGGTTGGACCAATGATCAAGGATGATAGAACGTGAGACCTTGGTGACGTCTCAGGAGTAAATATTTCATGTACGTATATGATACTACGTATATGTACGTATATACTTAATTTTTTCTGAAAATCTGTTATGTTACGGTATCCTACCATGATATCATTACCTCCTCTCTCTCTTCATTTTTTTGTTATACCACATCTACTTTTCTTCAGTATACGTTCCTACAATAATTGCTCTGGGCTTGGCCCATTCAGATTCAGATCTAGCTAGGTGAATACTTAGATTTGGACTATATGCGCTACGCTAATAGACAGAGTACTAAGCTCAAAACTACACTAGTCCTCGCTCGCTTCCCCTACATTCAGAATCAAACGCACATGATTGAGTGGTGGCAAAAACTCAAAATTAAAACTGACCATAAATGATCAAAAACAATTTAGTAAATCCCATATGTTGCACTTTGAATTCTCGGAAAGTTTCGGCCTATTTGAATGTGCGTTTGTGAATAAACAATTTTTACTTCTTTCACCCAAATTTTGAACTCAAAATTCAAACTTTTCAAATAAAAATCTCGCAAATATGATATGTTTGTGCGTTCTAGGAAAGTTTTGTACTATTTGTTTGTCCAAGTTTTTGAATAAATTTCTTTTAGAATTTGGGTACTTTTGGTTGCAATCAATCTTGTCCAATCAATCTATATTGGATGGTTCATATAGAGGGCTAACTCACAAGAGACGCAATTTCTCCAAGCCATTGAAGCCGAGTCCAATGCTTATATACGTAATTCCTGGTAGCTGATTCGCTCGCCCTCCATGTATGCGGGTAATTCCTGATGTCTTCTATGCCTATGTGCGATATCTATGAACACTTACACCAAATAATGTCTGAACGAAATTGGATAATTTTGAGACAAGAAAGTAAAATGAGAAAAAAATACTTCCTTTTTGGCCTAGACAAGTCGTGCACCTTCGGGTGGTAGATTGTGAGATGAAGTCATTTGTTCTCTAGCAGATCAATATATAGCTAAGACTGCCTTGGTTATGAGCTTGGTCCTTAGGCGGTATAGGCTAGAGCATTAAACTGCCCAAGCGTTTTTTTAATGAAAAATTTATAGATCCTCCCACCACTACATAAAAAAAGTTGATACGCCACGTGAAGCCTAGTAGCTGTTTTTTTCTTTCACAATAACATAAACAACACCTTGTCGTAAACACAAATTTCTAAACAGAAGATCAAAATAACCAAAACAAAAGATTCAAAATAACCTCAATAGAAAAATGAAAATAACCTAAATATAACACTAAAGATAAAACTAACTAGGCGGTAGCATGTCGAGTTGTCGCCGTCCTATGGTACGGCAGGTTCCAAGACAACAATAGCGTCGTCGTCCTCCAGTATTTCGTCGTTCGTGCATCGACATGCCATGCGCCAGCCTCTCCCACACGCTCCACCGGTATCCAGCAAAAGAATCTTGTCGCAGAGGAGGTTGAAAACGACCGACACGGGCTAGATCCGCCCATCACTTGTGGGTTTCTTCTTCGATCTCTATTGTTGGGCCACCTCATACCCGGTGTAGGAGCCACCATGACTTGACATCGTAAAAAACAGACTCTCGTAGTCTCGTGCCGGGTTAGGACGCGAGGGACGGCGCGACGCCGCAGCGATGATCGCTGCGACCTCGTGCTCTCCCTCGCGTCATAACCCGGCACGAGAGACTGTTTCTACCGCTGGGCGAGGGGAGGTAGAGGAAGAAAAAAAAGACATGGCAAAAAAAAAAAAAAAAACAGTGTTGAAGCTATCTCCTGCGAGACGAACTTGGCGTCTCGATCGAACCGAGAGGGATCATTTCTCTTTTTGTTATCAGTTTTATCTCCAAATTTATAAATACTGATGAATGAAGTCTTTCAATAGAACCTGTCGCCCTGTCTACACGCCTTCTTGAGTCTTGAGGAAGGAAATAGTTGATCGCGTTCTTTGAGGACAGGATTTTGCAACGCAATGATACAGGAGCACGTAGACGCACGCGTGGTGGCGTTGCGTACTGGCGATCGAGGAGGCAGCACATAGGCGCGGCACGGCCGCACGGCGTTGGCGTCGACCACAGTCGCCGCCGGCCGACCCCACCGCCATTATGCATACGTGCCGGCCGTCTGCTCCATTCCAGCCTTGATTGAAAGAGAAAAGAAAGATAATAAGTACAAGGTGTGCGGTTGGACAGTTAATCATGGGTGCAGTGCAGAGTGGCAGATAAGGGTGGATCAAAAGCGTCCCGTCGAGATGACAGTACATGGGTCTGCTCCCGTGCCTGCACCCTTCGCAGTGTTGGGGCCCTATCCATGTGGACTTCACCATCTTTTTTCTTTCACACTGGGTGGAATTTCGAAAACCACCACATATTGATTCTGATTTTGCACAAAACACCGACTTTGCGGGTTCTGTTGCACGGAACACTACATATCAGGATAAGCAGTTGCAGCTAGGTATAATCTACCGTATGTGTGTACGCTGACATAATTCCTGACAGTTAGGTCCTGCTTGTAAGTGTTGGTGGCAAAGAAAATCCGTCGCGTCATCTAGCGATCGTCCGTTCAAATTTTTGACAGAAAGTTCAACATTTTCAGAAAAAATATAGAAAATTAGTTAATCAAACGTGTACCCACTACTATCTGGAAAAAATACAGCTAATTTGTATCGATGGTGTGGTACATACTAACAGTTTTAGTTTTTTTTTTAACTTTTTTGCTTAAAGTTCAGCATTTGCACGAAAAAGTTTAAAAAAATCCACTAAACCATAAATTTATCCACAAAATCCTAATTCATTTGGGCTAGTGGACTGGAAGATAAATTAATTGGAAAACTTATGTGAGCAGTTATATTTGCCACGCGTGTATTGACACGCAGGACCCGCTTGTGGGGAATCATGCATGTTAACATACACAAACACTACATTTAGATCTAGCTGTAAAACTGATTAAGTAAAGTAGGTGTTTTACGTAAAACCAACACCAATAGATGGTGGTTTGTGCAGTTCCCTCTGGAGTGTAAACTCTGTGCTTGGCAGCTTGGCCTACTTCTCTCTCTTTTTCACACTTGGGACGGTGGTCTGAATTTTGTTTTGACAAATTTTTGTGCTAGAGAAAGTGTAGCACGTATAGAAAGTGAAAGATCGACGCTGGCCGTACGTAAGTACGTACAATTAATTCGTGGCTGGCGGTTGGAAACGGCCAAAGTGACACAACGGAACGGGACGTTTCACTCTTATTATCTCGGGGTACTACGTACGGCTACGAACGTGTGGTGTCGCCCTCGCTGATTGCCGTGCGGCGAGCTATCAATTTGGACTTGTCATTGGCTCACGATCCGACCTTGTCCGCTGTCACCAAATCTGCTGGAGATATATAGCCAGCCAAGCACATATTAATTCGATCCGAGACGGGATCGATCTCCATCAGGGACAGATTGTGGGACGTCCTCTCGTCACAAGGTGCAACAGTGCATGAGATCGACGATGTGGATAGGGAAGATACCAATCAGGCAATCATCTACTCCCTCAAACCACACAAACTACAAGTTCGCTAAAAGGGTGGGTGTATGCAAGCAAATTTTTGCCTTCTCCACCAATGTTTCCAACAGCTCTCAATAGGGTTATTGGGGGCGTCCGGCACAAAAATGGCGTACAGTCGCGGTCCCAATAGCGGTAGTTTTGTCCGATGAAACACGTATAACGTGTTCGCCAACCCCATCATGACCAACCCTGGTCACGTCGGATCCTGACAGGCGGGTACCACACCGCAATAACCCAGTTCGCTACCACCCACCTCGTCTCTCCCATGTTCGTCTCCTCTCCCTCCCGCACTGAATCGCCACCACCCTGTTTCAACGCTGAAAGCTGGCGGCTCCCCCTGACGAGGCGGAGACTCGGCAGATGCCTGGGTCGAGTACCCCGGGTTGATTGAGCGGGATAGAGATGAGCGTTGGTGATCACGACGGCTAACAGGCGAGGCGTTTACCCAGGTTCAGGCTCCCGGAGGATAAAACCCTACTTCCTGCTTGTCTGGTATTGATGTTGAGTGTGGCTACAATGGCGAGATGGCAATCTCGCTAGGGTTTGAGATGGCGGCTATGAGCGTATGCGTAGGCGTTCTCCTAGACGAGGGGACCCTCCTAGCATTTATATGATAGGCTAGGTCTCGGGTGAACGGTGCCGATGGCACTTACAGGATGAACGAAGCTGATGACCTAACGTGGACTATCTTGGGCCGCACGTCGTCCTTCTTGGGCCTTCCTTGAGCCCTCGCCATAGGGTTGATGGACTTGGCGTGACCCAGGTATCACCACCGTGGGGTAGTCAAAGAGTAACCCCACGACAGTAGCCCCCGAGTGCTTAGTCGAATCGTAGAGTCGGGTAAAGGACTCCTTCGTTCTGGGCACGCCACCAGGTTCCTGAAAGGAACAAATAAAATGGTCGATTCCGGCCTTTCAGGGCTTATGGAGGATTCCTTAATCGAAACATCGACTGCCGGGTAAAAAGCTGCGAGTATTGCTTTGGTCGGTGATTTTTCGACTGCGATTGTTCTGAGTCATTCGGGAGCGCGAACAGCGCTCCCGATGGGAGTAGCCCCCGAGATTAAGCTAAATTGCTTGCAATTGAGGTTAAACTCAATTTTTCTTCAGTCGAAAAGCCCGCTCCCGATGGGAGTGAAGAAGGGACTCGAATTGATGGAGTCGCAACTTGCTTTGCGTGACTTACTTTGTACTCGGCCGGTTTGGCTTACTGCTTAAGTTTTGCTCAGCTCGTGGAGCTTACTGTATTTCTTTTGCACTCGAATGGACTTGTCGAGTCTACTCAGCTCTTAGAGCTTACTGTATCTTTGTTGCACTCGAATAAACTGTCCGGGTGCTCCATCAGCCCATTGGCTTACTTGCTACGCCTCCGCAGGTGACGTCAGCGCTGACGTTTTCGGCGCACTCTGTGTCCGATGGGACGTGACATGGTGGTCCCAGTGTCAGTATTTGACTGATTTGACCGTTGGGCGTGAAAATTTCGCGGCGTGATGATGGCGCCTCGATTTCCGCACGTAGTGGGCGGCGTGGGCGGCGACGGTTGGCATCTCTGCGCGACACGTGGACGGCCAGATGAGGTTGTGGAAAGCAGTTTCGTGGGGAACGGCTAGGATGAACTGACCCCGCGGTATATATTTTTCACCGCGCGGTGGGGAGCAGTTCACTCCATCCCCATTTCGCCGTCGTCTCCACTGCTCTCTCTTCCATTGCTGCTCCTCTGCTAGATTCCTCCCCATCCTCCATGAGCAAGGCTGCGATGAAGAGGGGGAAGTCTGCCGCCGGCGCCGTCGCCGCCGCCGAGGCTAGCGTGATGAAGAAACCCGACGGCGATTGGACGAAGTCGTCGGTGAAGAAGGCCGATCTCGAGGCCCTCCGCGCGCAGGGATTGCTACCGCTGGCGGACCAGGCGGCGGTGCGCGCTCCAGGGAAGGAGGTATTTCTTACCCCTCGCGAGGGGGAACGCGTGTGCTTCGTGGATTTTCTTCCGCGGGGTTTCGGGTTCCCCCTCCACGATTTCTTTCGTGGGCTCCTGTATGCTTATGGGATTCGGATCCACGATCTGACTCCCAATAGCGTCTTGAGCATCGCGAGCTTTATCGTGCTCTGCGAGTGCTTCTTGGGGATCGCACCCCACTGGCTGTTGTGGAAGTCGTTGTTCTCGTCAAGAGGAACGTGGGGAAGAGCGGGCAAGTGTACCCGGTGGGCGGCTTCGGCATCCAAGTGCGTGGCGACACCGCCTACTTCCAGATGAAGAAATCCGACTCCGTCCAAGGCTGGCGGAAGAAGTGGTTCTACGTCAGGTGCGACCAGGAGGGGCTTCTTGCCTTCGCGGCTGATCGCGAGTTGCGGAAGACGAAGGCATGGGCGCACCCGCTATCGAAGGAGGACAGGGAGGCGACTCAACCCTTGCTGGCGCTTCTCCGTAGCCTGCTGAAGAGCCTTGGGCGCGAGACAGGTGGGGTGCATCTCATTGCCACCTTCTTCAGGCTTCGGGTGCAGCCGCTCCGCGCTCGCGTCCACCCGATGTGGGCGCTTGAGCACGGCAATGAACTCGGCGATGACGAAGTTGAGTCGAAGGTGAGGAGCATCACCAGTCTCCGAGCCGCCAATCCGTGCAACATCAAGTGCTCGGCCCAGCCATATGGGCCGAACAACCCTGTGCCTGAGGTAAGCTTCCTTTTGTTTTGCTTCTATCCTGTATGTTCTGTCGAAATCTTCTTTTGTCTGACCCGAATTTTTTGACAGGGTCGTTCCAGCTTTGTCAGCCTTCCTCCATTGATGGAGAATGGACCTCATGAAGAGGCAGATTTCCCTGAGGATGAAGAGGTTGATGACGATGAAGTTCCCTCCGCTACTTCTCGGAGTGAAACCTTGGAGGAGGATGACGAGGATGAGGAGCCGCTGCCGAAGCGGCGGAAGCGAAAGAGTGGCAAGTCTGCTTCGGCTTCGTCACCCGCAAAGCAGGTGGAGGTGGAGAACGTGGACGAGGCGAGCGAATCATCTTCGGGCGCGAGGCGCACGGATGGCCTGGCGGAGCCTCTGTTCGTGCCTCCTCTCAAGTCTGCGCCGCCAACTGAGTTTGCGAGGATGCCCTCCGTCTCCCTGGGAGTGAAGATGATGTGGATGTCACCAGGTAAGTCGCGTAACCATTGCCGTGCTTTTTGCCGAGTGTGCTTTTTGCCTTGCGAGTACTTGAATTGACCCCTCTTGTCACAGCGGCCGTACTGGCGCTATTGGTTCTCCTCGCGAGGTAGAGCATACTTCCACTCCCATGGTTGAGCGGACTGCACAGACGGCCAGAGAAGAGCCTCAGACGGGTGACAGCTTAACCATGGATACTTCGACTCCTTCCGTGCCAAAGAAAACTGCTGATGCGACTCCAGTTGATGCTGGGCTGCTTGACCACGTAAGTGTCCTTTCACTCGTTCTTTAGAATCTGTATCGGGTGCGCGAACAGTGCTCCCGATGGGAGTAGCCCCCGAAGATGTGCGTGACTAGAATAGTCGGGCGCAGATTGATGTCTTGTTCTTTCCACAGCCGTTTTATCGCCAGCTGATGGAGGGAGCCGCAGCCTTCGTGCGAATAGAGAAGGAGAGGGATCAACTCCGCACTGCTCTGGAGCAAGCGAACAGTGAGTACTAATCCTTGCGTTCGAGAGGTGCTTCGACTATCTTCATTGTTGACTTTGCTCCGGTGATCCACAGGCGAGAGGGAGAGCATGGCGAAGCGGGTCGCGGAGCTGGAGAAATCACTGGGTTAAGCCCAAGAGCGTGAGCGAACCCGGGATGATCTGGAGAAGACCCAGTTTGAACACTTGCTCACACTCGCCGATGTTATTGGAAGTAAGTATCTCGGCTCATTGCCTACTTTGCTTTTTGTCGACTGCGGAAGCCTTACGGGTGTGGATTTCTTTTGGAGCAGAGACTTGCGGAGGTGTTCCTCCAGAAGGAACTTCCAGTGCTAAATGTCGGCTTGACAGAGGCTGTTGGCTTCATCTACCGCGTCTGCGCGTATGCCTCGACGGCGCTGCAGAAGTCGACAGGCACTTTGGCGACTGTGCACGGAGCATCTTCCCCCTCCAGCTACCGCCGATCGCTGTTGACGCGCTTGCAGCTCTGTTTGGAGACAACGCGACCACCATGGCGGACTACACGCGTGCACAGACGGTGCGCGGCTCAGAGCTCACTTTCCAGCTGCTACTTGGTCACCAAGTCGTAGGTGATTTTGAGAAGGTTGTCAGCGACTTCCCTCGGAGGCCTGATGGCAAAACCGCGTCCCTTAGCGGCGTGAAGGCGCGTGCAAGCCAGCTGGCTGCGAAGTTGATTGCCACCTTCGAGAAGAAAATCGCCAAGGCTGCAGAGTTGGCCGCTAGGAAGAACCGTTCTCAGTCGGAGTCTGCGATGTAGACTCCTTTATTTTAAGATTCTTCTACTTTTGATCTTAGTCTGTAATGAACCATATAGTTTGCGGGTCTTCTGGCCGCGAACATGCTGATGTTGAAATGTGAATTTGTGCCTTCGAGTCTTCTGTCATATTTATGCTAGAATGAATGTGCTCTTTTCCTTACTTGACACTGTCGAACTTGACAGTCTGAGATGGGCGAGGCTCCTGAGGTCGCTGGAACTACTGGTGCGGGTGAGGATGAGGACGCCTCTTCGGCTGCACCCACTCGCCATCGTCTTCGAGCTCCTCCAGCCCCTGTGCGGAGCGTGAATGATCAACGAGTAATTACCTACATGAGGAACAAGGTTGTTGAGCTTGCGTCGAAGCTGAAGGTTGCCGAGTTGGAGTTGGAGCGCTTGAAGTCATGGCCCGCTGCGCCGTTCTCCCAGCGTGAGGAATTCCTTCTTGGCCAGATAGACTTGATCAGTCGACAGCTGCAAGGTTGGGCTTCTAGCGCTTTGCTTCGGCTTCTTTATGCTTTCACTGTTCTAAGTGCTGGGTCTTGATGCAGATGTGAATTCTGACTGGAAGGCCGAGCAGAGTCGAGTTGACGAGCGGGTAGAAAGGGAGGCCGCCAGTGACTCACCCGAAGTGCGTACGTTTTGGTCGAACAAATCCAAAGGCAGTGTACTGGCTAGAATGCTGGATCGCACCTGGCGGGCTGCTTTGCTCCTGGAAGGTTGTAGAAAGACCCTCTTGCAGGTCAACAAGGTGTACTTTCCGCACAACGAGCAGCCTAATGGATTGGCTGCGCTGCTGGAGAGATTCCGCGAAGGCAAGGCGTTGAAGGAAGTCGTGCACGCCCAGCTTGTTGGCGGGGCGAACGTGGCGCTGGCGTACGTTCGAATGCACCGGCCTCATCTTCCCTTGAACAGGGTGCTTGACGGCTTGCCTGGAACAGATGACTACGCCGATACCCTTGCGGCTGCGCGTCAGATGATTCAACAGGTCCAGAACTTCAGTGAGCAACTTGTAGGGCCACTCGATGCGCCAAAGGATGAGCCTGTAGAGTAAGACTACCAAACTGCTGTTGTGTAGCATTAGTTTGTAAAAGATATTTTTCCCAAGTGGCAGCATGAGTGTATGTATGCCGAGGTGGGGGTAGCCTCCGAGTGAGTAAATTGTATCTTTTAGACTTCTGTAAACCTGTATGGCGCAACCCCCGAGCGGATCGAGTGTGGCCGAGGTGTGTCGAGTCAGGCCTGTGCGGCGCAGCCCCCGAGTGCTTCGAGTGCGGCCGAGGCGTTTTCGAGTCAGACCTGTGCGGCGCAGCCCCCGAGTGCGTCGGGTGCGGCCTAGGATGCTGACTTAGACCTGTACGACGCAGCCCCCGAGTGCGTCGGGTGGCGGCCGAGGATTTTTTGATTTTGCCCTGTATGGCGCAGCCCCCGAGTGCGTCAGGTGGCGGCCTAGGTTTTGACTTAGATCTGTACAGCGTAGCCCCCGAGCGGTTCAGGTGGCGGCCGAGGATTTTCGAGTTGAACCTGTATGGCGCAGCCCCCGAGTGCGTCAGGTGGCAGCCTAGGTTTTGAATTAGACCTGTACAGCGCAACCCCCGAGTGGTTTGGGTGGCGGCCGAGGATTTTCGGGTTGGACCTGTATGGCGCAGCCCCCGAGTGCGTCAGGTGGCGGCCTAGGTTTTGACTTAGACCTGTACAGCGCAGCCCCCGAGTGGTTCGGGTGGCGGCCGAGGATTTTCGAGTTGAACCTGTATGGCGCAGCCCCCGAGTGCGTCAGGTGGCGGCCTAGGTTTTGACTTAGACCTGTACAGCGCAGCCCCCGAGTGGTTCGGGTGGCGGCCGAGGATTTTCGGGTTGGACCTGTATGGCGCAGCCCCCGAGTGCGTCAGGTGGCGGCCTAGGTTTTGACTTAGACCTGTACAGCGCAGCCCCCGAGTGGTTCGGGTGGCGGCCGAGGATTTTCGAGTTGAACCTGTATGGCGCAGCCCCCGAGTGCGTCAGGTGGCGGCCTAGGTTTTGACTTAGACCTGTACAGCGCAGCCCCTGAGTGGTTCGGGTGGCGGCCGAGGATTTTCGGGTTGGACCTGTATGGCGCAGCCCCCGAGTGCGTCAGGTGGCGGCCTAGGTTTTGACTTAGACCTGTACAGTGCAGCCCCCGAGTGGTTCGGGTGGCGGCCGAGGATTTTCGGGTTGGACCTGTAAGGCACAGCCCCCGAGTGCGTCAGGTGGCGGCCTAGGTTTTGACTTAGACCTGTACAGCGCAGCCCCCGAGTGGTTCGGGTGGCGGCCGAGGATTTTAGAGTTGAACCCGTATGGCGCGGCTGTGGCGGCCTAGGTTTTGATTTAGACCTGTACAGCGCAGCCCCCGAGTGGTTTGGGTAGCGGCCGAGGATTTTCGGGTTGGACCTGCATGGCACAGCCCCCGAGTGTGTCAGGTGGTGGCCTAGGTTTTGACTTAGACCTGTACAGCGCAGCCCCCGAGTGGTTCGGGTGGCGGCTGAGGATTTTCGAGTTGAACCTGTATGGCGCGGCTGTGGCGGCCTAGGTTTTGACTTAGACCTGTAGAGCGCAGCCCCCGAGTGGTTTGGGTAGCGGCCAAGGATTTTCGGGTTGGACCTGCATGGCGCAGCCCCCGAGTGCGTCAGGTGGCGGCCTAGGTTTATGTTGATTGCTGATGAAAGTAGAGGGGAGAGCTTGTTCCTCAAATCACTTTATTGATTTTTGCGAGCAGACCGTCTCATTAAAACCCTTCCAGTCCCCTCGGGTACCCTGGCGAGGGAAATAGTGCGTCTGAAACCTGCTGCTTATTGACATTGTACTGTTACAAATTGGGGTCGATCAGGTGTAGAAGCGGCGCAGTTGCGCAACGTTCCACGGGTTGTTGCAGACTGTCCCCGTCTTCGAGTCCTTCAGGCGGTAAGCTCCGCCACCGATTGCCTCTGTCACGATGTATGGACCCTCCCACGGAGAGGCAAGTTTATGCACCTTCTTCTGTTTGAGACGGAGGACAAGATCACCAGGGATGAACGCTCTGGGCCGCAGTCGCCGACCGTGATAGTTGCGTAGGTCTTGCTGATACACGGCTGTGCGGGTAAGGGCGATGTCGCGTGCTTCGTTCAGGGTGTCCATGTCATCTTCGAGTGCTTCTTCTGCATCAGACTCATCGTAGGCCACCACTCGGGGGGCGTCGAACTTGATGTCGCACGGTAGAACTGCTTCAGCGCCGTACACCATGAAGAATGGCGTGTATTGGGTAGATCTGTTTGGCGTGGTGCGCAGACTCCACAGCACAGATGGCAGCTCTTCGACCCAGGCGCCTGCGGCGCGCCTCAACAGTACTCGCAGGCGCTTCTTTACGCCCTTGCAGACTAGGCCATTGGCTTTCTCGACTTGTCCGTTGGACTGCGGGTGCGAGACAGATGCGTAGTTGAGCTTGATGCCTTGGTCAGAGCAGATGCCGGCGTGGTGTCCGCAGATGCCGGCGTGGATCTCGAGTAAGATGGCTTGACCGTCGACTGGGTCGATGCACCTTTGGAGGACTCCTGAGATGCTTCGCTTGTAGAGTTCCCCGTTGATGACGGTGAAACCCTTGGAGCGGCGGATGACGCGCTTGGCTTCGACTGGGTTTGTTGGCACCTTCTGGTGCAGTATGTAAGCCAGGTATGGGCTTGTCCGTGTGGGTTCAACCAGCATTACCTCCATAGGTTCCTTCTCCGTGCTGGGCGGGTTGGTGGTGCTCGTTGTCAGTGTAGAGGGTCCCGGCGCAGGCCGGAGCTTGATGGAGCGTTGCGTGATGCACTCGAGGAAGACTCCGGGTGGCACAGGTGCTTTGTCTGAGCCCAGGTTAGCGAGGGTGTCGGCTTCCTCGTTGCTCTCGCGGCCGATGTGCCGCAGCTCGCAGCCGTCGAAGGTGCCTTCCAGCTGGTTGTATAGGTCCCTGTAGGCTATCATGTTGTCGGCGATGGCGTCACATTGCTTCATGGTTTGCTGCACGACAAGGTAGGAATCTCCGTAGATCATGAGGTGAGTGGCGCCGCAGTTTTTGGCCATCCGCATGCCGTGGATTAGGGCTTCGTACTCTGCCTCGTTGTTGGAGGGTGCTGGGAAGTCCATTTGCAGTACATACTTCAGCTTGTCGCCTTTGGGTGAGATGAGGACGACTCCCGCCCCTGCTGATCTGAACTTCTTGGACCCGTCGAAGTACATTGTCCATGCGTTGGACAAGTCGGGTATGTCTGGCAGCTGGGCCTCTATCCACTCTGTGGTGAATTCTGGAAGAACTTGGGCCTTGATTGCCTTCGGGTGCGCATACTTCAGCCCCCAGGGTCCCAACTCAACAACCCACTTAGCGACTCGTCCTGTCGCGGCTTGGTTGGTGAGGATGTCGGAGAGCCCGGAGGAGCTTACCACCGTGATGGAGTGCTCGGAGAAGTAGTGGACAACCTTCCTTGATGTCATGAAGACTCCGTAGGCTAGCTTCTGGTAGTGCGGGTACCGCTGCTTGGACAAGGTTAGCACCTCGCTGAGGAAGTAGACGGGCCGCTGAACAGGGTGACTGTGCCCTTCTTCTTCTCGTTCGACTACGAGTACCGTGCTGACCACTCTGTTCGTGGCTGACACGTAGAGGTACAGCGGCTCGTTCTCCAGTGGCGCCACCAGTACTGGAGGAGTCGTGAGGGTTTTCTTGAGCTTGTTGAACGCGTCTTGCGCTTCCTCTGTCCACTCGAATTTATCCGTCTTTTTCATCAGTTGGTAGAAAGGCAGGGCCTTTTCTCCCAACTTACTAATGAACCGGCTGAGAGCTGCGACTCGGCCGGCTAGGCATTGCACTTCATGAAGCTTGGTTGGTGCTGGCATTGCGAGTATGTTTTGCACCTTCTCAGGGTTGGATTCAATTCCTCTTCCAGAGACGAGGTACCCGAGCAGTTCTCTGGCTGGCACGCCGAAAACACACTTGTCAGGGTTCAGCTTGATCTGATACTCGTTGAGTGCGGCGAAGACTTTGCGGAGGTCAGCAATTAAACTGTCCTCCGTTCGAGTGGTGACGACTATGTCGTTGACGTAGACTTGGACGATCTGTCCTATTAGCTCCTTCAGGCAGGCTTGCATCGTGCGCTGGTATGTGGCTCCAGCGTTCTTCAACCCGAAGGGCATCATTTGGTAGCAGAACACACCATGGGGTGTGATAAATGCAGTCTTCTCTTCATCTTCGACTTTCATCCTGATCTGCTGGTACCCGGAGTAGGCGTCCAGGAAGGATAGGCGTGCGCAGCCTACAGTCGAGTCGATGATCTGGTCTAACCGCGGGAGCGGGAAGTGGTCCTTGGGGCAGCACTTGTTAATGGCGGTGAAGTCGACGCACATGCGGAGTTTCTTCGTCTTCTTCTTCTCCACCAGGACCGGGTTCGCTACCCAGTCCGAGTCCTTGATCTCTCGGATGAATCCGGCATGGAGCAGCCGGTCGATCTCCTTGCTGATGGCGTCTCGTTTGGGACCCGAAAAGCGTCGCATGGTCTGTTTGACGGGTCTGGCGTCCTTGTGGACGCGTAAGGAGTGCCCGGCGAGTTCCCTGGGTATGCCTGGCATGTCAGAAGGTTGCCAGGCGAAGATCTCCCAGTTCTCACGTAGAAACTCGACGAGCGTGCCTTCCTATGCGATAGGCAGGCTTGTCGACACCTTGACTGTCTTACTGGCGTCCGTCGGGTGGACTTGATGGGTTCTTGTGTCGTCAGTCGTGTTGAAGGCGGAGTCCTTGGCTGGCTTCTTGCGTGGCGGGAAGATGGTTTTGTCGTTGTCGACTGCCATCATCGCAAGGTGCTCCTCCATTCCGAAGAACTCAGAGATCTGGCTGAATTCGCGGTCGCAGCTGTTGGAGCGGTCGAAGTCGCCGTGCACCGTGATGACGCCCTTGGGTCCAGGCATCTTGAGCATAAGGTAGGCGTAGTGAGGTATCGCCATGAATCTGGCAAAGGTTGGGCGCCCGAGTATCGCATGGTATTGCGACTTCCAATCGACTACCTCGAATTCGATCGCCTCCCTCTGGAAGTTGTCGGGTGTGCCGAAGATGACGTCGAGTGTGATTGTTCCCATGGGCGTGACTGCTTGCCCTAGTACTATGCCATGGAAGGTGGTCTCTGATGTTTTCAAGTTTGTTGTTGGCATGTTCATCCTTCTGAGGGTGTCGGCGAAGATAATGTTGATGCCGCTGCCTCCGTCCATGAACACCTTTTTCAAGGTGTAATCCCCGATCAGAGCTTCGACTACCAGAGCGGCGTGCCCGGTCGTGGTACCGTAGGCGGGTGATCTGCTCTGGAGAACGTGATTGGTGTCTCTGACCCTCTCAGGTATTCGGGTACTGCAGGTGGACAGGTGACAGCCTGATAGACTTGGCGGGTGATGATCTTCTGGGTCTTGTTTGAAGGGCGCCCCTTCTGTATCATGTTGAGCTGTCCGCGTGCCGCTAGATATGTGTCAGGGGCCTCTTGCTGCGGCTGCTGCTGCTGATAGAAAGCTCCCGCTGCCTGTGCTGGATTAGCGACTACAGGCGTGGGTGCGGGTGCTGCTTGGAGAGCCAGCTGCGCGACTGGCTGTGCTACGGGTGCTGCCTGGAGAGTCAACTGCGTGGCTTGCGGAGCGACTATCTTCTGCATTGCCTGGTATATCCTGCGTGCCTTTTTGCAGTCCTTCAACAGGTGGCGGGATCCCCACTTGCCCGTTTCCGGGTTCCTGAACATATGATGCTTGCAGGGTTGCTCCAGCTCTTCCTCCGGAGTCAGCGTGCGCCTCTGCCACTCTCGTTTGCGGCTTCCGTCGCCACGGTAGGTGCTGCCACCGCTTCGGTTGAATTGCCCTTAGCTGTATTGGCGACCCTGGTCGTCGCCGCTTCGACTCTACTGCCTTTGACTGTATTGGCGACTGTTGTCGCATGCTTCATCCTCGCGGGGGGTTTCGAATCCCGCCGCTACTAACTCTATTGAGTCATTGCCATGGTAACGCGGCTTCTTCTTCTGGCGTCCTTCCCGCCAGTTGCTTGGTCCGGCCTCTTCTTTTGGGGAGTAACGTGAAGTATCACGGACCGAGTCCTCTCCGTCTGCCCACTGGTTGGCTATCTTCATGAGCTCAATCATGTTTCTCGGCCGGAGCCTACCAAATTCCTCGCGGAGGTCGCGACGGTAGATGTCGTGCATGAAGGCTCATTGTGTTAGTGGAGAGACCGGGTTATAGGATAGATAGCCGTACTATCACGAGGGGCTCTCGACCGAATATCGTGATCTTATCGTCGTAGAGAGCACAAACCTTTGCATCCATGCAATCATCTTTATTGGTTCTTATTTGTCTCTTATCGTGGTGTGGTCTTGGTGCTTGTCGTGCTCGTCATGACAAGGCCAAGTTCACCGAAAACGGTTTTCATTTGCGTCCCTTATTGTGTTTTCGGTATGGGAAATTTTGCCGGTTTTTTCGTGCGGAAGATTTCTCTCTTCCATTTCTTTGCAAAATCTCCATTGCTTGTTTGCCATTTTCAAAGGTTGCATTTGTTGTCCTCTTTCCAACAAAATGGGTTTCACGCAATTCGGACTTCATTTGAAATAGTTATGGTTTTCCGATTTGCAAATAAGAGTTTTTACCTTTCCCCATTTATTGTTATAATATTTTGTTAGACTATGATGTTTCTCTGCATATTCTTGTAGTGCTCGTTGTTGCGATTCCAATGAGTCCAAGAATATCGAAAACGGAGTTCGTATGTGGAAGATATCTCGTTTTCAGTTTCGGAAAGTTTTTAGACAGTTTTTAAAAAGAGAAAGAAAAAAAAGGGGTGTCGGGCCGGCCTGGCCGGCCCCAGACCGCGTCCCGGCCGGCTCTCTCGGGCTGTCTCCCGGCCCACCGTGCACCGCATGACCGGCCCAGGCCGGGGTCCGGCCGGCCGGCTCGGGTGGCCTCCCGGCCCGGCTGCGTGCAGGCTGGCCTCTGGCCGGGTTGGCAGGCCGGGGCCTTCGGCCACCTGCCCAACCCAGCCGCGTCCCAGGCCGGCCCAGGCCGGGGTATGAGGCCGGTTTCCCAGCGCTGCCTGCTGATGTCCGCTGCTCCGTTCGATGCCTTCGATTCCCGGCCGGCCTGGCCGGGCGGCCGGCCGGCCCCAGGCCGGGGACTCGGGGCTGCACTTTTCCCCCCTTTTTCTTCTCCAACGGTCACATTTTGTGGCCCCCTATAAAAAGGGCTTCTTCACCAAATTTCCCGTAGAGCTCTTTTTATCTCTCCCCACCATTGTTGCAAATCTTTAGAGCTCGATTCCTTCACTTCCCTCCGATGATTCTTGCCCAAATTTAGGAAAACAAGAGAGGAGATCTAGATCCACTTCTCCACCAAACAAAATCTCCTCTAAGTGAGGGGAACTCGTTGGATCTAGATTTTGGAGTTCTTGGTGTTTCTCCTTTGTTCTTCCTCCTAAATCCCTCCATAGCATTAGTTGCTTTGGTTGGATTTTGGGGAGAAGGATTTGACCACTTGGTGTGGTCTTGCCTTTTGCATTAGGTGCATCGGGTTGTGCTCCCCACGGTGATTCGTGGGATTGAAGGTTGGGAGCTTGTTACTCTTGGGTCATTGGACCCTAGACGGTGTTGTGGTGATTTTTGGGAGCCTCCAATTCGGTTGTGGATGCGTGCCCCAAGCTTAGTGGTGTAAAGGCTCCGGATTCCACCTCGAAGGATTCCGATAGTGGAAGGTGAACCAAACCTTTGGGTGCGGTTCATCGGAGAATAGGGTGAGGCCTTTGTGGCATCTTGAGTAGGCCTTTTGTGGCGAGCTCACACCCCTCCAACGAGACGTACTCCTTAATAAGGAGGAACTCGGGAATACATCCTCGTCTCCGCGTGCCTTGGTTATTTCTATACCCGAGCTTTTACTTATGCAATTTACATTGTGATAACCATCGTGCTTGAAGTTTATATCTTTCTATCAACTTGTTGCTTGCCTTGCTTAGCATAAGTTGTTGGTGCACTTAGGTAAACCTAGTATTTTAGGTTGTTGGCTTGTTAATTTAAACACATAGTTTTATTCCGCAATTATGAAGCCCCTAAATAGAAAAAGTGTTAATCGCCTATTCACCCCCCCCCCTCTAGGTGACATCCGGGACATCGTTTGTTCTTTCAATTGGTATCAGAGCCTCGTCTCTCTTGTTTGGCTTTACCGCCTAGAGAGTAAAGATGTCGTTTAGGGGATTAGTGCACGATCACATGTTTATATTCGATGGCACAAATTTTAATGTTTGGAAAACTCATATGCTTAGTCACTTACAGGTCTTGGACTCCAATATTGAGTGCATCTTAGATATAGGTTTTTCTTCTCCAAAGGATTACGAAAGTACGACTTTAGAGGATGAGAATAACTTATATCTAGATGCTCTAGCTTCTAATGAGTTTTGCAAATTTGTGAGTGTTGTAGTTTTTGAGTCAATCATGCCTCTCCGGGACGCTCATGAACTTTGGACCAAGCTTCAAGAAAAATATGGAGTGTCCAACTCTATTGAGGATGATTGTTCTCCCTCCACCTCCGGCCGTGACGAGCTCTCGTCTTCGTCTACTTCACCAAAATGTGGTAAGCCACAAACTAATGTGATGGTGTAGTGATAGGTTTTGCAATTTTGATAGTGAGCTCATTTTTTATGATCTTTTATCTTTATCTTGTTGCAATGCTTCATCTTTGGACTTAAACTCTTCTAGCACTCCAAATGTCATACATGCTAGTGTTGTTAGTCCTTGCATATCATCCAAAAATTGCTTAGATAAATCTCTTGATGATATGCTTGCTTTATCTTGTTCCCATGATAAAAATGCTTGTGTTCCCTCTAACTCTTGCATGAACAATAATGTAGAGGAAACCCAATCAACTATGGAACAAGATGTGAACTTGAGTAGTTCAAAAATTAATTGTTCTTCTTCATCCATCACTCATTGCCTTATGGCTAAATCTTCTAGTAGTGATGATAATAATAATGATGAAGAAGATGATATGGAAAAGGTTAATGCTCTCCTTCAAAATAAAGGTCTAATAATTCTTAAAGCCCTTCCTAACAATAAAAATGCTCAAGCTATCCTCTTTGAAATTATGGAAACGCTAATTGAGTGCGGGGAAACTATTGAGGCCTTGGAAGCAAGCCTTGAAGAAAAGGGTAAGATCGAAAGAGATGATGCTATGGAGAAGGCATCGTTAGAAGATGCTCTTGAGGAAGAGCAAGAGACTCGTGCTTCTCTTGAGGAGAAACTAGAAAATATTGAGGAGTCTCATAATGAAATAATTGCTAAAATCATTAAAGAACGTGACCATGCTCATGCTAAATATAAAGTCACGAAAAATGAAAATGCTAGATTAAATGATGAGCTTGCCAAGTTGTCTTCCTCTATTCCTAATGTCAACGATGCTTGTGCTACTAACTCTATTTCTTGTGAAGCATCTATGTCAAAGGAGAATGTTGAGCTAAGGGCTCAACTTGAGTCGCTAACTAGCAAGTATAGGAAGTTGGAAGAAAGTCATAAAAAGCTATCTAGCTCTAATGATGATCTTCTAGCATCCTATGCTAGTCTAAAGTTAGCTCATGAGGCCATCACTACAAAGGTAACATCTAGTGAGCCTCATGTGGATAATAGCACAACTTAAACTAAAAATGCTATATTGCCATGTGCTAGTCTTAGTAGTTCATCCACTCGTAATATTGGCACATCTTGTGATAAATTACTTGCTTTGCCTTGTTGCTCTAACAATGATGCATCTACCTCCTCTAGTACTTGTGTTGTCACTAACCATGTAGAGAAAAGAGGAGAGCTCAAGGCCCAAGTCACTTCTTTGAAGAAAGGCTTGGAAAATCGGTCATGAGGGGAAGAGGGCACTTGACAACATGTTGAATGTGCAACAATCCCCAAATAACAAGAGTGGACTTGGATTCAACTCCAATATCAAGATCAAGTCCAAGGTTGAGAAGAAGAAGGGCCAAGTACAAGTCAAGAATCCGGCCAACATCATTTGCTTCAAGTGCAAGCTAGAAGGGCACCATGTTCGGGATTGCCCAATGAAGAAGAAGAAGCCTCTTAGTGAGAAGCAACTAGGGAAGCGGCCTCTTGTTCAATATCATGCTCAACCACGAGTTGAACAAAGGCCACCTCCTAAGAAGACTCAAGTCAATGCTCCTCAAGTTGAGGAGCATATTAAGAAGAAGAAGAGTCGGTGTTGCTACCTTTGCCGTGGCAAAGGTCATTTTGCTTCTTCATGCACTAACGGTACCTCATCCAACCCTATCATAATTGATGATGTTTATTCTCTTGGGAAGGATAGAGTTGGCAATGTGTTTTCCAAATTTATGGGAGCTCAAAGTGGTGTCAAGAAAAGCACCATTTGGGTTCCCAAGCCTATTGTGACTAACCTCTTAGGACCCAACTTGGTTGGGGACCAACTAGCTCAAACTTGATCAATATGTTTGATGGAGGACATTGGTGACTTGGCTATTTTTGAAGAATTAAGGGATCTTCATGGTTTTATTTCTCAAGCCAAGTCAATTGGATTACCACATACCAATCTCATATCCAATGCTTCCTCCTTCCGGTAACATGTATTTAATTCATATATTCATTGAAAGTTGCTTGCTCCCTTGCATGTGTTAGTTTTGTTCCTAGCATGTGCTTGTATATGATATGCTACTTTCCTACTTGTCTTGGTATTCAAGGTTGTGTATGATAGTTGTATATCATGTATGTGTAATTTGTGTGTTGAGCTTTATTGAATCTTGTGTGGATTTCAATTGGATCTTTGAGATATTAATGGACTATCCCATTTTAGGGGAGTGATATGATTTGTGCACTTCACAAACCTAAAAATGCGTATACATGAGGCACACCACCTAGTATTGATATTTCATATTATCTAGCTACTATGTGGTATGTCATATTCATGAGAAATTCAAATTCTACAATGTCCATTAATTTCTCTAGTTGGTTTTATTTGCCTCTTGCTTTAAAAAAATGAATTATCACATTATGGGGGAGTAACAAGCTATGTGCATATTACAATCCCATAAAAATGTGAACATTTGAGGTTTGCCACTTAGATTTGATATTGTAAATTATCTATTTCCTATGTGGCATGTTTGCTCAAACAAGTTCCATTTTTCCTTTGGTTATCCTTTGGCTCTTGTTTGTGTGAGTTTGCTTGGTGTGGTTTTTCTCTAATATCCATTTCCATATATTATGTGAGAAACCATTTGTTTCATTTTATTTTAACCATGGCTTTGCCGGTTGGTTCGAATAGTTGAAACTACCAACCAACCTTTTTCAAATTATGACGTTTTATTTCTTATCTCTTGCCATATGCTTATTTGTTGTGAAGTTGGTCTTGAACATCATTCCTATATACCACCGAGAAATATCTCCATATACTCCTTGTCCATGACAAGTGATTCTTGTAATTGTGGTGGATTTTTTAGATCATCTTCACATTGGCCCTTGCTTTAAATTGCCCTTATTTATTACCTTCTTTGCCTCTTGCAAGGATCCTATTTTTTCCAATCGGTAGTGTGTAGTGTTATAGATAAAATATGGAGAGTAATGATCCCATGTGTGTGCATTTTGTATTCAAATTCAAATATCTAAGATAATGCATTAATCTTGGGGGAGCATTCCTTTTTATTTAGAACACTATTCCATCTATCAATATTTGATCCTTTCAATTGGCATTTGATTCTTTATCTTATGTTTTGGTACCTTCAATTCGCATTAATTGGAATTTAATATCTCATCCGTAGATATTTGTTCCAATTGATATTTATTGTGGGAGTCTTGATACCTTTTTGCCTTATTTTACTTTACTTGATTTCGGTCAAGTATTATCCTCTTCTTGGTATCTTTTCTCCTAGTTGGTATCTTATTTTCAATTGGTGTCTTATCGATCATTTGTTGTGTTGATTCGATTCCTATTGATATCACACTTCATGTGTTGATGTGTTTTGGAATCAATCACTTGTTGATTTGATTTTTCCTCAATCATGTGTTGATTTGGATTTTGATATAATTTGGACAACCTTTTTGTGTCACACTTTGGTGTGCTCTCTTCTTGGTTGACTTGGTGTTTTTGTCCAAATTGTATCTTGTTTGGTTCTTGTAAGTCTATGTATGCATATTTACTAATATATATTTTATATGGCATGCTAGTCTTTCTTGATCCAATATATAGGGGATACTCCACCGAATCCTAAATCGGCTAAGATGTGCATGAAATTCAATTTCATATCTATATGCACATATTTATGTGGAGTGTTTCCTATATATTGTAGTTTATCTAACTACTATGGGACCCAATGAGTTTGGGAACCATTTTGTACTCTAATTGTGTTTTAGGTACAATGGATATGCATTGGATGCTTGTCTCATTCATAAGGAAGGTGTTCTCGCCATGTGATCTTAGGAGTCGAGCTTTGATGACTAACAAGGAATCATCTTCTTCATCACCAATGCCATATCGGTAACAAGTATCTACCCATGCATACTTTTCTAGTTCCAATCTTGTGTAGGTTGCCTCTTGGCATGAAAGCTTTTATATGCAATTGTTGTGGTTTTGGCCTATTTTCTTCACTTAATATATCTTTGTGATATTAGTGATGAAATTGCAAAAACATTTTCTTCAATTGGTATTATTTGTTTGTGATACTTGTTGCCTATTTCAAAGCATCTTCACTATCTCTTGTTCCCTTAGTGATATGTGTGATGCATTTGATATATTTGAAGTTCATTTATATACAATGAGATAAATTTGAGCTATGTGCTATGCTTTTATGCAATAATCTCATTTGTATATTCATGACTTCCTTTTGGATACCTTATTCTCTTTTTCCCGAACCATTTCGTATGTATATGTTTCTTTGCGGATGTATATCTTCAATGGTTTGTCTACTAAGAAACCTATACATATGAGAGAGGTCACTTTCTAGTTGGTATCCCAATTCTTTTGAGCTACCTTGCTTTTATCTATAATTCTTTGGTGGCTCCAAATTTGTCTCATGAGTGCTTATCTTATTTTTATTGGTATCTTTGCACACTCATGTTTTTGTTGAGGATCTTTTACCTCATGCTTACCTTGGTGAGCATGTTAAAATTTATTGGCTAATTGATCTCACTAGCTTTTGGCATTTTCAATTGGTTTTAGTTTCCAATTGGTATCCCTAAGCGTGTGAACATATTTCTTTTAAAGATCTTCCTCTATCTCGGTTGGGCCTATCTTATGTTGAATATTTGAGAATTGGTATCTCCTTATGGCTCAACCACATCTTTGGTGCAAGTGCTATGATTTGCTTTTGCTTTATGCACCTTTGCACTTGTTGCGTGTTCTAGATGATTTTGGGCGAGCGAGGATGCCATATTGGTGCACTCAATAGTGCATGAACATTGGGGAGCTTCTCCATTTTTATTTAGAATTCTCGCTTTGGATCTTTTTGATTGATTATCTCCTTTGCGGAGATGTTGAGAATGATTTCATCTTTTGCAATCTTTGGATCCTCAATATAGTTTGATTTCCTCTAACTATTCATCATTGGATAGGTGCATTTGATTTCACTCATATCTTGAGAAATGCACACATTTTTTAGGAACTCATACTATATTGGCTCTCTAAATTTTTCTTCCCATTTCGGCAATCGATGCCAATGGGGGAGAAGTTTAGAGGGTTTAAGGGAATTTGGGTTTTATGCTTTTGTTGCATTTGCCACACATGCGCTTGCATCCTTGCTCGTTTGTCTTGCAAGGATGCTTCATTATATAAACCCTCTTAATAAGGGATTGTCATCAATTACCAAAATGGGGGAGATTGAAAGTGCATGGTTGCCCCCATGCATGGTTTTGGTAATTAATGACAATCTCTATGGACTAATGTTTGTATTGAGCTATTTGTAGGTGTGTCCATTTGAGTTGCTTGATCTCCATTTGTTGGAGTCAAGGCTAAGGGAATAAAATTATGTGTTGATCAAGGCTAAGTGCGTGTTGATCAACACTCAAGTCCAAGTGAAGATATGCCGAAGAGGTGCTTCTCCCATCTTGGTGTATGGGGGAGCAACATGTGAATCTTCACCAAGCGAAGCGCAATGAAGAAAGGTGGTGCGTCTTGAGGAGTTGAAGATCGTCTTCATCGACCTCTAGTGGTTTTAGCGCAAGGCAAAGGTATGTTCTTGATAGGGTTTCTATTTTACCGGTCTCATGTTGTTAGTGGAGAGACCGGGTTATAGGATAGATAGCCGTACTATCAAGAGGGGCTCTCGACCGAATATCGTGATCATATCGTCATAGAGAGCACAAACCTTTGCATCCATGCAATCATCTTTATTGGTTCTTATTTTTCTCTTATCGTGGTGTGGTCTTGGTGCTTGTCGTGCTTGTCATGACAAGGCCAAGTTCACCGAAAACGGTTTTCATTTGCGTCCCTTATTGCGTTTTCGGTATTGGAGATTTTGCCGGTTCATCCGTGCGGAAGATTTCTCTCTTCCATTTCTTTGAAAAATCTTCATTGCTTGTTTGCCATTTTCAAAGGTTGCATTTGTTGTCCTCTTTCCAACAAAATTGGTTTCACGCAATTCGGACTTCATTTGGAATAGTTATGGTTTTCCGATTTGCAAATAAGATTTTTTACCTTTCCCCATTTATTTTTTATAATATTTTTTTAGACTATGATGTTTCTCTGCATATTCTTGTAGTGCTCGTTGTGACGATTCCAACGAGTCCAAGAATATCGAAAACGGAGTTCGTATGTTGAAGATATCGCGTTTTCAGTTTCGGAAAGTTTTTAGACAGTTTTTAAAAAGAGAAAGAAAAAAAAAGGGTGCCAGGCCGGCCTGGCCGGCCCCAGGCCGGGTCGCGGCCGGCTCTCTCGAGCTGTCTCCCGGCCCACCGTGCACCGTATGACCGGCCCAGGCCGGGGTCCGGCCGGCCGGCTTGGGTGGCCTCCCGGCCCGGCTGCGTGCAGGCCGGCCTCTGGCCGGGTTGGCAGGCCGGGGCCTTCGGCCACCTGCCCGGCCCAGCCGCATCCCAGGCCGGGGTATGAGGCCGGTTTCCCAGCGCTGCCTGCTGCTGTCCGCTGCTCCGTTCGATGCCTTCGATTCCCGGCCGGCTGGCCCCAAGCCGGGGACTCGGGGCTGCACTTTTTTCCCCTTTTTCTTCTCCAACGGTCACATTTTGTGGCCCCCTATAAAAAGGGCTTCTTCCCCAAATTTCCCGTAGAGCTCTTTTTCTCTCTCCCCACCATTGTTGCAATCTTTGAGAGCTCGATTCCTCCACTTCCCTCCGATGATTCTTGCCCAAATTTAGGGAAACAAGAGAGGAGATCTAGATCCACTACTCCACCAAACAAAATCTCCTCTAAGTGAGGGAGCTCGTTGGATCTAGATTTTGGAGTTCTTGGTGTTTCTCCTTTGTTCTTCCTCCTAAATCCCTCCATAGCATTAGTTGCTTTGGTTGGATTTTGGGGAGAAGGATTTGACCACTTGGTGTGGTCTTGCCTTTTGCATTAGGTGCATCGGGTTGTGCTCCCCACGGTGATTCGTGGGATTGAAGGTTGGGAGCTGATGTCTACACACGCTTCTATTCTTGTAGACAGTGTTGGGCCTCCAAGAGCAGAGGTTTGTAGAACAGCAGCAAGTTTCCCTTAAGTGAATCACCCAAGGTTTATCGAACTCAGGGAGGTAGAGGTCAAAGGTATCCCTCTCAAGCAACCCTGTAATCACAATACAAAAAGTCTCTTGTGTCCCCAACACACCCAATATACTTGTCAGATGTATAGGTGCACTAGTTCGGCGAAGAGATAGTGAAATACAAGTAATATGGATGATTATAAGTAGTAATTGCAATCTGAAATAAAAATGGCAGCAAGCAAACATGTAGCAAAACTTGTTGTAAACGGTGTTTCAATGCTTAGAAACAAGGCCTAGGGATCATACTTTCACCAGTGGTCACTCTCAACAATGCAATCATAATTGAATATAAATATAAGCACTTCAATTTACTACTCCGAAGTATTCTCCGGCTGGATAATGAACACTAATTCATTGTGTAGGAATGCAAAAGCACGCCTCAAACATATATTCCCAAGTACTAATGAATACCCCACACTGGACCATGAGCATTCATAGGAGGTACTAACACACCACAATTTCATAGAGACATCCAACTCAAATAATAAATCAGTGAACAAGTATCTTGTGAAATATAGCCTAAAGACCCACATGGTGCTCACACTGTCACCTTTACACACGTGGGACAAGGAGTCTCCGGAGATCACATAAATAAAGCCCACTTGAGTAACATAACAACATCTAGATTGCAAAGCTCATGATCACATATAGATCACATCATGGGAGAGAGAGATATAGACCACATGGCTACCGGTACGGCCCTCAGCCCCAAGGGAGAACTACTCCCTCCTCATCATGGGAGTCAGCAACGGTGATGAAGATGGTGGTGGAGTCGATGGAGATGGCTCCGGGGGCACTTCCCCGTCCCGGCAGGGTGCCGGAACAGAGACTTCTGTCCCCCGAAACTTGTCGGCGATGGCGGCGGCGCTGTAGATGTTTCTTTGGAATATGACGGGGTTCGTCTAGGTTTTATGCGTCGGGGGCAATATATAGGCGAAAGGGCGGCGTCGGAGGGCTCCCGTGGGCCCCACACCACCTGGTGGCGCGGCAGGCATGGGTCCCGCGCCACTCTATGGTGTGGCCGGCCCACGGCCCTCCAGGTCCTCTCCTTCGGGCTCCGTGTAGTCCATTGAATTATAAGACTGCTGCTTTTTGTCCCGTCCAATTCCGAGAATATTTCCTTAAGTACTTTTCTGAAACGGGAAAACAGCAGAAAACAGGAACTGGCACTGTGGCATCTTGTTAATAGGTTAGTTCCAGAAAATGCATAAAAATGCTATAAGATGTAAACAAAATATGTAGCAAATGGTATGAAAACAAGCATGGATCATAAGAAATTATAGATACGTTCGAGACGTATCAGGAGCTTGTTACTCTTGGGTCATTGGACCCTAGACGGTGTTGTGGTGATTCTTTGGAGCCTCCAATTCGGTTGTGGATGTGTGCCCCAACCTTAGTGGTGTAAAGGCTCCGGATTCCGCCTCGAAGGATTCCGATAGTGCAAGGTGAACCAAATCTTTGGGTACGGTTCATCGAAGAATAGGGTGAGGCCTTTGTGGCATCTTGAGTAGGCCTTTTGTGGCGAGCTCACACCCCTCCAACGAGACGTACTCCCTTAATAAGGAGGAACTCGGAAATAGATCCTCGTCTCCGCGTGCCTTGGTTATTTCTATACCCGAGCTTTTACTTATGCAATTTACATTGTGATAGCCATCGTGCTTGAAGTTTATATCTTGCTATCAACTTGTTGCTTGCCTTGCTTAGCATAAGTTGTTGGTGCACTTAGGTAAACCTAGTATTTTAGGTTGTTGGCTTGTTAATTTAAACACATAGTTTTATTCCGCAATTATCAAGCCCCTAAATAGAAAAATTGTTAATCACCTATTCACCCCCCCCCTCTAGGCGACATCCGGGACATCGTTTGTTCTTTCAGTTAGTACAACTTTTGTACTAAGTTTCCGACACTTATTTTGGATCGGACATTGGAGGGAGTACAACGAAAGATCCTTTGCGAGATGCAATTTCAATGTCAAGTTTTCAGCATACACTACAGGAACAACGCAGTACGCCGACAGCTAAAAGCCGTCGGCATAGGCTCTATAGCCGTCGGTGTAGACGGCGTAACCTCCCGTAGGCGTAGACCAAATTGCCGTCGGCGTATAGGCTGGCCGTCGGCGTAGGTTAGGCCGACGGCCAGATATGCCCCGTCGGCCTACATGCCATTGGCGTAGTACATGTGGGGCCCATGGCTACGGCTGACTGCGGTCGAGTCTATGCCGTCGGCATAGCGTGTCCACGCGTCACAAAAAAAATCCCAGCCGTCCCACTCGGTGGGGACGAGCTGGGATGGGCTGGGGGCGGGCTGGGCTGGGGACGGGCTGGGGGCGGCGCGGTCGAGCTGGACGACGAAGACGGCGGTGCTGCTCCTGGCGCACGGGCCTCGACCTCCGCTTCGGCTCTTGGTCGACGAAGACGGCGGCGTGCTCCTGGCTCGCCTCGGTGTCCGACGCGACGAGGACGGCGGCGTGGTCGAGCTGGTCGACGAAGATGGTGGCGCTGCTCCTGGCGCACGAGCCTCGACCTCAGCATCGGCTCGTCGACGAAGAGGCGGCGAGGTCAAGTCTGCTGCGTCCGGAGCCCATCCGCCGCCGCGGGCAAGGAGCTTGAGGCAGAGCACCATGTCCTCCTCCTACTCGGCGTAGAGTGGCCAGGGAGTCGCCGGCGTGGCGGCGTCCAGGATGGCGCGGACGCGGGGGCGCGTGGTAGGTGGCTCGAGGTTGGACGGCGGTGTTGAGGAGATGGAGGCGGCGGAAAGCTGCGTCGTCGGCGTGGTCGTGCTGGTGCGTGAGAGGAGAAGGAGAGAGGAGAGGATATGGTGCGTGTGGTGCTGGTGTGTGACAGCGTGAGAGGATAAGGAGAGAGGAGAACAGATGGTGTGGGTGGTGAGGTGTTCTGACCAATCATAAGACGCCATGTCATCGATCCACACCTACTTCCTCCCAACCAATCAGGATAGAATACATGCATTTGTGTTTCTTTTGGCATTTTCAAAGCAACTTAACTAAATATGAACAAATCGAAAAGATGTAACTTGCGCCTTGGGTAACTATTTGTGTAATACTTGCAAATAAAAATGATAAATACAAATTTAATCATATTGTTTAAGGTTTTCTTCACTTTCTTTGAGGTTTTTGCAAAAAATGGGCAAAATGACCACCATTGCTTTTCATTAAAAGAGGTTGCATTTTTCAAAACTATCGACGGTTATGTGATATAATCACTAGTTGTTTATCTTAAAATTATTTTTGTAAAACTTTCAAGGCAAAGTATCACACACTTATAGTTTAAATTTCAATTACTTTTGGAAAATCGGCATAAAATCATTTTAAATAGGCGAAATTAGGTCAAAATGGAGACAATTTCTAATACTTGGTGATTATCCATGAAATATGTACAACTCTTTAGAAAATACGGTAGACGAGCACAATATGGTAGACAAAGATAGACATGCGAGAATTTGTGCAAAAAGCAAAATGATTTACATATTTGCCTTTTCAAATAATAATAATTCATATCTACATATCCGTAAATCGAAAGTTGACAAATAATATGTCTAAATCGATTAGAAAAATGATATAGATCCAAATATTACATTAATATCATCTATAACCCAACTCTTGACAAGTTTACCTCCGGCTTGTCCAATCGGGGACTATCACGCTATAAGTGCATGTAAACTCCCTAGAGAGAAGTGGATGTCGGGGATTATCACGCTATAAGTGCATGTAAACTCCCTAGCTATAAGTACATGGTATGACACCCCCTAGCTTGTGGTGGGAACCCGACGCTCCGGAGCCCCTCTCCGGTGAAACCGTAGCCCCACTGGGGAAAACCAGACTTATACGACTAAAGTCGGTAGCGACGTCAAAATGAGGTAGAAAAGTGTAACTAGTTGCTTGGTTGTGTTAGGCTAGGCCCTAGGAAGTCAAAAGAAAAAGGTATAACCCAAATCTTGACAAGATTTCCTCATGTTTGTCCGATCTGGGACTTTCAGGCTATAAGTCATGAAACTCACTAGAGAGAGGCGGATGCCGGTGAAGGCGGTCACACCCCGGAGTGGGATCTTGGCCATCTACAACCCCCAACACACTTGTACACACATGTTATGCCACCACCTAGCTTTTGGTGGGATTCCGACGCTCCGGAGCCCCTCTCCGGTGAAACCCTAGCCCCGCTGGAGAAAAACCAGACTTATACGACTAAAGTCAGTACCCGCCGTCAAAATGAGGTATAAAAGTGTAACTAGTTGCTTGGTTGTGTTAGGCTAGGCCCTAGGAAGTCACAAGACAAAGGTATAACCCAACTCTTGACAAGATTTCCTCATGTTTGTCCGATCTGGGACTTTCAGGCTATAAGTCATGAAACTCACTAGAGAGAGGTGTATGCCGGTGAAGTAGGTCACACCCCGGAGTGCAATCTTGGCCATCCAAAACCCATAACACACTTGTACACACATGTTATGGCACCCCCTAGCTTGTGGTGGGAACCCGACGCTCCGGAGCCCCTCTCCGGTGAAACCCTAGCCCCACTGGAGAAAAACCAGACTTATACGACTAAAGTCAGTACCGACGTCAAAATGAGGTAGAAAAGTGTAACTAGTTGCTTGGTTGTCTTAGGCTAGGCCCTAGGAAGTCACAAGACAAAGGTATAACCCAACTCTTGACAAGATTTCCTCATATTTGTCCGATCTGGGACTTTCAGGCTATAAGTCATGAAACTCACTAGAGAGAGGTGTATGCCGGTGAAGTAGGTCACACCCCGGAGTGCAATCTTGGCCATCCAAAACCCATAACAAACTTGTACACACATGGTATGGCACCCCCTAGCTTGTGCTGGGATCCTGACACTCTAGAACCCCTCTCCGGTTAAAACATAGCCCCGCTAGAGAAAAACCAGGCTTATACGACTACAGCCAGTACCGGCGTCAAAATGGGGTAGAAAAGTGCAACTCTTTGCTTGGTTGTGTTAGGGTGGACCCTAGGAAGTCCCAAAACAAAGTTATACCCCAACTCTTCACAAGATTCCCTCCAATTCGACCGAAGTGGGAGTTTCCAGGTGTAAGTCCAGAAACTCACTAGAGAGAAACTGATGACGGTGAAGCCTCTAACATCCCGGAGTGGAATCTTGGACATTTAGGCCGTGTTCGACAACCCTCCGCGCTCCAGCTCCACGGTGCTCCGGCTCGGAGCAGCACCGAACAGGCCAGCTTCTGGAAGCTGGATCCGCGGAGCGACCCAATTTTCGTTCACAAACGGTGGAGCACCTCTTTCCCAGTTCCACGGAGCAGCTGTTCGCGGAGCAGCTTGTATTTACGGCCGAACTGCCACCGCCAAGTGGAAACTGGCCGGTTCGACAGACGAGCGACCCGACCCCGTTCCCACCCACTCCTTCCTCACCCCTCCACTCGTCCCTCACCCCCGTGCCTCTCCTCCGCCTCCGGCCTCCGGCCGCCCGCCTCCGGCTCCCTCTCCTCTCCTCCGCCTCCGCCTCCGGCCGCCACGCCGCAAGCTCCGCCTCCAGGACGCGCCACCTCTAGGCCGCGCCGCCTCCATCCAGGTCGGGCCGCCAGGTCGCGCCGCCAGGACGCGCCCTCGATCTGGTTCTTGGATTGAAAAGGACTTGATTGCTTTTGCTTTTGCCTATTCAGGGACCTTTGTGTAAAAAAAATCGGGAGCAGAGCGATCTGGTGTGCCGAACGTTTTGGCTCCAATCGGGAAGCTGGCATCGGTCCCAGAAGCTGGAAGCTAGGGTTTTGGAGAAACTGGAGGACTGCCGAACACGCCCTTACAACCCAAAACATACTTGTACCCACTTGGTATGGCACCACCTAACTTTTGGTTGGATTCCGACGCTCCGGAGCCCCTTTTCGGCTAAACCCATTTGAACATGGAATTTTTTGTCCTTGCTCATGATTTTTTTGAAGAATATAGTTTGAGCAATGTGTATGATGATGCAGATCTACTTATCCTCTTCGAAATGAGCTAAAGAACATCGAAATTCGACTTCCAATGCAAAAGTTATGCTCAAAACGGTGAGTAAGCTAGTAAAAAAACAGAGCTAGGCCGACAACATGCCGTCGGCGTATCTCAAAAAAAAAAAAAAAAATAGGCCGTCGGCGTAGCTAAAATAAAAAAGGAAAGACCAAATCTAGCCTGGTCGGGGTCTACGCCGACAGCCCCGATATTTAGCCGTCGGGGTCTTGTGTCTTTCCCGTAGTGATATATATAGCCCCCTTTGTTGGGCCAACACAAAGTGCATGCTATACTATGTAGTCCAGTTTTTAGAATGATGCCTCCAAAGATTGGTACACAAAATGATATCTTCGTCGGCGGCACGAACCACTGAGGTTAAATCAAGGATTTTCACTCAACAGGTAGCTCTACTTGCTCTGTTGTGCCATAAATTGAAAAAACGTTGCGCGTGACATCGCCGGATTCAACCAGTGAAGATTTGCGTCGTGCCAATGGACGCCGGGTACCAACTGCACCTAGCTAGACGGGAACGAAGGGGAGCCCCTAACTGCAATAGTGATATTTGCATTTCCAGGGTCGTAGACGGTGTCCTCGGGATGGAGAGCGACACAGCAAAAAGCACACGCGCACACCTCCCGCCCGCTTGCACTAGCGACTTAGCAAAGCTCCTCTCTTGTCCCTCTACGTTTCTGTATTTACAAGTTGTAGTACTGATATAAATATCAGACGACCACCACTAGTGGTCCTTCACTTCTTCATCTTCCTCCTTCTTTCTTCATCTTCCTCATCCTCTCCCCCGCCCCCTCCTTCCTTTCCTTCTTTTATTCGATATATCTCTTGCTACGTCGATCGATCGGGAACGGGAAAGAATGTCGGCACAGATCGCGCCGGCGGAGCATGTGTGCTACGTGCACTGCAACTTCTGCAACACAATTCTCGCGGTAATTTATATGCCCCCCCCCCCCCCCCCCCCCTCCCTCTCTCCTCTCTCTCTCTCTCTCTCTCTCTCTCTCTCTCTCTCTCTCTCTCTCTCGATTCATGAGCAGATCTACAAAGAGAGATGGGTAGGAATAATTCAGTAGAATTTGGCAAGTTTCTAGCTGGATTTTGTCTGTTTTGTTCAGATTTGTTGAGAAAGGCTTACAAGAAATTTTTGATTTTCTACCTCTTTTCTGTCGCTGCACCGGCCGTGGTCCTTCTGTTTTTCCCGCAGCTGAGGTTTCCTTTCCGCTTCTCTACTTGTTAATTCGGTAGGATTTTTCAAAAGAGACTCCAAGCTAGGAAGAAAACAAAAAAGGAAAGTCGAGGTCCCCATACTGAAAATCGATCGAACTTCATCTCTCTTCTTGCAGCGTCTCGTAGAATCTATGCTCACGATTAGAGTGCTTTGTGTGCTATTTCGCATATACATATACCAATTTGTGTGCTTTTGATAGGTTCGAGCCAATTCTGAGTTTGCTACAATTATTTGCATCCTTCATATTTCTTTCTCCATTATGTACATATCCCATCGTTTCTTCATTCTACTGGGGAAACTAATTAATACAGATATGCATCTAGATCTTGATTGAACCTGTGGATTTCTTGCCTAGCGTTTCTGACTTATTTTGCTGTGCTGGTGTCAAAACTGTACATATATAGTACTAGATATTTTCTTTTACAAGAAGAAGAAGAAGAAGAAGAAGAAGAAGAAGAAGAAGAAGAAGAAGAAGAAGAAGAAGCACAAATTACTTACAGAACAACCCTAACTTATTTCAGTTGTAATCATTTGACGCTAACTAACTCTACTTGAGGAATTTTTAGACTTGAATTCGCAATCCGAGCATGCAATAACAATCACTTAATGCGCTAAACTATTTTATTTCTCCTCCCTCTCTGAAAGCACAAAGGCACAACCACCTGCAAAATTAAATATTTATGTACATATAATTTATAGAAGTAGCTATTTTACGTATTGATCACAATAGCAATGAAATATGGGTTGCAATGTAGCTATTCTTTATTTATCTGAATCAAAATCACGTTTTCTACTGGGAAACGATAGCCTTAAAATATTATACGCTCTAACGCCTTCCAATACATCCACGTACACCCTTTTATTGATTTATTTATTGTTTGAACATAGGAACAGTAGCATACTGTGCTAGCCAGTAAGTTGTCACCGAGAAATTCCGAGTAATGATGCTTCATGTCTTCTTATTTCCCCCCTCTCTTCTCTGCATGCTCATGGTGCTTTGTCTCGATTTTCTTGGTTGTTACTCTCTGATATTTACAAAGTACTTTGTTCCTTCAGTGCACACACAAATATGATTAATTTGCCAATTGTCTGCGGTTACTGTGTAAGTTTGAAAGAGAGTTAATAGTTAGTGGTTTGTGTGTTTAAGTAGAAGTAAGTGAAAGTGAAACTGTATGTACAACTAGATTGGATGATTATACATCTGAGCTTCCACTGAAGGACGTATTCTAAGATGTCTTCCCCCCTTCAGTTTGAAGTGGTGCGTTAAACTTGCTAAAAATGCTGCAACTCTGCTACATGTGTAATTAATATCTCTTTTAGTGTCTGGTTTGTCCATGTGTACATAGTTACATACGCATTGTACATGTACTTGTGTTCTACTAATTGTTGAAAACCGGGAAACTGTCGTGAGCTTTTCCAGTATGATGTCTACACTACGAACTTGCTGCCGTCTAGATTGGTCTCTGCTAACCAAATCTAATGTTAATTTCATCATGTACCGCGTGCATCCTGCATTAATTCCACAAGATCTTGCCTTCTGTAGCTCTGCAAAGCCGTCTTTGATCATTTCTCTTTCCTCTATGGTGATTCCCATCAAAGATCAAAAGAAGAGACGGATCTAGCTTGTCGACACACCTGCATCTGCATGACCCACGACGATGTACTACGCACAGTGTATGCTGTGTGCTTGAGCGTGAGCTAGAAGTCTAGCTAGCGCGCGTGAAGTGCCTTCTGCATGAACCGTCGCTGTCATCTTCCTCTCTCTCCTACAGTGTTTATAGTTGAGATCTTTAATCCTTTTTGCACTGAAGAGAGCATGGAGCAGACATGATGATATATAGCTAGGGATGGCATGCCATGGCTTGCAATTGCACTCATAATATTTTTTTATTAAGAAAAGACATCCTCGACCTATGTAATGTTGTATGCTTCTGTACAAAATGTTTTTATGAAAATGAGCACCTTGATATATGCATGAGCTAAGTCCATCATGGGAGCAAGCAAACACAATCAATTGCAGTTTCATTTGGCTCACTTGCTTATACTACTCTTTCTTATGGGAGTGAGTGCCCAAAAGAATGAGGAATCAAACAAAGTATAGCTAGCTGCGACCTGGTCCTTCTTCAGGTTGTGGTTGCAGAGCACCCCTGAAAAGAAAATGGAAATCGGCAAGAGTGCAACCAATGGGCAGGCATCGGAAAAGGTAGCCCCAGTCCTGATTTGGTCCAGCAGAGCCCTGATAAAAGTCATGGAGAGCAACTGTTTTACAGCAGGCACGAGTTAATTAGAGAGAGAGAGAGCATGCCGGCCCAGATCAAAATCTGTGGATATCTGCATACATATCTCTGTGTAGATCTGCACCAGCCTTTTGAAAATGTATCTTTGGAGCTTAGCACTTGTTACTTCATTCGTTCAGACAGAGCTGGTTATTTTTCTTCTTCTGTTTCTACCTTCTTCTTTCTGTTGTTTTCTTGCTACGTTGAACTAGTAATTTTCTTCAGCTGTCAATGTCTTTACTAGATTAGGTAAGTAATTCAGGGAACCTAACGATGGTGTGTCCTTCTGATCAATCTGCAGGTCAGTGTTCCCAGTAATAGCATGCTGAACATCGTGACCGTCCGTTGTGGCCACTGCACCAGCCTGCTGTCGGTGAACTTGAGAGGGTTAATCCAGCAGTCACCACCTGTGCAAGATCATTCCCAGGTTGACATGTATTGCAGCAATAATCAATGAAAGATCATGTTTGCATGAAATTACCTCACCTAAATGAAATATGGGTCTGCCATGCTGAACCTTTATGGTGTTTTTTCTTCTTCTTTTGGTTTCAGTTCCTAATAGAGCTGTACTTCCTTGGTTAGTGAAATACTAGATTTAGTCTCATTTATTGTTCTTAAAGATAATACAGACATGCCTACTGTCTGCATTATTTCTTTCTTTTGTACTACCATAGAAGCTAGAAAGATAGCAAGTTTCAGAACTGGAAGGGAGATGCCAAACCAATCTAGCTAGTATACAAAGCTTAGCTTACCCTAACTGCTACGCTACTAGCAGAGAAAAGCCAGCATGCATCGGTCATGTCATGCTTCAGTACTTTATACAGTAAAGACAAACTACAGTATGCACACTGTTTGCTCACATGCAAAAACAATACTCCTACATCTCTAGTGTCGTCCATGAAGGTTTGCTGTGCTACTTTTATTAATTTTTTAACAGCAACCTTGCACACCTTGTGCTGTTTGTGCATTGCAAATAATACAGTGAATATATATGCTTGCATTAGTTCGTACTATTTTACAGTGCTGGACAGAAAATTAAATGATGCTTCGAGCTAATGCATTAACTTTATTTATTTGGCTTGGCTGCAGGAGAATCTTAAGGCCCACAATATTAGCTTTCGTGGAAATTACCCTGACTATAGTGCTTCTTCTAAATACCGTATGCCAATGATGTTCTCAACCAAAAGTGACCAAGACCATATGCTACACATGCGACGTAAGATCAATGCATATAGCTTTTGTTACTTTTTAGTATGTGAAGTTGTGAACCATAACCTGTGCTTCCATCTTGATCAATATATATATAGATGAACTGCAGTGGCTCTTTTTGTTCCTTGGCAAAAAGACCGTATTACACCTTGAACTTGAACTCTCGAGCTAACTCGTGAAACCAATACAAATATCCTCTTTGAGTGCTTTTGAAGAGTATTTTGACACAAATATAAGATTTCCGATGCACATGTATCATCAACTGGTCTCGAGAAGAGCATCATATCCGATTAAGTTCCACTAAGGACTTTTCCGGTCTTAATATCTCTCTAGATCCGGCTGCAGCAGGTTAAGTGAGTTAGTTGATCCGCCTATGTTGTCAGGGAGTTGCATGCTTCAGCAGTAGTTTGCAATATCGCATGTGGTTTCTGTTGTAACGGTTTTTGCCAGGATTTCTATTAATTAACTCGCAATTCCCTTCTTCTTAATTAATAGAATAGGGCAAACCTTTTGCCCCCTCCCTAAAAAAATACCATTTCTACACTTTCCCAACAGTAGTTTATTTCCATTGTATGTGATTTGTGTTACTTATCTTAGTCTGGCTGTTTCTTGGTCCTGTAGAAGTAGAGGTTGCTATAATATAAGTATTAATTAGTCGGTTTTGTGTGTGTGTGGGGAGCGATGGATGATCTTATCAGAACTATCTAGTTTCATTTTAATGAAATCAGGGACCTTGTGCCCCTCAATTCGAATAAAAAAAGTAATTTATTTCCAATAAAAGGTGATATATTTAGGGCTATATTTATAATAAGATTATACCGTGTATACTTTCCTAGCAGTATAACCAAAAGCATATGTGCTTTTATATGGTTGAAATTTTGCATACTGCAGCAACTCCTGAGAAGAGGCAGCGGGTTCCTTCAGCGTATAACCGATTTATTAAGTGAGTTTCAATCAATTAACTGCAAACTTGTACTAAAAATAAATCTGTCTTGTACTAACCATACGATTTTGACACGTCAATTTCAGAGAGGAGATACGGAGGATAAAAACAAACAACCCAGACATAAGCCACAGAGAAGCCTTCAGCACCGCAGCTAAGAATGTCAGTACATGTTATGGATGCATAACACCTACTCCAATTCACAGTTGGCCATATATAACACATAGTCTTTTCATATAGCATATATGTTTTTATGCATATAAATGGTTATAATTGACTAAAGGAGCCATAAATTAATAGCAAGGTCAGAATAGTAATTGAATGCACATGTTGCTCTATCATATGCATTCGCCAAAGTATACATTACTGCATATAGCTCCATTTCTAAGGCATGCGAGGAACACAACCAGGAAATTAATTCCTGTATAGAACTCACATTTTCTTTGCCTGTTTGTCCCAAAGGGGCTCTAGTGTTTCTCTTAAAACCCATATCTGAACTGAATCTCTCTGGAGACAGTTGACACGAAACAGCACTATTTAGTTTACATATCTCTACCGATTTCTATTTCAGTGGGCGCATTTCCCAGACATTCATTTCGGGCTAGGCTCCAACGGGAGCAGCAAGAAGCTGGACGAGGCCATCGCCCCGCCGCCGCCAATCCCCCAGAAAGTTCAAGGTCTCTACTGAGACATATATATGTATTGCTATATATATGCGTGATGTTTTCTTGTTGTAAGTAATTTAAGGAAATCTAACTTATTTCTAAATATGTTTGTGAGTGCGTACATAGTCACGAGCGAGTGATATGCATGAAGTGAGAAAGAAGCATATCTGGAAGTGCAGATGCAGCTAGCTAGGTAACATCCATGCATATGAAAGACGTCTGAATAAACCCCTCGATCGATCACCATGTTGTTATTCGAATATTGTCTGGAAGTAACTGTCCTTTTTTTTTTATTCGGAGCTGGTTTTGCTAATGCAGCAATTAGTTCCTACATCATCCATATATTGCTTTCAATGACAATGCGTGAAAAAGTTTTCAAGGACACAAAGCTCATCAAAGGTTCGGTCGAAATGAATGAGCCCTTGATTGGCTCGGTGGCATGGTCGAGTGAGGTGGGCGAATGCTAAGCCTTTTAATTCACTCACACAAGGTCACCTACAGCTATAGCTAGCTTAAGCTCTTCGAGAATGGCGACATGCATGCACCCTTACGCTGGCTGCAGCTGGTTCACTGTGGGCTGCGGCAATGGCATCGTCGTCGGCTGGTCACGCGTGTATGATCGCATGCATGCGAACGTTCTGTCATGGCATGCATGCCCCCTACTACATACGCGCGCGCGTGCCCCTATCTAGCTAGCTGCAGCTGGTGCTACCGGCCATTTATGTTCTGGAGAAATTAATCCATGGAATCTCTAGCTCAGTGCTCAGCGCTCAGAGATCGCTGACAGTGGGCTGCATGCTTCTTGATTGCCACTATTTCTCTTAGATTTTAATGGTTGTATGAAACTATGAACCGAGGAATCGAGGATGAGAATGGCATGCAGTGCATGGGGCCTGGTATCTGCATTGAAATTGAATGTACGGGCGCCAGAGTGACAGAACTGCCACCGTTCATTGTAAGATGAAGACCAGAAGGGGTAGAAACGCCGAACATGCCAGCAGTGAGCATTTTTTTTCATTCAGTAGAAAGGTAAGATGTACACCATGCACACCATCAATCTCGATCTTTCGCGTGGTCACCTTCTGAGATTTGCTCCAAGATTCCCATGAATTCAGATAGGATCTACTCTTGTTTCCGGATCTCTACGAGCACTGTCACGTACGTATCTACCTTTGCTGCAGATCGATGTGGCAAAGTGGCATCGACGGAGAAGGCACCGGCCGGCCGAATAAAGTGACACCTTCGTCGACATGGTCAGACCTAGCCTTACCTCACCAGCTGAGACGACGCACGATCAGATGATGGACAAACAAATCCAAGTACGCGTACGGTGTACGTACTGAGCACTGCAATCCAAAATGCCTCGCGGGCATCGCCATCTTCTGTTACTGGGTTGTGTACGTAGGTTTTTAACCGTTTAACTGTAGGCTGCCTCTTTTTTTTTAAACCGTTTAACTGTAGGCTGCCTCTACCTCATCTTACTTCTTCTTTTTTAAGGCAACCACCTCATCTTACTGTATGTGCGGATCTGCCCTACGACCACAGGCCCAACTATACGCAGTACTATGGCACATCGTGGGCTCATGTTGCCAGCCCATCATACGCTTTCGTTCCCCCCCCCCCCCCCCCCCCCCCCCCCCCCCCCCTAAAAACATCATATCTCAATAAGCAAACTTCACTGAGAAAATCTGAAAAAAAAAAACTTAAGGGAAAAATGTTCAACAAGGAAAAAAAATTGGAAATCAATGGGTTCCCATTAACCCGCATAACACGTACCCGACGGGTAAAATTCCTATTACGGCAAGGGTTTGCATAAAAAATGACTGGGTATATAAATGAAAGAGGGAAAGGCACCGTGGGTCACTTTGGTCACATAACTCTCAAGTGTGATAGACTGGTCACTGATCTCTCAAAGATGAGTGAACTAGTATTTCAATTACTAGATTTTCTATATTTTTTGAAAAGTTTCAAAGTTTCACAAAATGTTGGCCAAATCTCACAAAAAGCGACAAATTGTTCAAACTTTTCTACATTACTTAGTGAATATTTTTCAATGATGACATTCCCGCCATGTGCAAATCAGCTTAATCGAGATTTAGACCTATGGGCAAATCATTACATGAATAGTTGGTAGTGTGTGCAGTTCGTTTTTAGGCTACCATGTTATTCCTTGCCCTTAAAACAAAAACTTAATCCTACAACCAATGTTCGACTATTTTTTGTTGCCGCCCAATTAATGAAATAAATGTTTGCTAAACATGGATGCCCTCCCGCGGTCCTACATTGTGAGACACTCTTGAGTGTGGCATGTGCCATGAGCTTGCCTTTTCTTCTAAAAGGGGAGTTACCCCGGCGGCCCGGCCTCTGCATTGAATATATGAATACAACCTTGATTTATTTTATTTATTTAACAAAGACTGACAAAAATCTTTACAACAACCATTTAAACTAAGGTCTCGCAATAAGGTGACAACACACAAGTAAATAGCACAAATGATAGAGGAATCAACAGGGCCTTACGCCCCGGCCACAAACATGTTGAATCATCTGGGTCTTGATTGACCTGCTCGGCATGGAGTAGCATTTATATGGTCTAGGGAGCAGTGATACTTGTACAAGCTAGGGGAGCCTTCATTCCATGGCCCGAAGGTGGTCGCCGGCTCCCCCTATCCTAGGACCAGGTTAAGCGATCCTGCCTTTTAAAATAGGCCAAGATCCTGTGTTCTGTGCTAGTAACTCCATCGAATAGCTAGCACCACAGTTCAAGATGTAATATCATGCAAATGTGTCAAATATCTATTACACCATAGATCCAGAAAAACAATTCATTACAAATTGCATAGCAAAGGCTAGCTTTTTACAAAGTTCAGCTGCGGAAAACATAAATAGCATGGAGCCTCATCATCTTCATGTGCCACACGCAGACATGTTGGTTGCAGACTCGAAACCCTTATCCGTTCCTTACTCGTCGTCAGAACAACCTGCAACAGTAAAAGCGTTGCAACAAAAAATTGGTTAGTACAATTGGAATTGTACTGGCAAGTGACACTTTTGTGGACTCATAGAAGAAAACTTCTAATAACTTATATACATATTTGGCTGATGGAGTTTGAAGGCTATTTTGCGTAAAGCCAACTTTTTCCTATCTTTGCAAAACTTCTTTTCTTCTAGTCATGAGACCTTGGAGCGCATCCAAAATAATCTCCTACCCTTGTTCACCCTTCAAAGTTTTACTTGAGAAATTGGAATGTTGAGATCCTCCGTTGACATCCTCGTCTAGTTGCTCAGAATTGGACGTAACCGGGGACACGGCTATGATCATAGTTTTGACACTCTCGAGAGGTTGTGCACTTTCACCACAAGAATCAATCAACCCATTCTCTCCTTGACCCTCATGTAGTGAAAAGGAAAGGAGAAGATTGAGATGAGACCTTTGGGAAACAGTCCCCTGTTCATCTCGACAGACCCACACAAGACATTCATCCACTGAGAACTGCCGGAATCAGGTTCCTAAAACTTACTTAGTCAAGACAAAGCCATAATATCAAGTGGCTTCACTGGAAGCCTTCTAAACTTGGAGCAACTTCAAATCTCTTTGTTCCTGGGTGGCCATCCACAAGTGCACATACTCAGGTAACCATGGAAATGGCCCTGAGTAGCCACTCAACTCCGACCACCAATAGAGCAAACCAATTCCACCCAAACGATTGTTTAACTTAGTAGAATTTTTATAAACTTTCATACAAAACATATAGCATAGAATTTCACCAATTCTACTAAGTTATCATAGGATTTCTAGACCAACTAGTATAGGGGTGCTACTCTAAACAGTTTGCATAGCAATACTAATAACACCTAACATGCTTTTACTAAAATGAAACTCTAACATGCATATAATCAAAATAATAGGTAAATCATGATGAGTGTGCCACTTGCCTTTTGAAAGTTGTCGTTGCTCACACCCTCTTTTCAACGTAGAACGATGCTCTCCGTTCACTCTAAACAAGGCAAAGAGATAACAATAAACAAACAATAAAACAATCAAAATAAAACAAACACAACATCAAGCATACAAAACAATAATGGCAAAACAATAAAATAAGCTATGCATGAAATGCAAATAAAAACACAAGTAAAATACTAACATTTTTTTCTGGTTTTTAGAAACATGCATAAAGCCAAAATGCATTTTAAACAATTTTTAATATAATAACAATACAAAAAAATTCCCAAAGAGGGAATAAACATAAAATAAATACTACTATTAAACAATACAAAAAAAATGGGAGGGGTCTCTCTTGACAGAGGGCTTCTAAACTAAGCTACTGCAATTGGATTCACTCAAAATACTTTGTAGAATTAAAGTTATGCCAAATTTGCTCAAACAACACATTTGAAATTTGAATAAATCTAAACTCGGAAAAACAGAAACTAACAGATCTAAAATAATCTACAGATCTAGAGGATTTAAAAAATATAAAGTTTGTAAAATTTGGCCAAAAGGATAAAAAGTTATGATGGTTCTAAGATCTAGCGGAATTTTCGTAAAACAGACAAAATAAACTAATTCGGGAAATTCACAGAAATTCCCAGTCCACATGGATCTGACTGGGCGCTGACTGGACCGCTGACTGGGTCTGATTTGGATCGTCATATCCGGATCTGACGGCTAGGGTTTCACCGTACCGATTCGTTTATGAAGATCTAATCCTGACCGTCGAATTCAGATCGGGCGGCCGGGATCGAGGATTTCTTACCACCGCGGTGTGTTTGGCCGGAGTTGGAGAAGACGGCGGCGGTGGCTTCGAGCGTCCTCGTTCCCGTCGTTATAGAGGTCCCCGTGCTCGCACGCGATGACGACGGCGTGCGTAGCGGTGTGGCGGAGGCAATGGTGGCTGCGGCTGCATCCCGTGCTTCCTGGAGTGGTGGTGATGTCCAGCTGGAGCGGTACGGCCTCCGGCAAGCTCGGGCGAGGACGCACACGGCGATTTGGCTGCAAAAAAAATCGAAGGAGTTGTCAGGGAGGTGCGCATGGAGGAGGGGAAGGAAATAGGCCAGGTCTCGGGCTCGATGGTTTGCCTAACACGCCAGAATCGAAGAATTACGGCGGAGGCAAGGCGGAGCTCCGGCGACAAAATCCGGCAGCGTAGGCGAACTTCGGACAGGGCTTTTGGGGTGGAAATATAGAGGAGGCCGAGGACTCTTTATAGGAAGAAACGGCGCGTTAATAGGCTAAGGAAGAGCTGTTCTGGGGCGTGATTTACGACCCGAGCTTGAAGATGACGATGATGTCAGCATGACATCATCGTTTAGTCAAATAAAATTGTAAAAATTTGTAAAAATAAAAATAGTCATTCTGAACATTTTGTAACCTTTTTCAAAATATTTTAAAGTTTGAAAAATTCAAATAATTCATAAAGGCATATTTGACACCTTTATGTCCATTTATAAAATATGGTTTTATAATTTTCTTTGGAAAATCCAGAAAAATTGTATGAGTAATATCATTCAATATAAACCATGATAAACTCATTTTCACAATAAAATAATTTAGGTCAAATCATTTTATAAAATAAAGTTTGGTAAAATCCTTTAAATACAAATACCCATTTTAATTTGAGCTAAAATTATATTGGAAAAACTTTGCCAAAAAGGTTTTTAGGATCTAATGAAATCCCAAGTAAATATTTTAGTTCCAAAACTTTAAAGCTTGCAATTACTCCCTCCGTATCAAAATATAAGATGTTTTAACATTTCTCTTTCCATCCGTATGTAGACATGTTTTAATGTAAGATTCATTTGAACCTTGCACTAAACCATGTCTAGATACGGATGGAAAGAGAAATGCTAAAACATCTTATATTTTGATACGGAGGGAGTAGAAGATAAGGGAAAATTTAAAATAATACAACCTTGAAGATGTCAATATAATCTTCTATAAATGGTTTTTATTGATTTTTTTGGAGACTTTCTTTATCCAATAACAAAAGTTTTAAATTTTTGTGATTTTTAAAACATTCCAAATTTTGGGATGTTTCACCAGGGCTGATAAGGGTATTGCATGTCAGTAATTTCTGATCCCTTCTATCCCTACGGATAATATCTATTAAAACTCGTATAACTAATATTACCCGAATTAAATTGGATATTCCGAGACAAGGAAGTAAAATGAAAAAAGAAATGTTCGTTTGTCTTAGACAAGTATTGCACCTTATACTAGACACTAGTGTAGATGATGAGACGAAGCCATTGGTTCTCTAGCAGATCAAATATATAGGTAAGAGTGCCTCCATTATGTGTTTGATCCTTTGCCACGTATAGCTATGAGAGCATTAAATATGTCAAGCGTTTTCTTTTGGAATTTTTATTTGTTGATCCTGCGACCATTACATAAATAAAAGTTCATACACCTAGTTTGAAAAAAAGAGAGACTAATCCAGTACACGACACTCTAAAAAACGAATAAGTGTGCGAAACAAACGAAGCCTAATAATTATGTATTGTTTCATGAGAGACCGGGGAAGAGGTATTGATCAACCTTTTTGCACAAATCCCAAAGTAGGTTCAAATAGGTCTAAATCTCCAATTATGCTGGTTAAACGACAAATCTGGTGATTGTGTCCCACGAGGCAGAAATGAGGTGGCATTGCTTGTCAACATGTCATGAGTAGCCGTGTTTGTCAACATGTCGTGATTGTGTCCCACGAGGCAGAAAAGTTTGAGAATTTCACAAATTTTAGTCAAATGTCATAAAAAGTAACGAAACTTCCAAACGGTTGGTCCAAATTATTTTCAATACTTCCCCATTAATTAGTTCATATTATTTGAATTATTAGATTTTCTATATTTCTTGAAAAGTTCGAAAGTTTCACAAAATTTTGGCGCGACAAAACTTTCAGAAGGACATAATTCTTAAACAGCTAATCTAAATTGTTCAAACTTTTCGAGATTAGTTAGTGTATATTGTTTAGCATGACATCCCCGCCATCATATCAGGTGTTAATCAGCTTAATCGAGAGTTAGACCTATGTGCAAATCATTACATGAATAGTTGGTGATGTGTGCACTGCTTTTTAGACTACCATCGAGAGTTAGACGTGTGTGCAAATCATTAAATAAATGTTTTCTAAACATGGACGCCCTCCCGCGGTCCTACACGGTGAGACACTCTCGAGTGTGGCATGTGCCATGAGCTTGCCTTTTCTGTTCTAAAAGGGGATCGAGTTACCCCTGCCTCTGCATCAAATATATAAATACAACCTTGATTTATTCTATTTATTTAACAAATACTGAAAAAAATATTTACAACAACCATATAAACTGAGGCTTCCCAAAAAGGTGACAACACGCAAGCAAATAGCACAAATGATAGAGGAATCAACAGGTTCTTACGCCCCGGCCACAGCCTTACTGAATCATCTGGGTCTTGCTTGAGATGCTCAAGAGGGAGCAGCGTTCATATGGGCCAGGGAGAGCAGTGATACTGGTACAAGCTAGGAGGCCCTCCATTCCATGGGCCGAAGGTGGTCGCCCGCTCCCCCTGTCCTAGGGACAGGGCTGATAAGCGTATTGCATTTCAGTAATTTCTGATGCCTTCTATGCCTATGGATAATATCTATTAACTGTCTTATGCCTACTAATACCCGAATGAAATTGGATATTCCGAGACAAGGAAGTAAAATGAGAAAATAAATCTTCGTTTTGGCTTAGAAAAGTCTTGCACCTTATACTAGACTTGAGTGTAGATGATGAGATGAAGTCATTGGTTCTCTAGTAGATAATTATATAGGTAAGAGTGCCTCCGTTATGTGTTTGGTCCTTTGGCAGGTATAGCTATGAAATCATTAAATATCCCAAGCGTTTTCTTTTGGAATTTGTTGACCATTACATTAAAAAGTTCAAACACCTAGTTTGGGAAAAAAATAAAGACTGATCCAGTACTCGACACTCTAAAAACCGAATAAGCATGTGAAACATACAAGCCTAATACATATGTATTGTGCCTTGAGAGAGCCTTGAGAAGCATGAAGGCACGTGATCACTGATTAGGTAGCTACTACAAAGCATGCCATCCAATTATGAAATAAATGTTTGCTAAACATGGATGCCCTCCTGAGGTCCTACGTGTCCTCGCACGCACGTCGCGTTTTGTTATTAGAGTTTGACTTAAACATTTTTTTAGTGGAATATTAATGCTTCTTCCATCGTGTAGCCGTTATGTTCTCTATATTTTCTCGGGATTATGAAAAAAATTACTCAATTTTTTTATGCTTCTTGTAAAGTTAAAAATTTTATCTCGGAAGAAGCCACGAAAGTTTCAAACGGCCGATCCAAATTGTTTAAACTTTGCCATATTAGTTAATGTATATTGTTAGACGATGACATGTGGGCCTGAATTGTGCATAACGATGCGCACAACTAGAGAGCTCTCTTTCCCTTTTTAAATGATCTTTTATCCAAGACATGACTCAGTATATACAATTAGTTTCTTATAATGCCAACAAAGAAGAGAATCGTTTTTCTCTTCTACAGGACCCCCAAAACCAAAAGAGGAAAGAGGGGAGAAAAGGTGGAACAAAAATGCGGTATTGATCAAACGACACACAAGCTTCTTCTTTTCCCCTCCTCTACACCGGTTCCTTATTTAAATATTTTATGAATTTTCTATATTTCTTTAAAAAATTCTATATTTATTTAAAAGTTTAAAGATTTTACAAATTTTTGGTCGAATCTCACAAAAAGCGACAAAACTTTCAAAAGGACAATTTCTTAAACGGCTGATCCAATCAGTCATATCTGGTGTTAATCGGGTTAATCACGATTTAAATCTATGTTGAGCCCATTGCACGAATAGTTCGTGATTTGCACAATACATTTTTAGGCTACCAAGCTATTAGTTCCCCTTAAAACTAAAAATAATCCAAATAATTGTTTGCTAAACATGGTGGCCATCCTAGGTCCTACCTTCTTTTTGTTTTTCTTTTCGAAAGGTGAGTTACCTCGCCCTTTGCAACTAAGAGATGAATACGACCTTGATGTATTTCACTTGTTCAACAAAAACTTGCAAAAATATTTACAATGACCATACAAATGAAGCCTCCAAAAAGTGACAACGGCACCACCAAAGAGCAAAAATGATAAAAAAAAATCAATGGTACCTTATGCCCCGGCCACAACCAGGCCAGCTCATCAGGGGCTTGAGCGAGCTGCTTAGTAGGGAGCAACATTTATATGGGCCATGGAGGAAAGATATTGGTACCAGGTTGGGTATCTCGGTTCGATGGGTCCAGGGTGATCATCTGCTCGCCCTGCCCTAGGGTCAGGGATGATGAGCGTATTGCATGTCAGTAATTTCCGATGCCTTCTATGCCTATTGGATATTTCGAGAGAAGGAAGTAAAATGAGAAAACTAAATCTATCTTTTTGTTTTAGACAAGTCACACCTTATACAAGAGTTGGGTGGTCGATGATGAGATAAAACATTGGTTCTCTAGCAGATCCATATATAGGTAGGAGTGTCTTGGTTATGTGTTTGGTCCTTAGGTAGGTATAGGTTACGAGAGCATTAAATGTTCCAAGCGTTTTTTTTTGGAATGAATATATTTTTTATCCTCCTACCACTACATATAAAAGTTGATACATATAGTTTGGGAGAAAATAAAGACCGGTGGCGAGTACTCAACACTCTCAAAAGAGGCATAAGTATGTGGAACCAAAAAAGCATGGTGCATATGAATTGTGTCTTGAGAAAGACCGCACAAGCATGAAGACACATGTGCATTGATTAGCTGCTATAGTACTACTATGGGTTTTGAGTGTGATATTACATCTTCCACCCCATGCTGAAAATGTGTCAAAATGTATAAGGTGGCTATTAGTTGGGTTTTTATGGATCTTGGCCTATTTATTCTGATAAATTCTGCAAATCTCAAAGACCCATTCAGTTTGGTTGAATTATATTATGAAGTGGGAGTGAGACTAAGTTTAGTCACATATTGTTAGTGTGTGTGTGGGGGGGGGGGGGGGAGTTCTTGTAAGGTCAGGTATTATATCTCCACTAAGGGCTTGTTTGGCTGTCCGGGTTAAATAGACCCGGGGAAAATAATCTCGGCCGAGAATCTGTAGAAACAGGTATAAAACTTCAGGATTTTATTCCCGACCTCCGGACTAGTGGAAAATTCTCCCCGGGAAAAGGCCGGGATCCCCCTGGGATTGCAGTTACCAAACAAGCCCTAAGTAAGTGAGAATGGAAGAAGTCCATGCGCACTCTTGCTTCGCCGTCTGGTCTCGCCCTAGTTAAAGTTCGTTTTGGTAGAAGATTTATGATTCTTCCACTGTGTCACACTTGTGTTTTGCGCCGGTCCCCAAAAAATAAAAATAAATGCTGAATTATTCAAACTTCTTGAAGAGTTCAAATATTGAATCTCTCAAAAATCCAAAAAAAAACTTTCAAACGGCTAATCAACATTTTCAAACTTTTCCAAATTAGTTAGTGTATATTATTTAATGATGACATGTGGCCTGGAATTGTGCATAACTATGCGCACAGGTGGAGAGCTGTCTTGCCCTTTTTGAAGTGATCTTTAATCGATGACATGACTCAGTATATACATTTAGTTGCGTACAATGGCAACAAAGAAGAGAATCTTTGTTCTCTTCTAGAGGACACCCAAAACAGAAAAGAGAAAAGAGCGGAGAAAAGGTGGAACAAAAATGCGGTATCGATCAAGCGACGACACACGAGCTTCTTCTTTTTTCCCTCCTCTACGCCGGTTCCTTCCGAAGAAAACGAAGGGAGACCCGAGCAAGAATCAAAAGAAACCTGCAGAAGCCAGGGCTGCTCCCTCCGATCATCTGATCTCGTCGCCGAGCTGCGACGGGCTCCTCCAGAAGCCGGCGCCGTAGAACCTCGCCCACACCTCCTTCTCCAGCTCCCCCGCCTCCTCCGACGGCTTAACCGCCGGCCAGACCGACGCCGCGTCGCCCGGCTTGGCCACGGTGCCGTCGTCGACGAGGAGCTCGTAGATGTCCGCCGCCTGGCCGGCCGAGGCCGACCGCCGGCGCCGGCTCGCCCGGACCGCGCGCCGGCAGAGCGCGGCGGGCGCGCGCACCGTGGCGAGCACGACGACCTCGACCATGACGCACGGGAAGCAGCAGCACACGGCGGCGCACCCGGCGGCCGTGCCGCCAGCCACCTCGCCGCACCGTGGCTGCCTGCTCCTGCTGCCGATCCGCTCGCTGTCGCAGCGCTGCGGGGGGCCGTGGCTGTGCGAGTGGCTGTGGCCGTGGTGCGTGCGGCGCGGCGGGAAGGCGGCGGACCGCTGTAGCGGGTGCGCGTCCTGGGCCCTGGCGGCCGCCACGGCCACCGACGTCGCCGGAGCAGAGGCCTCGGCGCGGGGGCGGGGGGCCTTGCTGGAGGCCATGGCGAGTCGTGGACGCGCGCGCGCGGGCGGGTCGGTGGACTTAGAGTTTGCGCCGCGGCCACCGCATGGATCGCCCGCGCGCCCGGTGGGGGGATCTAAAGGACGTCCTGGGAGAGGAACCGAAGGGCGTGGGTGGGTGGATGACGACCCCTCGCGCTTAAATTGGTTTTCCCTGCGGACGTGGGCGGCCATCGCGGCGGCGAAGCCGGCCGGCCTCTCTGGCTATCCATTATTGGGACACGAAGCTGGAAACGGAAAGAAATTACGCGCACGTTTCGGTTCCGGGCAGGCAGAGGAGCCGAACGGCCGGCCGGTGCGTCTGCCAGAAATTCGTGTCGGATTCTCTACCGACCTGCCTGGCGGCCATTGATCGATCGGAGTGGAGGTCTCAGCAGCAACGTGGGTGCAGGCGTGCAGCGCATGAATGCACATTTCGAAAACCTCCCGTTCCGATTCGAGGCGAACTGCCACGAATCGATCGAATCTTGCACGACCGAACCGTGTAGTCTCTGACTGAGACATGAAGCCTGTTTGAACATTATTAGTCCGCTACGAATCTCCCTAAGAAAGGCGGCCGGCTATGAATTCTGGACAAAAGGAAATGAAGTTTCCCGCAAACAAAATTATGAATAATAGAATAAACTCTTGCGACTGCATGTCTGAAGCTATGGTCTACTCTCTCTGCGTCTCTCTATCTCACACACAGACACACGCCTGCGCGCATAGACACAAGATCTTTTTTAAGGGCACTCAAGTTAAAGGAAATTTTGTGCGGCATACGTAACAAGGTTAAAAGAAGCAAGTGATAACTTACCCATTCCGCCATCCCTATCCCTCTTGAAAACTGACCTAAACACTTCCATCTACCAAGTACAACCTAACTATTTACTCGTTCTTATCAACTACCTGTTGCCCTCCATATATCTTCATAAGGAATTAGGCCATGCATACTTAACCGTCAACAGTTTTCGAATTTCGAACTATACCTATACACATTGCGTACTATTATCATATTTACTAGTTGCAAGTAATCCTACAATTCGTCAATTTTGTTGAGAACTTCAGCGAGAATGACGAAGACATCATTGTGGGACATTGGCACAAAACCCACTTGATTGGAATGAGTGGTGTCAGGAAAATATGTTGAACTCTGTTCTCTTATCTCACAAACAATTATTTATAATACCTACCACTTTGTTTCATGGCTTTGTCTCATGTGTATACTAGAAATACACAGCATAACTTAGCATGTAACCGATTTAAAGTCGGCTCCTCCAAGTGTACTTATCATTTGTAGCCACACAATCAAAAAAAATCGTTCTACAAACACAAACATGAATAGTTCATGTTCATTTTGTTATAAACACCCTGTAACTACGCTATTTTTTTCAATAAGAACATTGTTTCACAAAAATATCAGATATGTTTAAGTATGGTTTTCCAAACCTATGCCGACCAAGAAAAGAAATATTTTAACCGATTTTGGCTTCTATTCAAAAAAAAAATGTTTCAATCAAATTCCGTGGATGTTCGAATAAAGTTTCAATGGTTTCATTGATGTTGAAGAAATAAATAAGTACACATTTCACACTAATTTGGGAAGTTCTTAAGCAATTCCAATACTTGATCAACACTTTTAGAGGTTTCACATAGGTTTGCCACATGTTTCTCATCAGGTATGTGATTCACATATGGTACTCTCTTCGATCCATATTAATTGTCGCTGAATCGGATATCTTGCACTTAACATGTCTAGATACATCCGATTCAACGGCAATTAATTTGTATGAGAGGAAGTATTTCATTTATTTTTCTTGTGGGCTTTCGGATGGAACTCAAACCACTCTGTAGCCCCACAGTTTGAAACTTCAATAAAATCATGAAACTGCATTAAACCCCACTGAGATCTTTTGTGGAATTAAAAATAATTCAAAACTTCAATTAGGAAAACATATCTAACATTGTTTTTCTTTCAAAGCGCTCGAGAAACTGAAAACGGATAGATGATTCAAATAATATATTTGATTAACATAATTTTAAATATGTGGACCAGTAGAGAGGGGGTGAACCTTGTGTTGATTTTGATAAACAAAATCTTAGATCTATATATGAAAATAAATTTAAGCGGTTCACACAAACCTCCTAGTACCCAAATATACCTAAATTTCCTAATGCATGCTATCTACAGAAACTCAAAATGGAGCTCGGGTTCCACGTAGCCTTTATTTTTTTTAATTCAGGATTCATGTTTTAATGTTTTTAACAGTTATAGCAAAAAGTTTGTCTATACTCTATGATATAAGAGCATCTCCACCGGGGGAGGGGGTGTGTCCTAAAGGAGCCCCTAAAGGCCCTTTGGGGTGTCGGACAATGTTCGCACCGCGCCTCCAACTGGCAGGGCTAGCATGTCATCGACACAAAACTTAATAATATTTTAAATAGGTACCTGCAACAACTAATTACCATTATATAAAATAAAATAAAACTAATCCAAAGGGAGTGGTGGATCCCCTTGGCATTTAAATTTGGTAGAGCCCACCCGAGTGAGATATTAGCTCATTTACCCTACCACTAGGCTATGCCTAGTTCTTAGTTACAACTAATGTTCTTGCGATGTGGTCTGCTTCTGCCTGCCATGTACACACCACCTCAATTATTTTAAACGTTTGTTCGAGGCTGAAGCAACATATATCGAATTTTCTCTGTACTGGCGCTAGATGGTGTTTTTGTAGTTGTGTTTGTTCTTTCCCACATCTATCCAACTAGCTAGCACACCTTGTGGCGATGATCATGCAAGCACTGCCGACGATCTACAATACGGTGGAAGCACACATGCATGCATTGGGAAGCATGTGAAGGCTTTGTTCTTGAACACGGTATGCATGCATGCATTGACGTCATAGGAAAGAGCTGCATCGTCAAGCGCCTTCATTAATCGGATCAATGCCTCGAGGTAGCCATCTACTACAAGAACCCTTGCATCCACGGAAGCAAAGCTTCTTTGTTGGGAGATTGAGAAGCGGCGTAACTTTTGAATCTTTTGACTAGTCACAATGCGAAGTAACATAATCTAGTATCATGTATATGGTATTAGTCTATGTTACTATCTTTATAGTGGGTAGTAACATATTTGTATTATCATGATACATTGTATTTATTAGCTTCTAGACTCATTGTGTCTTAAAATCCATTATGTTAGGGTATCATATCATGATACCACTACCTTCTCTCTCTTCATTTATTGTTGTGACAAATCATCTTTTTGCCAACATGGCACCTATGATACTACTTATGATACCCCCGTTGTGTCTAGTCTGATACCTCCACTGTGGCTAGTCTTAATGACCAGGAGATCTCGTCTAGAGCCTTAATTAGTCAGATCAAGGATGAGATAAATGCTTAGCGAATCATCAGAGCTCCTATTCTGAAGTTCGAACAGCATGGAGGGGCACCATTTGATCCCGGTTGATTTTGTAATTTTGATGTTTTTAGAGGCAGGCCCCTATTTGGCTTCACATTTAAGCATGCACATTTTCCTCTAACAAAATCAATATAGCAATTCCCCTGCTGTTTTTCAAAGAAAAAAGGAGCTAGATCGGAGAACATGTGAAGTGGGAAACAGCAGAACAAATGATCATGCTCCTGCATGTGCTCCTCGATAAAATGGCATAACTTGTTGTGATGAAAGACAGCTGGACGCGCTAAACTATCATCTTCAAGAGTAGTTGTGATGAGCGCCAAGAATTTATGAACGCTTTATCTGTCGATCGTGTACCCCGCCCATTATAGAAAAATTGTACTTCTAACTTTCTAGTAAAGTCGAACGTTTTAGTTTTGCCCATGTTTATAGCCACCAAATTAGTATCATTAGATTCATGAATCATGATGAAATATATTTTCATCATATAGCTTTACTCTTTCATAAATATTTTTATATTCTTGTATAAACTCGGTCAAACTTATTTTTATGAAATTTTCAAGAAATCCCGAAGCACACTCTCTTCCAATGTCACAATCCCGCTACACCGCCGTTTCATCAGTAAGAGACGTGTTTTATGTTGGAAATATTCCAAATAGCGGTAGCTAAGTTTGAGTTTAGACATTGAAACATAGGTGTTGTACTAGATGAATTAAAAAGACTTTTAAGTGGACTCTGAGGGTGTGATTGGTAGCCGGTATGCTTCATCTCAATCCATACAGGCCTAGTTCAGCCATGCTGACCACATACAAATTTGTTTCACTATGGGTGTTTGGTAGGTTGTATGATGTGAGCTGTGCTGAGTTGAGACCATGTTTGGTAGGTTGTATGATCTGAGCCATGCCAGACTTCTATAAAAAGCGATCAGGTCCCTGTACAGAAAATTAAAAGCAAACAGGTCCCTGGATAGAAAACCTAAAAAGCAATCAGGTCCTGCGACGTTAGGCTCTGGCTTCGGCGCCGCCGCCGGCGAGAGGAGACGCTGCCGGCGAGAGGAGTCTCTGCCGGCGAGAGGAGCCGTCGCTCGGAGGCGGTAGCTGCTCGACCGCTAGGAGCTCTGGGCGTTGGGCAGCGCAAGGGGGACGTGGACGGCAGCGCGAGGACCGCTGCGAGGACGGCGTTGGGCGGCGGCGCGAGGACCGCGACGCTAGGACGGCAGCTGCTCGACCGCCATGAGCTCGGGGGAGGGCGGCGTTGGGCAGCGCGAGGGGGGCGTTGGGCCGCGGCGAGGACGGCGTCGGGAGGCGGCGCGAGGACGGCGTTGGTCGGCAGCTGCTCGACCGCCGGTGAGGAGCTCGGGTGCGGGGCTGCACACACGTGAGGAGAGAACTGGCGGGGGAAATGAGGAATGTTTCGCGAAGGGGCTCGTGGCACGGATGCTCGGCTGTGGGGCCCACGCGTGGGATTTTTTGTATGAGCTCGGCCCGGCTGAGTTGCGAAGCTCGATCTGAGCTTCTCTACTGGGCAGGGCTGAGAGCCATTTTGGGGCGAGATGGGCCGGGTTGCGGAGGCACGACACAGGCTACCAAACAAGAAAAAACGGGCTGGGTGGAAATTTTCTGAGGGCATCCGGGCTACCAAACACGCCCTCAATGTATGAAGGAATCCGATAGTAGTTGTTAAAATTAAAAGTTGATAAATTTTAAGAAAATAGAAGATTCAATTAGCCTCTGTCTCTCTCTTGTTTGCTTTTCCCTAGACACTACTTCTCCCGTGTATACCCCTGCGGCTATATAAACACTTGGAAGTTTCACGCAGCATGTATCGATTTTTCAAGTGACACATGCACCCCTTTTGTTTGCGCAACCGATTTGTAGCAGTTCCAGTTCATGTTCTTCCTTTGTAGTTGTGTTTCATTCATATGGTTCAAGTTTGTACATTTAGGTTCAAGTTTGTGCATTTAGCTATCATGCTTCGACAATGATTGATCAACCATGTTTCATGCGTAGTCGTGGATCTTCAACACGACAGAATACACGCATGAAACACATAGACCTCCTTGGAATGAGCGGCCTTAGGAAGCATGTGAAGCGCGTAGGTACCTAACCGGACGCTGAGCAGTACCATGGCGCTGGGTAGTCCCTGCGGATGTGTAAGGTCACTCCGAGTTCAGCTACATCACTGTCTGATTCGTCTACACACAGCCTCTTATGTTCCCACGGAGGTCCAGGCTGAGCGGAGGCTTGGCGGAGCCCCGGGAACTGTGTGGTGTGCATCCTCTCCCCATCAGATATGTTACATTATATACTTCTTGTATAGCAAGTTAGGGTTTTACCATAGTTGGGCACCGACCCCTACCCCTCTATAAACCTTGTACCCTCTATGTTTATTGTTAAGTAATACAATTATAGCAAAACTCTTCATGGTATCAGATTAACATCGATCTAGGGCATGGCTCCTCCGCCCACCCTCCACCGCCACCGCCGCCTGGCTATTTTGAGTGGCGCGCCGCCGTTGTCGCGGCTGCCGCGGCCAGATCTTCCACCATCGCGGCCTCCATCTCCACCGTCGCCGCCCACACCACGGCATCCACCACCACCATCGCCGCCAACCCTTCTACCTCTCAGACTCTCTCAATTCCTACCACCATAAACTTTGCAGATACAATCTCCGATGTTACTCCCCTAATCCCAATCACTTTAGATTTACCAAAACACAACTATTATCACTGGCGTCATCTCTTCGAGGTTCATCTCGGCCGGTGCAATCTTCTTCAGCACGTCGACATCAACGCCGTCCCGCGCCCCTCGGATCCTCGCTGGCTTAAAGACGATCTTGCTGTTATACAGTGGATCTACCAGCGGGTGAGCACCGAGATCTTCAACTTGTCTTCCGTCACGCCTCCAACGCCGCCACCCTTTGGGCCGCCCTTCGCCGGCTTTTTCAAGACAACGTCGACGCTCGCATCAGCACTCTCAACACGGAGCTTCGCGGCATCGTTCAAGGTGACTCCCGCATCGGTGCCTACTGTCAGCGACTCCAGACTATCGCCGATGAGCTCCGTGAACTCGGCGACCCCATTGAAGATTGCCAACTCATCAAGGTTCTTCTCGACGGCCTCAGTGATCGATTCGACAAGCAGGCATCTTTCATCCCCATGATGCGTCCCCCACCCTCCTTCGAAGAGGTTCAGAACATGTTGAAGTGGGCGGATCGCAGCATCTCTACCAAGGAGGCCCGGCCCCAAGTCTTCACCGCCACGCCGCGACCACTCGCAGCGGCTCCGTCGCCCGCTCCGCCACCATCTCCTGTTCCACCTCCTGGTTGGCGTCCCAGCCCCAATTACCGCGGACAAAACCCATCTATAGGCCACCTGCCACTCCTGCTCCTAGGGCACCCGCGACTACTGCTCCTCCGACTCCACCGACTCCGACTCTTCCTGCAGCACCGACTTGGCGGCCCCATGATCCATGGACCGGGATGGTCCAGGCTTGGTCCATGCCCTGGACTCCACCTTACCCGGCCGGCGCTCCCCCGGCGTACTCTGGTGCGTGGCAGCCCGGCGCACGCCCCCATACTGGCTCGCCGGGTCTTCTCATGCCACGCCCCCCGGCTCATGCTCACTAGCTGCCCNCCACCCTCAGGACGGTCGGGCAACAAGAGAACTCCCGGCGGAAGACAGTATGGCACCCGGGAGCAAGAAGGCCATCTTCCCCCTCAGCAGCTTCGACGATACCCGGGTCCCCAACTTCTGGTGACCTCCCACAACGGTTGAGGCCTGCGCTGCAGCGGGGCGAACCCTCGCCGGATGAAGTCACCAGTAATCATAGCGCAAATCACCTTGCTATCACGGAGCTCGCCAGCCTACTAATGGTCGGGAGGAGGGCTTTGTCCTGAGAGCTTACATCCCTGGAGTTGGCTAAGCTCTTGGCCTGGGTAGTCGGCACCAGAAGATGGGGGCTGGGGTTGTCCGCCAAGATGAACTACCAGTTCTGCCTCTACTCTCCCTAGTTGGCACGTATCTTCGCCCCTGGTGCGCCGATTTTTCTTGAGATAGAAGGACACTCCACCCGCTATCCACTTCGACCTCCCCGCGGGGCATGAAGTAATGTCGGAACAATGCCACGGAGGGCATCACGCCGACGAATGCTTCGTAAGCATACGCAAAGGTCGCCAAGATCAGCACCGCATTCGGGTGCAGATGGAGCATATGCAGCCCGAATGCTTCCAGGACGCGATGAAGAAATCAGAAAAAGGAGGGAGCAATCCCATCACGGAGAAGTCGTGGAAGGTCGCCACTTCACCCTCTGGACTGAAACTCCGTCTTGGCGAATAAAAAATCCCTCGTAAATTTTCAGCGCATTCCGAGAATATTTCCTGTGGTAAGTTTTTGAAACAAAAGACAGCAAAAACAGAAACTGGCACTAGGCATCTTGTCAATAGGTTAGTCCGACAAAATGCATAAAATGATGTAATAAGATAGTAGAAACATGTGTCAACATCACAAAACTAGCATGGATCAATCAAAATTTATAGATACGTTTGACACGTATCACCCCGACGGATGGGACAAGACAGTTAAGGCAAGACGCCGGGGACCCACTTTGACTTTATTGGTCATAGCCCCGGTAGCAGAAGGATGTGCCCGCCGAGACTATGCCCGGGGGATACTATCGCAACAGTGGAACACGGGGTTCCCCTGATACGGTCAAAGTGAGTCCACCGCCAGTGGGCCCACCAAGAAGACGAACAAAGCTAGGATCCAAGACTAGCAAATGGCCCCCCATCTGCCCCACGGCAACCAGGCAAGGACAACATCGATAACCACGACTAAGGGTTGGGGGTACCTTCCGGGGTCAACCTCAACCCGGCAGACAACGCGGAGGTCCCGGGGACCCGGACGCCTGGCAGGAGGCCAGGCTCACCCCGGGATCCAGCCTCCGTACAAGCGAATAGGATAAGCTTGCCAGCTCCGGCTGGAAGCTCTAGAAGACTTAAGCGCCAAGAAGATGGAGGCACCGCGGGGGACATGGTCGGTAAAGGTGTCAGCCATTGTCCACCCGTCCTGGAAAAGGTGGGCGACCGCACCTAACCCCCCTCAGAAGAATACTTGGACGAGAAGAGGCCACGTCGCCTCCTAAAAACCCGGAGGGGTTTTCCCACCTAAAACCCCTCCGCCCCCAAAGGTGCCCTTGTGGGATCCCCTTAGCCTATAAAAGGAGGACCAAGGCACCTGAGGGAAGGGAGGGGATTCCAGAGAGTTGGAAGCTAGGCTAGGTAGCGCACTAGACGAGAGTAGCATAAGCGAGAGGTGATCTCCTCTGGGACAGGATCTGCTCGTCTTCAACCTCTAGCCAACACCTCCCGGGTTCTCACCCGCAACCTCCTCTGTAAGCTACACCATGATAAACCACAATCTAGACATGCAGGAGTAGGGCTTTTAGCCTTCGGGCGGCCTGAACCTGGGTAAACTCCCTGTGTCCCTGTGTTGCTTGCTAGTACGTAGATCGGAGGTCTCGACGAGGTTCTCCCGAAGTAGATGTCTCCCAGCCTCCTTCGCGCCCTGCTGAACCTAAAAATGGGGTATCCTTTACTCCCGGTGTCCGTGATCCAAGACGCGACAGCCTCACCCGGCCTGGAGCTTCTAGGGCCCCGAAGACCCTTCCCACTTGCGGAACACCAACATGGACGACTCCGCCCTTCTTGCGGTCATGAAGACGATCTTCCCTCCGCCATGAAGTACCAGCTGCCAGAGGGGGTCCGGCCCTTGTGCGAGGATCCGCAGAAGAAAGAGGCCCTGGCGGCAATGCCGGCGTGTAACACCCTTGGGATCGAGGGCCGGACAGACTCCGAGCCCCAGGCCACCAAAGCCAAGACCCGCAAAGCCAAGGCTCCCTCCAGCTCTGGCGAGGACGAAGAGACCTCTGAGTCCAAAGAGGAGAGCGTGGAGAGTTCCGAGGAGGAGTCCTCCCGTTCAAAAGAGGACGATGATGGTGACAGCGATGGCAAGGGATCCGAGGGTGATGATGACACCGCCGGGGACGTCAGCGATGAGGAAGACGATGACGACGAAGAGGAGGCGGGGAGAGAGGCTCCTTCCCCGCATCCTTCCGTGGGAACCGCCGCAGTCTTGAGCCCGGAGGTGAGCCCCCGCGGCCCACCCGTGTGCATGGTCGGTGAAGAGGGCGGCCCCGTGGACATGGAGGTCGACGTCGATGCCTTCGTCCTGGCGCCGTGATGCGAGGAGTCGCCCCATCAACCAGCCCACCGTTTCAGGAGCCCTCCTTCACTGCCAGCATGATGCCTCTGAGCCCCCATGGCTCTTTTGCTGGGTCCGCAGACATGCCCGTGTCGCTAAGCTACAAGCGCTCCGCGGGTAAGTCTGCTTCTTGCTTGTCTTTGTCATGAGTGTTTTCTTCGGGCTTGCGGGTTGCGCTCCAAAGGAAGATGACCGAATGTCGTGGCAGGGGTCAAGCTTCCCCAGAGGCCAACAAGAGGCGGCAAGACGCAGCCGAGGATGACACGGCCACCAGCGCCGGAGCCCGCGGAGGGATGATGCCCCCGTCCAACTTGCAGGGAGCGGAGAAGAGATGTGGGAGCGACGCGGAGAATGCACCCGGACGCCCCTGGCCCCCGTGAAGACGGGAACCGCGGGGACGCCGAAGCAGCAGGTAAAATCTTTACCCCGCCGGGCAAGCTTCACCTTCTTCTGCCTCGCTGGTCTGCATCGTCTCTTGTTGATCCAGATACTTCGGTTGTTCGCGGGTCCCCAATGGGCAACCCGGCTGCGGCGTCTCTAGACCAGGAGGTGTCCAAGGCCGCACATGAGGTGACGACCGCGCGCCTAGGAGATGGGCGCGCACCGGCGCCTTCCGGTGGTCCGGCCGGGGCCGATACATCGAATCCCGCAGATACCCCGGACATTCCGAGCTGCTCGTTCATGACCGGGGGGAGCTGAAGGCCTTTAGCGAGTACTCGACGTGCTTCCGGGGACCAGCAAGGAGTAGCCCCCGAGATCACGATCATCAGGTCGGGCACCAAGGAAGCCGTGCTCCAGGGAGTGGGCCAACTGGTCCAGGAGATCGAGGCCAAGGAGGACGCATTGGCGCACGCCACATTTTGTAGGCTAAGAGGATCCCACAGGTGCACCTTTGGGGGGCGGAGGCGTTTTGGCGGGAAAACCCCTCCGAGTTCTTCTTTGGGGGTGACGTGTCTTCTTCTCGTCCAAGTATTCTTCTGAGGGGGATAGGTGCGGTTGCCCACCTTTTCCAGGGCGGGCGGACAGAGGCTGACACCTTTTCCATCCATGTCCCCCAGCGGCGCCTCCATCTTCTTGGCGCCCAAGTCTTCTAGGAGCTTCCAGCCGGGGCTGGCAAGCCTGTCTTCTTCGCATGTCCGGAGGTTGGTTCAATGACAAGGTTATGACAGTAGCCCCCGGTTAGTTCAACGACCCTTGGTGGGCCCACAGGCGGTGGACCCACTTTGACCGCATCAGGGGAACCCCATGTTCCACTGTTATGACAGTAGCCCCCGGGCATAGTCCCGGCGGCTACGTCCTTCTGCTGCTGGGGCTATGACCAAAAAGAATCAAAGTGGGTCCCCGCTGTCAGGTCTTGACTGTCTTGGATTTATCCGCTAGGGCCGCGCTTCACGGAGACGCGCACCCCACGGGTCTTCTTTGCCTTGGTGAACGTTGCGGTCCGCGCTGATCACCAACGCTCGTCTTGAATCCAACGGGAGAAAGTGTGCCAGACGGAATGCCTCCTCGATCCCCGCACCAGCCGGAGCGGTTGGGCCACGGCGCAATGCGTGGTGTGCCTTATAAGCCACGGTTCCAAGGAACTTGTGAGATCCTGACTCAGGGCTCAATAAGATTGATAGGATACTCATACCAAGAAGTTGCAACTTCTTTTCCGGAAGCTCATTCGCAAAGAACTCCGAGGTTAAGTGTGCTTGGCCCGGAGTAATTTGAGGATGGGTGACCGACCGGGAAGTCCTTCCCGGGTGCGCACGAGTGAGGACAAAGTGCGCAGAAAAGACTAGTGTTGGTTTGTGGGGCCAGTCTAGAGATCCTAGAGAGCTGCCAGGGGTGACAGGCCCGACCCCGGGGTGGGTCGGGGTGTTACATTTGGTATCAGAGCCGACCCTTGCGGTAACTCGGGCGTGTGTGGGTCAGATGCGCGGACATGTGGAGCATGTGCCGGCACTGGACGCACAGACGGGTGCCAAGAGGGGAATTTCCTGGATTGGGGGTTGACCGACGAGGGCGTCGGTCTTCTAAGGGGGGAAGGATGTGAGATCATGGCTCAGGGCTCAATAAGATTGATAGGATACTCATACCAACAAGTTGCAACTTCTTTTCCGGAAGCTCATTCGCAAAGAATTCCGAGGTTAAGCGTGCTTGGCCCGGAGTAATTTGAGGATGGTGATACCCACAAGTATAGGGGATCATTGAAGTCTTTTATGTGTAAGTATAGTATCGATCCCACGAGGAGTAGAAGGTATAAGTATTTATCCTCCCAAATAAGAGTGTCACTTCCCTTATTATCTATGCACTAGACAAACTAAAATGATTAAATGATGCAAGTGTTTTTGGGTTTTTAGTGTAGAGTTTGCAATAAAGTAAAATGCTGAAAATGCAATATGACAAGTGAAAGCTCTCAAAGAGAGAAAGCCCAATCCTCTATGCAGCAAGAGGACAAGCTCAAGTGTGTGTTTCTTATAGGTGGAGAGACTTCCCAAGGGCTAATTAGACTTCATGGCATAAATATTTCTAGAACAACAAGGTAAACATTTTGTCAAGTTTTAATCTTCTTAGGACGGAGCCATAATTAGGAATAGCTAATAAATAAACTACACCTCTTATGATGGATCAAGGTGCCAAGTAAATGACTACACAAGAGTTATTAAGACATAAAGTCCCACCATAGCATTAATCTTTAAGGTCCCCGATACTAATACCCCATAAAGTAACTTCATAACTTGGTCTCAGGTTTACATGTCCCCCTAAGACCTCCTCAATTCATTACATCATAGTGTTCTCCTATGAGCCCATATAGGTGAAGTGATATGCAATCGACGTTCGCACAACACCATCATAGAATTACATCAAAGATAAAAACTAGACAAGATACCAACACATTGAAAGAACATTTCCTAACCCCTATTAGTTTTGTGTGTTAGATAACAACACTAACGATTATCTAATATGATGCTAAGTGTTGCAGGATTATTGACATATTTTTCCCCTAGCATCTTTCACCAAAAAGTGAAGAAATGGCAAAGTTTTTCTTGCTGCAGGAAATCTCCTGGCCGGAGTTTCCGGCCTGTCAGGCCGGAGTCTCCGGCCCCTGGGTTTCCTGCCATTCGCCAGAATATGTGGTGCGGCTCTCGAGTCAGTCCAGAAAGTGTCCGGAGGCCGGAGTGTCCGGCCTGCGAAACCAGAGTCTCCGGCCTGTCCCGCGTCCTCGACAAGTCTCCGCCCGGGTGCGGAGTTTCCGGCCTACACCGGAGTCTCCGGTCCCCCAGACCGGAGTCTCCGGCCCTTCTATCAAGCGTGCAAGGTGTGGGGAGCCTCTGGTGCCAGTCCGGAGGAACCCCGGAAGGAGACTGGAGTCTCCGGCCTACACCGGAGTCTCCAGCCCACTTAGGCCACAGTCTCCGGTCTAAGTGACCTCCAACGGTCAGAATTTTCAAAGGGGTATAAATACCCCTTTACCTACCTCATACCAGCCAGCTCGTCCAGCATTTATGAACCCTAATATTTGAGAGCTCAAAATCGCAAGATCTTCCAATTCCTCCATCCAAACTCTTTGATCTTCGGAGGATTAAAGGAGAAGACCCGGATCTATATCTTCACCAAGCCATTCTTCATTTCCCCCTCATTTACTTGAGGATTCTTGTTTCTAGGGTTAGCATTGTGTTACCCTAGAATTCTTGTACTCACTACTTGTTGTATTTGTGACAGTGTTGTTGATTTGGGAGCCCCCAATTCAGTTGTGGGTGTGTGGCCGAAGAACCTTGTAAGGGCTTCGGATTCCGCCTTGAAGGATTCCGATAGTGGAAGGTGAACCAAACCCTCGGGTGAGGTTCATCGGAGAATAGGGTGAGGCCTTTGTGGCATCTTGAGTAGGCCTCTTGTGGCGAGCTCACACCCCTCCAACGAAATGTACTCCCTTAACAAGGAGGAACTCGAGAATACATCCTTGTCTCCGTGTGCTTCCCCTTTCGGTTACCTCTTTCCCTTAGTCGTTCTTTACTTGTTTCGTAAATTGCCTAGTTGCGTTAGATTGCTTCTCATATAGGTAAATTCACCGTAGATGCATATCCAGAGAATTTACCTTTTGTGTTAAGCCTAAATTGAAAAAGAATTAAAAAATTGGTGTAGCACCTATTCACCCCCCCCCCCTCTAGGTGCCCATACGATCCTTCCAATTGGTATCAGAGCCTTGGCTCTTAAGTTAGGCTTCACCGCCTAAGAGAGTATGTGTGACGGTGATGGTGTTACGGGTGGTAGCACTCCTCCGATGTCCATGGATGATCTCAAGAATTTGGAAACAAGCTTGACATCATCCATGAACACTCAAATGGAGGAGTTGCGTGCTATGATGAGGCAACTCTTGAATGGCAATAAGCCACCCGCCACACCATCCCTAGAGGCTAATGCTTCCGCCACGCATAGTGGGGAGGGCGAACAACACACTAATGAATCCCCTCCTAAAATTGGTGATGGGAAGCCAGAGTACCATGGGGTTCCATTCACGTACTCGGTCGACCCACCTATCCCGCATTATCATATAAACAATAGGGGTGATCCACCTAAGTTTAATCCATCTTGTTTTACTAATTGGCAATTTATGATGAGATCTCATATCAAGAGCGCTTCAAGCGAGCTATGGAGAATCATTCAAGTTGGTTTCAAGGCCATCGATCCAAACAACATGACAAGAAGAGAAGTCATGGATGGTCAACTCAATGACTTGGCTCTTAACATGATTCATACCGCCGTGGGAGAAAAGCACATGTCTCTCATTGAGATGGCCACCACCGCCAAAGAAGCTTGGGATATTCTGTCACATCCCGAATTTTGGTCCTATAAAATTTTTCTTTATCAAAACCAACAATTGGGATTTGAATTTGGATCTTATAATCTTGGAACCTCCTTTCTTCCTACTTTTCCAAAACCCCAAAAATATCCAGGGATTTTTCTTTTCTTAAATACAAAAGGCCTAAACCCTAGCTTCCAAAGGGAGCATGTCAATACCATCTTCAAAAAAAATTCTCCAAAACTTCAGGGAGGACCCCTACCCAATATGTAACCCAAATATGCAAAAATATCCCCTACCTTGCTAAAGAATTTTTGGAGATTTTCTCCACTTTTCTTTCTGCCCCAACACTTGTTTTTTTTTTGAAAACCCTACTGAAACTTTTCAAAAAATTACAAGATTTATAGGGTAGGTGCTCTGGACCAATACCTACCTACATGAATTTTTCTGGCCAATTATCATCTATTTTAATTGCCCAAAATCCATTTTCTTTTTCTGGCCAGAAGTGTTTGTTGAAATTCTTGCTTAGCTCAAGTTGCAAACCAGCCAAAACTCACATCTGCAAGGTGGTAGGATTCTGAATTTCGCACCAGGTGACACGATTGGTTTTTATTTTTGGACCCTAGGATGAGAACATCATCCTAATGCCAGTATCGGCATGGTCAGGGCATGAACCAGAACATGCCCGACGGCGCCGCCAGTTCTTGGTCGCCGCCGGTGACCTCCCCCTCGCCTCCCCTCGTGTCCCCTAGCTTCCCCACCTCGTGCACGACCCCCTCGGCGCATCCACGCGCCCCATTCCCTCCCGTGCACCGCGGTCCGCTAGACGCCGCGCCGCTCGGAACAGCGCCGCCGCGGGACCCTTCCCCTCACAGTGACCAACAGCGCGCCATGATTACCCGCCCCGCAAATCCTGTCGACCAGCTACCGCACAGCGCCGCACTGCCGCCACACACCCGCACAACCACGCGTCGTTGAAATGGGCAGACTGTAGCTTAGTAGCCTATCGAGCCTCTTTTGATGCTACCCACTTGGCAAGTCTAGTCGGATACTGCACAGTTGTGGTCGGGGCTAGTCTTGTGAAGGTTCCGGAGCTAGGCGTTGCTCATGAGTTGGGGACGTGCCGGATTCACTTCGTCATAAGACTTAACCCGCGTGGTAAGTCGGTAGCTACACAAGGAGTGTCTTGGTAGAGCGGACGGCTACGGGGGAATAAGTTTGTGCTGTCGCCATGATGCGTGTAGTACTTCGGTACCGGCGGTACAAGCTTAGACCCCAACGTATGGATAAAAGTTGCAACCTCTCGAGAGTGTCAAATCTAGAATCTAGTATTGTTCCTACCTAAGGAACGGTGTTGGGTCCAGTCACACTAGAGTCAGTCCAGTCGAACACGGAGAAACAAACTCACTAAGTGGTCAGAGTTGGTTAATGCTGAAAGTGCTGGAAGTGGACCATAGTTGGTCAAAAGCTGAGCTCGAGAGGGGACCAGAGTTGGTCACGCTTGAGAACCTAAGTGTTGAGAATATTGTTGTGTGGGAATGGGACTCGTTCCCATAATCCACGGTTTCCGTCACAGGTAAGTAGGTAAGTTAAGTCCAACCGTTAAGCTTGGACTCGCACTGCACCCATGCCATGCCATATAGGATCGTTGGTTACGGTTGATTGAGGATTGATGTCTTGCGAGTACATTCCATGTACTCACCTGGCTTTTCATGTGGCCAGATCCTCCTACCCCCGTCGCCGAGTACCCCTTGTACGAGAACTAGATCCGGTATCCAGGAAGAGCCCCGTGGAGTTAGGCCCTCAACACCACACGCTTCCGTCATCCCGCTGACGCCCTCTGATGAAGTCATGTTCAATAAATAATGTACAAACTGTTGTGTGCGCTAGGGCGCAGCCTTGTAACGAGACCCTTGTAAAATATCGTCGGTTCCCGACCCCCTTGAATAAAGCGGTTATGTTCTGTTATCAAGTTGCCATATATTCAGTGCTCCTGGGACTAATATATGAGATGTCTCGGTCTTCGGATCGGGGTGTCACATATTCTCACTCAAGAGTTTATCGGTAATGAAAGCATGCAAAGGAATAGATAAGCCTTGAGCAACCAAGCCGAGGGCTTTTTCATGGTAGAGGGTGAAGATCATGAAGAAATGTATCGAAGACTCAAGACCCTTGCTACTCAATTTCGAGCCCTTGGTGCAACCTATGTGGATGATGCTTGGATCAAGAGGAAGTATGTGAGCGCTCTTTGGCCGTTTGAATCCACCGACTTGAAGAGTCTCCAAGGAAGACACAACTACCACCTCATGTCATCCAATGAAGTCATGCAAGAGATGGCGGCATACAAGGTGGCCGCCAAGAACGCCGAAGATGCTCGAGCCTGAGCCATTGGAATGCATAGAGGATCTTCACTTGCTTTGAAGGCCAAGGTTGTGGAGCAAGAAGATGATGATGAGGCTCAAGAAGATGTGTCACATTGGGATCCCAAAGAACTTCAAGATACTCTCAAGGACTATGCGGCTATCACATCTAAAGTCTTTTGGAAGAGTCCGTCCAAGGCAAGGGATTTTGTTAACAAGGCAAGTGGAAGGAAGGAGGGTGGCCAAAGGGTTCGTTCGTGCTACAATTGCCAAGATAAATATCAATTTGTGGCCGAGTGTCCGTTTGAGAACCGAGAACTTCATGGAGGAAAGCTTGTTAGGAAGGACAAGTCAAAGGACACCCATAAGAAACCTTTCTTCAAGAAGAATGCCATCAACAAGAAGCCTCCGAGAATTGTGTTGCTTGCTCAAGAAGAGTATTCATCCGGAGAAGAAGAAGAAGAGCCCACAAATGAAGTTGCCGCTATTGCTATTGCTTCTTCATCATCTCCTTCCCTATTTGAATCCCCCAATGAGAATGTCTCTAACTCCTCCGCAAGATGCTTCATGGCCAAGACTACCGAGGTATCATCTCACTCATCTCCTAAGGCTATGAGTAATATGGATGATGCTACTAGTCTTAAAATCAAAGAGGAAATAGTTGCTTAAGATCTTTTTATTACTAACATGCAAGGTGAAACAAAGAAGCATGTTGAGACTCTTATGAGTCAATATGGTGAAGCTCAAGAAATGCTTGAGATCAAGGGTAAGATTGAAAGAGAGTATGCTATGGAAATTGCATCTTTCAAAGACAATCTCGAAGAAGAGCATGAGCTTAGAGTTTCTCTAGAGCAACAACTAGAATCTATAGAAGAATCAAATGATGTAATTGTTGCTAAACTCATTAAAGAACATGACCATGCAATTGCTAAATACAAAGCATGTAAGAAGGAAAAGGTCGAGCTTGGTGTTGGTCATTCTAGACTAACCGAGGAGCTAGAGAAGCTCTCCAAGGCCTACAAAGCATTGGAGAGTGAACACTCTACTCTCACCAAGTCGTATGAACAACTTCAAGCTCAACCGGCTAAAAATGATATGCCTAGTTGCTCCACTCCTATTACTTGTGATCATGCAAATATCATTGAGGAAAATGCTAGGTTGAAGATCAATCTTGCTAAGGCCATCTCCCTAGGTAAGAAACCGTTTGTCACTTCACAAAAGGGGAGAGTTGGTCTTGGGTTTGTTGAGGAAGAAAAGGAGAAAGAGAGCTTCATGAAGGATGCTAGAGCTCCTCAAGTTAAGAAGGCCAACGTTGCTAGTGCTCCTCAAGCAAAGAAAAGGTCAACATTGCTAGTGGTGGTGCCACAAGGGGCAAAACCATTAGTGATGACGTCGCGGGAAAGACTAAGCCTCACTACATCATATTTGTTGATTATTATGGGGATGTCTATGCTAAGTTTGTTGGTCCTAGAAATGTACCCATTGCTCGTTCTATTTGGGTTCCTAAGACTCTTGTTGCTAACAAAAGAGGACCCATTGAAAAATGGGGACCTAAATCCAAGCAATGATTTCTTGTAGGACTATGCTTCCGGTGGGTCAAAATGGGTGCTTGATAGTGGATGCACAAAACATATGACCGGAAGCAAGGAGTTTATGACGGAGTTGAGACCAGATCTAAATGAAGCAACCGTCACTTATGGAGATCGATCAAAATCAAAGGTATTGGGCTTTGGCAAGGTGGTAGTCACTAAGGATATCACCTTAGCGAATGTCATGCTTGTCAAAGACCTTGGTTTTAATTTACTTTCCGTTCGTGCACTTAATAAGATGGGTTTCGCCGTCTTCTTTGATATTGATGTTGTGGTACTCTTTTGGAGCAAGAGTCTAAAGGTCGCTTTCGTTGGGTACGTCGAGGATGATTTGTTTGTGGTTGACTTTTTGGGGGAAACCACTTCAAATTCGATGTGCCTATTCGGAAAGGCCGACAAGGGTTGGTTGTGGCATCGCCGCCTAGCCCATGTCAACATGAGAACTTTGCAAAATCTTTACAAGGGTGGCCACATTCTCGAACTAAAAGAAGATGTCTCTTTTGCCAAAGATCGTGTTTGTAGGGCTTGTGTTGAAGGAAAGATGCATGATTCTCCCCATCCTTCCAAGACTATTATTTCATCCAAGAGGATCTTGGAGCTCCTCCATGTGGATCTTTTTGGTGCCGTTCCCGAAGCAAGTCTTGGTAGGAAGAAGTATTGCTTGGTGATTGTTGATGACTATTCAAGATTCACTTGGGTTTATTTCTTCAAGTCGAAGAGTGAGACCCAACAAACCTTCATCGACTTCTCCATTGAAATGCAACGTCAACACAATGTTCCCATATTGGCAATTAGAAGTGATAATGGCTCCGAGTTCAAGAACTACACACCCTCAATGAGTTTCTTAGTGAAGAGGGCATTCGTCATCAATATTCCGCAACCTATACCCCTCAACAAAATGGTGTAGCCGAGAGGAAGAACCGGACTCTTATGGATATAGCAAGGTCCATGTTAGCGGAGTTTAAGACTCCGTTGACATTTTGGGCGGAGGCTATTTCCACGGCTTGTCACTCCTCCAACCGGCTCTACTTCCGCAAAGGGTTGAACAAGACCCCTTATGAGATCCTCACCGGCAACAAACCTAACATCTCCTACTTCCGTGTCTTCAGTTGTAAGTGTTTCTATTTGATCAAAGGTTGTCGCTTAACTAAATTCGAATCTAAATCTCTAGAGGGTATATTTGTTGGTTACGGTGCCGAATCCCGCACTTATAGAATTTATGATAAAGCCTCACAGCGTATCATAGAATCTTGTAGTGTGGTGTTCGAAGAAAATAACGGCTCCCAAGTGGCGCAATTTCATGTTTCCGATGTAGATGATGTAATTCCTCAAGAAGCCATAAGAAGAATGGGTGTGGGATTCTTTCGCCCCATTGAGGAACCCCTTGTGGTGGATCGAGAAGGACAATGCTCTACTCAAGTGGAGCCTTCATCTTCATCAGAATTACAAGCAACTGCTACTGGAGTCAATGATGCACCTGATCAAACACAAGCTCAAGATCCTCAACAATCCCTTCTGCCTCCTGTTGCCAGGCCGGATACTCTGGCCATCTTGACCGGAGAATCCGGTGGGCCAGAGACTCCGGTGCCCGAGGCCGGAGACTCCGGTGTACATCAACCAGAAGAAAGTTCAGCACAAGAGCTTGGTCCATCCACCTCTTCCAATAACAATGATATGTTTTCTGGGGATCAAGGACAGCTTACCGGTCAAGGCGGGGACTCGAATGATCAAGATGATCAAATGATACCTCCAAGATGTAATGAGGATATCGAAGCCCTTCGTTGAGCTAGAGTTGAAAGAACCATGGCACGTCGTGAACATTTCCTTGAGAAGGTGATTGGTGATGTGAGAGGCAAAGTGTCCACCCGGAGGCAATTGGCGAACTTTAGTGATCATCAAGCTCACATTGCCATGTTTGAACCGAAGAAAGTGGCTGAAGCTCTTGAAGATCCGGATTGGTTGCAAGCTATGCATGAAGAACTCAACAATTTCGAGCGCAATAAAGTTTGGAAGCTTGTTGAGAAGCCAAAGGAGTGCCGCAATGTTATTGGCACAAAGTGGATTTTCAAGAACAAGCAAGATGAGCATGGCATGGTTGTGAGCAACAAGGCTAGATTGGTGGCTCAAGGGTATTCTCAAGTTGAAGGCATTGATTTTGGAGAGACCTATGCTCCCGTGGCTCGCCTTGAGTCCATCCATATCCTTCTTGCTTATGCATCCCGTTATAACTTTAAATTGCAACAAATGGATGTTAAAAGTGTCTTTCTTAATGGTCCCTTAAAGGAGTTGGTGTTCGTTAAGCAACCCCCGGGGTTCGAGGACCCCAACTTCCCTAACCACGTCTACAAGCTTGATAAGGCACTTTATGGACTTAAACAAGCACCACGTGCGTGGTATGAGCACCTTAGAGAGTTATTGCTAGACCGTGGATTTGAAGTTGGGCAAATTGATCCCACTCTTTTTACTAAGAGGGTTAAAGGGGAGCTTTTCGTACGCCAACTATATGTTGATGATATTATATTTGGCTCATCTAACAAAGCTTTTAATGATGAATTTTCAAAGCTTATGACCGATAGGTTTGAGATGTCTATGATGGGTGAGTTGAAGTTCTTCCTTGGATTTGAGATCAAGCAATTGAGAGGAGGGACTTTCATTAGCCAAGCAAAGTATATTCAAGACATGCTCAAGAGGTTTAATATGGCCGATCCTAAGGAGAAGAAGACACCTATGGATACCAAATGCCATCTACAACTTAACCCAAAGGGTATAGATGTGGATCAAAAGCTTTATCGCTCCATGATAGGTTCGTTGCTTTACCTTTGTGCATCTAGACCCGATATTGTGTTGAGTGTAGGTGTGTGTGCAAGGTATCAAGCGGCTCCTAAGGAAAGCCACATGTTGGCGGTCAAAAGAATCCTACAATATTTGGTTCATACCCCAAGGTTTGGTTTGTGGTACCCAAGGGGTTCCTCTTTCACTCTTCGTGGGTTCACGGATTCGGATTGGGCCGGTGCTCAAGATGATAGGAAATCAACTTCCGGGGCTTGCCAATTCCTTGGTAGGTCCTTGGTGAGTTGGTCTTCTAAGAAGCAAAATTGTATTTCTCTCTCCACCGATGAAGCCGAGTATGTGGCCGCCACTAGTGCTTGCAATCAATTGTTATTGATGAGGCAAACTTTAAAGGAATACAGTGTCAATTGTGACAAAGTGCCTCTTTTGTGTGACAATGAGAGTGCTATCAATATCGCCTACAACCCGGTGCAACACTCAAGGACCAAGCATATTGAGATTCGTCATCATTTCATTCGAGATCATGTTGCCCGTGGAGACATTGAGCTAGCATATGTGCCAACCAAAGACCAACTTGCCGACATTTTCACGAAGCCACTTGCTGAAGCAAGATTCACTTATTTGAGGAATGAGCTAAATATCGTGGATTCGAGGAGCTTGGCTTGACCATCTTGCATACACACCTATAGCTTCAACTTCTATCTTGGTTTAGGTGTGGGCATGAATTTTGGGGGAGTGTTGTCCTAATAAATTGGGCTCTCCCTCCCCCCAATATGCCTATAGCAAAATTTTATTTATCTCTATTTTCATTTCATGAATTGTGAGCTTAAATGACGAGTATTGGTTATGGACCCAAGATATATCTTCGCGGTGCCATGCCATAAACTCATACATAGTGGCCTAGGCCACCAACTTCTTCTTTGTAAAGATTTGGTTTTTTTTGGGGGGATTTATTGGATTTTATTTGCAAATCTCTTGTTCTTGTGGGAAACTCACTCAATCTTGGCATTTATTGTTTTTGGCTTTTGTAAGTTGAGTGTGAAGTACCATCCCAGTTTGTGAAATCTATCCCAAGCCTCTCCTTGCCCCAAAACTTGCTCCTCTTGCCACATATATGTCCACCACCATAAATTGCTTTTCTGGGTTATGGGGGGCTGGAGACTCCGGTGTCTAACACCGGAGACTCCAGTCTGAGCAGAATCTCCGCCCTAAGCCACGAAGACTCCGGCACCCCGGAGACTCCGGTGTGCTTAGGCCGGAGACTTCGGTCTCAGCGTTTTCCAGAGGGGTCCTAAAGGGTGTCGGGGTGGGGGGTTGAATCACAACTCCCTCACCACCCCCGACCCCTACCTCTCCCCCTGCCGCCGCCCCAACCTGGTGAAGCTCCTCCGGCCGCTCCCCGCCGCCGGAATCCGCCATCCAGCCGGCCTCCCTTCCTCTCCAACGTTGGGGAACCTCCTCCCCACCATTGGTGACCTCCACCATGTCGAGCAGCGGTACCTCCCTCTCTCCCTCTCTAGGTTTCTTCCTAGATCATGGATAGAGTGTGTAGTGTTGCTCCCTATGGTGTAGAATCTCGTGCTGGCTTGTTTTCATCTCAATGTATCAATTCTAGAATCTTTAGCACCCAGTGTTGACCTAACCCTAGATTTTCTATCTCAGGGCCGGAGACTCCGGTCTGTCCCAGACCGGAGACTCCGGTGTGGCCGGAATCTCCGGCCCCTGTGACCGGAATCTCCGGTGTATGTAATGCCCGGGGTTTTTCCCCAAATTAGATTTTTGCTTTTTTTTTGTTTTTGCATCATCATGACATCAGCATCATGTGCATTGCATTTTTGGCAACAAAAATTATTTTTATTAAACCTTTTTTTATTTTTCTAAATTGTCGGAAAATATTTTACCGAGAGGGTCATCTCCGTTTTCGAAAATTAATTGTCAAATTAAATTTGCAAAAGAAAATAAATGTTTTGAGATGCGAGAGAGTAGCCCAAAATCCGGCCCAAGCCCACCTAACCCCAAACCCTAGAAATCCCCCTGGCAGTTTTGTTTTCCCACCCCCTGCCTTCTTGCAGCCACCCTCCTCCAGTTTTTCTGTTTCGCAAAACTGTCCTTCCACCTCCCTTTTTCCTTGCAATTGGGTCCCTGAGCATTTTTTTTCCTTTCGTTCCCCTCCCCTTTCTTTTTCTTTTCTTTTCCCCACCTTCCCCTTTTTCTTCTTTTCTTCATCTCCTTCCTCCTCCCGCACCCGAGTTGCTCCTCCTCGAGCTTCCCTCGATCCCGTCCCAACTCCCTCCTGCCGCGCCCGAGCTCTCTCTCCTTTCCCCCTCCTCCTCCCTCGTCTATCTCCACCACCGGCCGACCCAGCCCCTGGCGCACCTCCTCTTCCCTGCACGCGCACGTCGCCTCCCCGAGCTTCTCCTCCCCTGAGCTCGCGCCTCTCCTCCCTGCTCCTCCCTCCTCCTATCTCCCGCGCCCCCCAATCTCCGTCCGGCGACCACCCCGCTCTCCTCATCTCCGGCGCCCCCTCCTTGCTCCTCCCGTGATCGACCGCCTCCTCTCCGCCATGGCCGTCCCGGGCTGGATCCGCCGTGCTCCTCCACCCCAATCGCGCCCGCACGCCTCCGTTCCTCCCCGGCCATCTTCCCCTGCTCCCGCCGAGCTCCCCGTCGCCAGCATCGCCACACCTCCTCCTCTCCTCGACCCAGCTCGGTCCGTGCCTAGCTCCTCCCCTGCCCGACCTCGCCGACGGCCTCATCCTGCTGGTCCACGCCCTGCAGCTCTACAGTCGACTGCGCTGTTGTCTCCGGTGCCCCGTGACGCGCTGTTATGCTGCCCCCGTTTCCCGTCGTGTGTGTCCTCCGTCCGTCCACGACCATGACTCTGGAGTTCCCGTGTTCCCGTCTCCGCGTATCTGATGCGTGCCCGTGTGCAGCCCCGCTGCGTCCGTCCCCGACGTTTCCGCGTGTCGTCTCCGTGCTGGTTCCCCGATGACTCCGTTCCTGATCCCGTTTCCGGTGCGGTTCCCCGATATTTCCCGGTGTTTCCCCCGACGGTTCCCCGTTTCTCTCCCCGATGTTTCACGTCGTGAAGCCTTTCCCCGACCCGTCGTGAAGCCGATCCCCGATGGTTTCCCGATCCCGTTCCCGATGTTTCCCGATGCATGCTTCCCGTCGTGAAGCCGTCCTCCGTTCCCGTCGTGAAGCGCCGTGAAGCCCGGTGCCGTGGACCGACAAGATCTTCCCCGACCGGAACCGCCAAGTTATCCGATGCCGAGTACCCCGATGCCGTGAACCCGATGACCCCGAAGCCCGAAACGCCAAGGTTCGCCATGACGACGACCCGAGTACGACTACTTCCTCGACATCGACTACTTCGACCCCGGATGTATGACTACCTCGACTACTTCGACTCCGGATGAACGACTACTTCGACTACAACGACTACTTCGACTACTTCCTCTCCGAATCCGACGATCCTCGATCCGATGTGTGACCCCAACCCTAACCCTATGCCATATATGTATGCGATATCTTATAAAATCATGCATGCTTAATAACATCGCACCTTTATCCATTTAGTCGAATTAAATCAACTAATTATTAGGTTTTGTCCGATGCATCTATATTGAGCACCGATCCCATTTAAAATGTTTTGCCATGTGTTAGGGAATAAAATTGGACAACCTATAATTTGTCATGCATCATGTCATCAACATGCCGCTTCTTTTGCCATAGAAGTAAAATGCATCTTTTTCGTTGTCCAGAGTTTATTGCTTCTTCGGGAATAGGACGTTGAGTTGATGTGAGCAACGACAGGTTCTGCTACCTCTACCGGAATGCAGGCAAGTGATACTCCCTTGCTATCTTTGCTTGTCTTCTGTCTCTTACTCGTCCTATCTTTTGTTCCTTGCTAGCCTTATATATCGATGCTTGTGTCCGATCCTATATGCATGTTTACCTTGCAGCCATGATATAGCCACACCCCCACATCCTATTAACCTGTTGTTTGTTTACCTTGTTGGCCTTGCGAGTCGTAGTGCATGCTTAGGTGCTTTGCTTCAGTCTTGTTATCTCTTTATCTAGTCTTGTTGATAACATGGTAGCTAGGCTCAACTAAAATGCTAATCTTTACTTTCTGTTGCGATGGGAATAATATAATAAAGATAAGGCACCGGCGGAAGGCCAATCGTGGTGATTTGTTCTGCTAGTGTCGCCTAGGACCCGAGTTCTTTTCCGCTGATCCAAGACTGAGCGCACTAACCACATGTGGGAGTTCTATGGGCCTCCCCGCAATCTATTACCGGATCCTCAAACTTGTCCAGGAGCCACAACTTAGTTCGGGTGTTTCCATTTGCGCGCGTATTACGATGATGATGATGAGAAGGTAAGATGATGATGGATACGTGGTTACTTACGGTAGGGTTGCGGGATGGGCGTTAATCGCATGTGGAAGGAGGGGCAATCGTATGAGTGTTCCCTCCCGAAGCCGTTCACGCAACGGTTAGGCCCACCTCGAAGCTTCGGCCGGACTCTCAAGGTGGATCAGTCCTAGCTAGGTGGCTCCCTGGACTTGTTTGTATTGAAGGGAAGTATTGCGTCGAAACCTCCACCGGTACACCTCTAAGCGAGAGTTTCGATGCGTGTGGGTTCATTGGTGCATCCTTGCAGGGTTAAATCTTTTCGAAAAGCCGTGTCCGCGGTTATGGACGACTTGGTGAAATGCGCTGGCTAAAAAGACCATAGACAACTTGCACCTTATGATGATAATAACTTGACTAGTAAGATAGATTACTTGAATAATAATCTGTTTTAAAACTTGTCAACCGTGTGAGTGCCCGGACTTCTTCCTCGTGGGTTGAGGATACGAGGGAGTCGTTTTAGGGCGGGTTTGCTTGGTGTGTAGTATAGATGGCTCCTTATGCGCTCTCTTACCTTGTTTCTGATAGACGAAAGTTGTAGTGTGTCTCTATAAGTTGATAGTGCTGCTTGCCGCCTCAATTGCTAACCCTCTTTTCCCAGAATTCCAGCTTTGATATCTTGTGAGTATTACTTGCCAGTACTGTTTTATAGTACTGACCCCTTTGGGTCTGCTATTCCACATGCAGCCAACAGGTTTAAAGTCTGACGACGTTAGCTTGGGAATCCCTCCGGCTAGGCTTGGCCTGGGCAGGGATATGGTGCCTTCGTTTATCTTCAGGACTCTTAGTCCAATTTGTTTCTTGTCCGTAGTCGGACGCTACCCGCTTCCGTTGTTATTTGGATCTTTGTATTGTATCTTTGCTCTTGACTCGGTGAGTCGTTGTTGTATATATGTTCTTTTGTGGGTTCCATCGAGAACTGTTGTAATGTTATCACAATTCCACCCGCATAACGTGTGTGTTGCGACGTGCACGTTATGCCTGGTGGGCGTCCTTTAGGATCGATATTATGCGGATTTGGCTGGAACGCTAAAATCTGCATAGTACCGATCTTGGGGCGTTACAAAGTGGTATCAGAGCTCTGGTTCTTCGATACCCCGCAGGTCCAGTCTGCCTGTAGGATACCCTAGCTAATGGTCGTTGTTTGTAGAGTGTCCAAACTATTTTACTAAAAGCTATTTGAAAATATCTCAATAGGAATTCTTATTTACTCCTTACCTCTATTCTTTTTCCTCTCTTACCTCTGTGATTTAAATATTCTCTCTTATCTATCTTCCGGTTATAGCATCTTCGTGGGTGGACGATCTCTTGCCTTTTACCTAATAGGTCCGATCTTCGAAAGGATCTCGACAAACGAACTTCGCCATCAGTGTGAGCAAGAACCTCTTGTTAGTGGTGTCGAGAAGATCAACATGACGCGAGAAGATTCGATAGTCAACCTCGCTCTTCTTCCCCCTGACGGTAGCGTGGATCTCGGGGCGAGATCCCTTGTTAGTGGTGTCGGTTGTAATGCCCGGGGTTTTTCCCCAAATTAGATTTTTGCTTTTTTTTTTGTTTTTGCATCATCATGACATCAGCATCATGTGCATTGCATTTTTGGCAACAAAAATTATTTTTATTAAACCCTTTTTTATTTTTCTAAATTGTCGGAAAATATTTTACCGAGACGGTCATCTCCGTTTTCAAAAATTAATTGTCAAATTAAATTTGCAAAAGAAAATAAATGTTTTGAGATGCGAGAGAGTAGCCCAAAATCCGGCCCAAGCCCACCTAACCCCAAACCCTAGAAATCCCCCTGGCAGTTTTGTTTTCCCACCCCCTGCCTTCTTGCAGCCACCCTCCTCCAATTTTTCTGTTTCGCAAAACTGTCCTTCCACCTCCCTTTTTCCTTGCAATTGGGTCCCTGAGCATTTTTTTTCTTCCTTTCTTTCCCCTCCCCTTTCTTTTTCTTTCCTTTTCCTCACCTTCCCCTTCTTCTTCTTTTCTTCATCTCCTTCCTCCTCCCGCACCCGAGTTGCTCCTCCTCGAGCTTCCCTCGATCCCGTCCCAACTCCCTCCTGCCGCGCCCGAGCTCTCTCTCCTTTCCCCCTCCTCCTCCCTCGTCTATCTCCACCACCGGCCGACCCAGCCCCTGGCGCACCTCCTCTTCCCTGCACGCGCACGTCGCCTCCCCGAGCTTCTCCTCCCCTGAGCTCGCGCCTCTCCTCCCTGCTCCTCCCTCCTCCTATCTCCCGCGCCCCCCAACCTCCGGCCGGCGACCATCCCGCTCTCCTCATCCCCGGCACCCCCTCCTTGCCTCTCCCGTGATCGACCGCCTCCTCTCCGCCATGGCCGTCCCGGGCTCGATCCGCCGTGCTCCTCCACCCCCAATCGCGCCCGCACGCCTCCGTTCCTCCCCGGCCATCTTCCCCTGCTCCCGCCGAGCTCCCCGTCGCCAGCATCGCCACACCTCCTCCTCTCCTCGACCCAGCTCGGTCCGTGCCTAGCTCCTCCCCTGCCCGACCTCGCCGACGGCCTCATCCTGCTGGTCCACGCCCTGCAGCTCTACAGTCGACTGCGCTGTTGTCTCCGGTGCCCCGTGACGCGCTGTTATGCTGCCCCGTTTCCCGTCGTGTGTGTCCTCCGTCCGTCCACGACCATGACTCTGGAGTTCCCGTGTTCCCGTCTCCGCGTATCTGATGCGTGCCCGTGTGCAGCCCCGCTGCGTCCGTCCCCGACGTTTCCGCGTGTCGTCTCCGTGCTGGTTCCCCGATGACTCCATTCCTGATCCCGTTTCCGGTGCGGTTCCCCGATATTTCCCGGTGTTTCCCCGACGGTTCCCCGTTTCTCTCCCCGATGTTTCACGTCGTGAAGCCTTTCCCCGACCCGTCGTGAAGCCGATCCCCGATGGTTTCCCGATCCCGTTCCCGATGTTTCCCGATGCATGCTTCCCGTCGTGAAGCCGTCCTCCGTTCCCGTCGTGAAGCGCCGTGAAGCCCGGTGCCGTGGACCGACAAGATCTTCCCCGACCGGAACCGCCAAGTTCTCCGATGCCGAGTACCCCGATGCCGTGAACCCGATGACCCCGAAGCCCGGAACGCCAAGGTTCGCCACGACGACGACCCGAGTACGACTACTTCCTCGACATCGACTACTTCGACCCCGGATGTATGACTACCTCGACTACTTCGACTCCGGATGAACGACTACTTCGACTACAACGACTACTTCGACTACTTCCTCTCCGAATCCGACGATCCTCAATCCGATGTGTGACCCCAACCCTAACCCTATGCCATATATGTATGCGATATCTTATAAAATCATGCATGCTTAATAACATCGCACCTTTATCCATTTAGTCGAATTAAATCAACTAATTATGGGGTTTTGTCCGATGCATCTATATTGAGCACCGATCCCATTTAAAATGTTTTGCCATGTGTTAGGGAATAAAATTGGACAACCTTTAATTTGTCATGCATCATGTCATCAACATGCCGCTTCTTTTGCCGTAGAAGTAAAATGCATCTTTTTCGTTGCCCAGAGTTTATTGCTTCTTCGGGAATAGGACGTTGAGTTGATGTGAGCAACGACAGGTTCTGCTACCTCTACCGGAATGCAGGCAAGTGATACTCCCTTGCTATCTTTGCTTGTCTTCTGTCTCTTACTCATCCTATCTTTTGTTCCTTGCTAGCCTTATATATCGATGCTTGTGTCCGATCCTATATGCATGTTTACCTTGCAGCCATGATATAGCCACACCCCCACATCCTATTACCCTGTTGCTTGTTTACCTTGTTGGCCTTGCGAGTCGTAGTGCATGCTTAGGTGCTTTGCTTCAGTCTTGTTATCTCTTTATCTAGTCTTGTTGATAACATGGTAGCTAGGCTCAACTAAAATGCTAATCTTTACTTTCTGTTGCGATGGGAATAATATAATAAAGATAAGACACCGGCGGAAGGCCAATCGTGGTGATTTGTTCTGCTAGTGTCGCCTAGGACCCGAGTTCTTTTCCGCTGATCCAAGACTGAGCGCACTAACCACATGTGGGAGTTCTATGGGCCTCCCCGCAATCTATTACCGGATCCTCAAACTTGTCCAGGAGCCACAACTTAGTTCGGGTGTTTCCATTTGCGCGCGTATTACGATGATGATGATGAGAAGGTAAGATGATGATGGATACGTGGTTACTTACGGTAGGTTTGCGGGATGGGCGTTAATCGCATGTGGAAGGAGGGGCAATCGTATGAGTGTTCCCTCCCGAAGCCGTTCACGCAACGGTTAGGCCCACCTCGAAGCTTCGGCCGGACTCTCAAGGTAGATCAGTCCTAGCTAGGTGGCTCCCTGGACTTGTTTGTACTGAAGGGAAGTATTGCGTCGAAACCTCCACCGGTACACCTCTAAGCGAGAGTTTCGATGCGTGTGGGTTCATTGGTGCATCCCTGCAGGGTTAAATCTTTTCGAAAAGCCGTTTCCGCGGTTATGGACGACTTGGTGAAATGCGCTGGCTAAAAAGACCATAGACAACTTGCACCTTATGATGATAATAACTTGACTAGTAAGATAGATTACTTGAATAATAATCTGTTTTAAAACTTGTCAACCGTGTGAGTGCCCGGACTTCTTCCTCGTGGGTTGAGGATACGAGGGAGTCGTTTTAGGGCGGGTTTGTTTGGTGTGTAGTATAGATGGCTCCTTATGCGCTCTCTTACCTTGTTTCTGATAGACGAAAGTTGTAGTGTGTCTCTATAAGTTGATAGTGCTGCTTGCCGCCTCAATCGCTAACCCTCTTTTCCCAGAATTCCAGCTTTGATATCTTGTGAGTATTACTTGCCAGTACTGTTTTATAGTACTGACCCCTTTGGGTCTGCTATTCCACATGCAGCCAACAGGTTTGAAGTCTGACGACGTTAGCTTGGGAATCCCTCCGGCTAGGCTTGGCCTGGGCAGGGATATGGTGCCTTCGTTTATCTTCAGGACTCTTAGTCCAATTTGTTTCTTGTCCGTAGTCGGACGCTACCCGCTTCCGTTGTTCTTTGGATCTTTGTATTGTATCTTTGCTCTTGACTCGGTGAGTCGTTGTTGTATATATGTTCTTTTGTGGGTTCCATCGAGAACTGTTGTAATGTTATCACAATTCCACCCGCATAACGTGTGTGTTGCGACGTGCACGTTATGCCTGGTGGGCGTCCTTTAGGATCGTTATTATGCGGATTTGGCTGGAACGCTAAAATCTGCATAGTACCGATCTTGGGGCGTTACAGTGTATATCACACTTGTGGTGTTTTTGATTCTCCACTTGATGCATCATTTGTTTCCCTGGACATGTATGCTCATCCTCCTGCTACCCCCTCTCTGTTTACTCACAGGATCCTCACATCGACTCAAGAAAATCACTCACAACCCCAATAAGGTGTCTCGGAAAGATAAGAGGGGTACTAGGGCCATTTGGATCCAACCGAGGATGGTCGTTTGGTTCAGCATGACAGGGGTGCTGCTGCTAGAGAGGCTGCGCAGAAAAGAGCTGAAGAAGAATTCCTTGCACAAGAGAGGGCCAAGAAAGCAAAATTTGATAATTTGACCACTATTAGTGGGTTGAGCAAATCTAAGTTCCGTGCTATGAGGTCACAGCCCTTCTTTGATATGCCGCAAAACTCCAACAATCCTCATTTTTGGAGAAGGGAGCAAGAGGTAGTGATGAATGATGTCTATGCAAAGCTCTCGGGTCCTAATATCGTTTGTGTGCATCCTCAACCTCTCCGCTCTTAGCACCAAACCGTATTTTCAAGAGGCCGTTTGGATAGTTCGCAAGCTTGGGTTGGAGCACCTCATGACTATTCAACAAAACTATGACATCAAGTTGGTGCATCAATTCTTTGCGATGATTCAGTTTGGGGAAGATGAAGATGTCAAGTTAACTTGGATGACCGGGCCTATCAAATGTGAGTCCTCAATGACTCGGTTCGGTGAATTACTTGGTTATGTGTTCCGCACGGGTGAAGCCTCTCAAGGAAGGATTATGCACACGGAAGGGGTCCAATATGATAAAGGCAAGATGACACCGCTCTACCTCAACAAGTCCGCCGTTGGTTCCAACAAGGATCTCCTTCCCACATTCAATATCCTTCTACGCATGTTTAGATGCAATATTGCACCCCAAGCCGGGAATGTGGATGCAATTCGTGGAGGGCTTGTCAACCTCCTCATTCATTCCTATGCGGTGCTTCAAGCCGGAGTCAAATGTGAGTTGCATTGGGCGGTCCATGAGATGAAGAATCCTATATATGCACCTTATGTGATGAAGCTAATTCTTGATCAAGTGCCACATCTCAATCATGAGCAATTCACCATTCACAAGGCCGGCTCCCTCCAAATTCTCAAGCATGACAAGCCATCCTCTTCTAGTGCTCCCTCTCGTGTCCCATTTGCATCAAGTGATGAAGAGGAAGAAGATGTGGCACCCTTTCGAAGGAGAAGTAAGAATGCTGACCCCCCTTCATGGCTAAGCAAAGGCAAGGATGATGTGGCAAAGAAAGTAAAGAAGCTTAGTTGGTTTGGAAGAGTGATGCTTCACATGAATGTGTGCATCCACAAGTAAAATTACCAAGCTCACAAGGAGAGAAAGTTGATCATCTCAAATCAAAGGAAGTTGTACAAGGAGTTGGAGAAAAAGAGGGACAAGACTCCTCCCCCTCCTCCTCCTCCTAGAATTGGCAAAGACACGGATAGTGAGTCTCCCAAATCCACCGAAAGTGAGAAGACAATTAGCTATGATGCTTGGAATGCAAAGCAATTCCCTTGGTCTGACTTTGATTTTGAGGAAGTGTCCTCCATGCCCTCTTCCTCGTGCAACACCGGCAAGGCTCCAATGCCTCAAAGGGAAATTGAAGATCAAGGTGCTAGTGGCTCGGAGTATGAGATGATGATGATGCCACCGACGAGGACTCCGAGTGATCTCCATGGGGTCGTTAGCATCGCCTTTCTTCCTTTTTGGTGTCTCGATGCCAAAGGGGGAGAAATGGTTCTAGTAGGATATTCGTGGGATTTGCATGGGTCGGGCACAAGCATTTGCTTTTATCATTTCTTGAGAGCTTGTGTCCCTTTATCATTCGTGTGTTGAACTTTGTGTTATGTGTTGAACTCTATTTGCTATTTGCTACTTTTATGTGAGATGTGGATCTAGTTGTCGTTTTATTCTTGAGACATGGTATCGGTGATTATCTATTGGTTGAGTTATTGTGGTGTGAGATGTGTTTTGGAATCATCTTTTATTCTCACACATAAGGTATGATTGTTAACACAAATATCAACCCCTCTATATCATGTCTCTTAGGTTTGCAAATGTTTTTGTCATTTATATATCATGTCTTATTTTACTTGTGGCATCCTCCTCCTATATGTGTGTTTCCTCTCATTTGTGTAACTTGTCTAATATGCACACATTTAGGGGGAGATGCTATTTGTCACATGATATGATCTATTTATTTTGCAAATCCTAGTGTTGTCATCTAACACCAAAAAGGGGGAGATTGAAAGAACATTTCCTAACCCCTATTAGTTTTGTGTGTTAGATAACAACACTAACGATTATCTAATATGATGCTAAGTGTTGCAGGATTATTGACATATTTTTCCCCTAGAATTTTTCACCAAAAAGTGAAGAAATGGCAAAGTTTTTCTTGCTGCAGGAAATCTCCTAGCCGGAGTTTCCGGCCTGTCAGGCCGGAGTCTCCGGCCCCTGGGTTTCCTGCCCTTCGCCAGAATATGTGGTGCGGCTCTGGTGTCAGTCCGGAAGGTGTCCGGAGGAGACCCGGAGTCTCCGGGAGGCCGGAGTGTCCGGCCTGCGAAACCGGAGTCTCCGGCCTGTCCCGCGTCCTCGACAAGTCTCCGCCCGGGTGCGGAGTTTCCGGCCTACACTGGAGTCTCCGGTCCCCCAGACTGGAGTCTCCGGCCCTTCTATCAAGCGTGCAAGGTGTGGGGAGCCTCTGGTGCCAGTCCGGAGGAACCCCGGAAGGAGACCGGAGTCTCCGGCCTACACCGGAGTCTCCGGCCCACTTAGGCCGGAGTCTCCGGTCTAAGTGACCTCCAACGGTCAGAATTTTCAGAGGGGTATAAATACCCCTCCACCTACCTCAGACCAGCCAGCTCGTCCAGCATTTATGAACCCTAATATTTGAGAGCTCAAAATCGCAAGATCTTCCAATTCCTCCGTCCAAACTCTTTGATCTTCGGAGGATTGAAGGAGAAGACCCAGATCTACATCTTCACCAAGACGTTCTTCATTTCCCCCTCATTCACTTGAGGATTCTTGTTTCTAGGGTTAGCATTGTGTTACCCTAGAATTCTTGTACTCACTACTTGTTGTATTTGTGACAGTGTTGTTGATTTGGGAGCCCCCAATTCAGTTGTGGGTGTGTGCCCCAAGAACATTGTAAGGGCTCCGGATTCCGCCTTGAAGTATTCCGATAGTGGAAGGTGAACCAAACCCTCGGGTGAGGTTCATCGGAGAATAGGGTGAGGCCTTGGTGGCATCTTGAGTAGGCCTCTTGTGGCGAGCTCACACCCCTCCAACAAGACGTACTCCCTTAACAAGGAGGAACTCGGGAATACATCCTTGTCTCCGCGTGCTTCCCCTTTCGGTTACCTCTTTCCCTTAGTCGTCTTTACTTGTTTCGTAAATTGCCTAGTTGCGTTAGATTGCTTCTCATATAGGTAAATTCACCGTAGATGCATATCCATAGAATTTATCTTTTGTGTTAAGCCTAAATTGAAAAAGAATTAAAAAAAATTGGTGTAGCACCTATTCAACCCCCCCTCTAGGTGCCCGTACGATCCTTTCATACATGTTATATAAAAATCATTGCCAATTCATCCTATGCCCCCAGGAACATGAGAGAACTACTCACAACGCCAAGACATGATATGATTCAGTGGTACAAGTGATACAACACAATCTGAAACTATGATCTCCCCACAAAACAATGACAAGTAGCAATTCACAAACATGTAAAATAGCACTTAGACAATGGCTAGGGATCAACCAATCTCAAACTATGAGGGGGATGAAGTGGATCACGAAGATGGTGATGAAGATGGTGAAAGTGCATGGTTGCCCCCATGCATGGTTTTGGTAATTAATGACAATCTCTATGGACTAATGTTTGCTTTGAGCCATATTTATAGGTGTTTCCATTTGAGTTGCTTGGTCTCCATTTTTTGGAATCAAGGTTAAGGGAAGAAGTTTATGGGTTGATCATCACTCAAGGCCAAGTGAAGATATGCCGAAGAGAGCGTCGCCCATCTTGGTGTATGGGGGAGCATCAAGTGAATCTTCATCGAAGCGCAATCGAGGAAGGTGGTGCATCTTGAGGAGTTGAAGATCGTCTTCATCGACCTCAAGTGGATTAATGCGCAAGGCAAAGGTATGATCTTGATAGTGTTTCTATTTCACCGGTCTCATATTGTTTAGTGAGAGACCGGATTATAGGATAGTTTACCGTACTATCAAGAGGGGTTCTCGACCGAATATCATGATCGTATCGCCGTAGAGAGCACAAACCTTTGCATCCATGCAATCATCTTTATTGGTCCTTATTTTTCTCTTTTCGTGGTGTGGTCTTGGTGCTTGTCATGCTTGTCATGACAAAGCCAAGTTCACCGAAAACGGTTTTCATATGCGTCTTCTATTGCGGTTTCGGTATTGGAGATTTTGCCGGTTCATCCGTGCGGAAGATTTACCTCTTCCATTTCTTTGCAAAATCTCCATTGCTTTTTTGCCATTTTCAAAGGTTGCTTTTGTTGTCCTCTTTCCAACAAAATTGGTTTTACTCAATTCAGACTTCAATTGCAAAAGATCCGGCATTTTCGGTTTGCGAAAAAGAGTTTTTATCTTTCCCCATTTGGTTTTATTATATTTTCTTGGACTATGATGTTTCTCTGCATAATCTTGTTTTGCTCGTTGTGACGATTCCAACGAGTCCAAGATTATCGAAAACGGAGTTCGTGGGTGAAAGTTATTGTATTTCCGATTTGCAAATGGGAGCTTTTACCTTTCCCCATTTATCTTTATAATATATTCTTGGACTATTATGTTTTTCTGCATATTCTTGTAGTGCTCGTTGTGACGATTCCAACGAGTCCAAGTTTATCGAAAACGGAGTTCGTATGCGAAAGATATTGCGGTTTTATTCTCGGTACTTTTTAAAACAGAAAAAGAGAAAAGAAAAAAAAGGGAGAAGGGAGGCCAGACTGGCCGGCCGGGCCGGCCCCAGGCCGAGACAAGGCCGGGACCTTCGGGTCACCTGCCGGCCCAGCACGCATTGCCTGACCGGCCCAGGCCGGGACCAGGCCGGCTGGCTCGGGCTGTGCCCCGGCCCAGCACGGTGCCCGGCCGGCCCAAGGCCGGTGCCAGGCCGGTTCCCCAGGCTATTTTTTTTCCTTCGATCTGTTCGTTCGCTGCTTCGACCGGCCTGGCTGGCTGCAGGCCGGCCCCAGGCCGGGCTGCCTGCAGCCATTCTTTGTCCCTGTTTTTCTCCTCCAACGGCTCCTATTTGGAGCCACCTATAAAAGGGTTTTCTTCCCCATTTTTCTTGTAGATCCCATCCCTTGCTCTCTCTCCTCCATTGCTAACATTTTGAGAGCTCGATTCCCTCTAATCCCTCCGATGATTCTTGCCCAAATTTAGGGAAACAAGAGAGGAGATATAGATCCATCTTTCCACCAAACAAAATCTCCTCTAAGTGAGGGGAACTTGTGGGATCTAGATTTTGGAGTTCTTGGTGTTTCTCCTCCGTTCTTCCTCCTAAATCCCTCCGTAGCATTAGTTGCTTCGGTTGGATTTTGGGGAGAAGAATTTGACCACTTGGTGTGTTCTTCCCCTTTTGCATTTGTTGCATCGGGTTGTGCTCCCCACGGTGATTCGCGGGATTGAAGGTTGGGAGCTTGTTACTCTTGGGTCATTGGACCCTAGACGGTGGTGCTGTGAAGACTTCGGCTTGTGGAGCTTCGGCACGCTTTGGGAGCCCCCAATTGAGTTGTGGGTGTGTGCCCCAAAAGTTGTAAGGGCTCCGGAATCAGCCCCGAAGGATTCCGATAGTGGAAGGTGAACCAAACCTTTGGGTGCGGTTCATCGGAGAATAGGGTGAGGCCTTTGTGGCATCTTGAGTATGCCTTTTGTGTCGAGCTCACACCCCTCCAACGAGACGTACTCCCTTAACAAGGAGGAACTCGGGAATAAATCTTCGTCTCCGCGTGCCTCGGTTATTTCTATACCCGAGCTTTTACTTATGCACTTTACATTGTGATAGCCTTCGTGATTGATGTTTATATTTAGCTATCACCTTGTTGCTTGCCTTGTTTAGCATAAGTTGTTGGTGCACTTTAGGTAAACATAGAATTTTAGGTTGTTGGCTTGTTAATTTAAACACCTAGTTTTATTCCGCAATTATCAAGCCCCTAAATAGAAAAAGTTTTAATCGCCTATTCACCCCCCCCCTCTAGGCGACATCTCGGGCATAGTTGTTCTTTCAATTGGTATCAGAGCCTCGTCTCTCTTGTTTGGCTTACCGCCTAGAGAGTAAAGATGTCGTCTAGGGATGTAGTGCACAATTCCTTGTTTAGATTTAATGGCACAAATTTTAATATTTGGAAAACTCATATGCTTAGTCACTTACGGGTCTTGGACCCCAATATTTAGCGTATCTTAGATATAGGTTTTTCTCCTCCGAAGGACTACGAAAGTACGACTTTAGAGGACGAGAAAAACTTATATCTAGATGCTCTAGCCTCTAATGAGTTTTGCAAGTTTGTGAGTGTAGTAATTTTCGAGTCAATCATGCCTCTCCGGGATGCTCATGATCTTTGGACCAAGCTTCAAGACAAATATGGAGTGTCCAACATTATTGAGGATAATTGTTCTCCCTCCACCTCCGGCCGTGACGAGTTCTCGTCTTCGTCTACTTCACCAAAATGTGGTAAGCCACAATCCAATGTGATGGTGAGTAGTGATGGTTTTTGCAATTTGGATAGTGAGCTCATTATTGATGATTCTTCACCTCTATCTAGTTGCAATGATTCATCTTTGGACCTAAACACACATAGCACTATAAATGATTTACATGCTAGTGTTGATAGTCCTTGCATATCATCTAAAAGTTGCTTGGATAAATCTCTCTATGATATGCTTGCTTTATCTTGTTCTAATGATAAAAATGCTTGTGTTCCCTCTAACTCTTGCATGAATGTCAATGTAGAGGAAACCCAATTAATTGTGGAACAAGATGTGAACTTAAGTAGCTCAAAAACTAATTGCTCATGTTCATCCACCTCTCATTGCCTTATGGCTAAATCTTCTTCTAGCAATGATAATAATAATGATGATAATGATGATGATAAAAATGATGAAGAAGATGATGTGGAAAATGTTAATGCTAGGCTTCAAAATAATGGTCTTATGATTCTTAAAGCCCTTCCTAAAAATAAAAATGCTCAAGCTATGCTCTTTGAAATTATGAAAACGCTTTTTGAGCGTGGGGAAACTATTGAGGCTTTGGAAGCAAGCCTTGATGAAACGGGTAAGATCGAAAGAGATGATGCTATGGAGAAGGCATTGTTAGAAGATGCTCTTGAGGAAGAGCAATAGACTCGGGCTTCTCTTGAGGAGAAATTAGAAAATATCGAGGAGTCTCATAATGAAATAATTGCTAAGATCATTAAAGAACGTGACCATGCTCATGCTAAATATAAAGTCACGAAAAATGAAAATGCTAGATTAAATGATGAGCTTGCCAAGTTGTCTTCTTCTATTGCTAATGTCAATGATGCCTGTGCTACTAACTCCATTCTTGTGAAGCATCTACTTTGAAGGAGAATGTTGAGCTAAGGGCTCAACTTGAGTTGCTAACTAGCAAGTATAGGGAGTTGGAAGAAAATCATGAAAAGCTATCTAGCTCTAATGATGAACTTCTAGCATCCTATACTTGTCTTAAGTTAGCTCATGAGGCCATCACTTAAAAGGTAACATCTAGTGAGCCTCATGTGGATAATAGCACAACTTCAACTAAAAATGCTAAAATGCCATGTGCTAGTCCTAGTAATTCATCCACTAAAAATATTGGTACATCATGTGATGAATTACTCGCTTTGCCTTGTTGTCATAACAATGAAGCTTCTACTTCCTCTAGTGCATTTGTTGCCACTAACCATGTAGAGGAAATAAAAGACCTCAAGGCCCAAGTCACTTCTTTGAAGAATGACTTGGAGAAGCGTCATGAAGGTAAGCGTGCACTTAACAATATGTTGAGTGTGCAACAATCCCCCAATGACAAGAGTGGACTTGGATTCAACTCCAACATCAAGAACAAGTCCAAGGTTGAGAAGAAGAAGGGCCAAGTTCAAATCAAGAATCCGGCCAACATCATTTGCTTCAAGTGCAAGCTAGAAGGGCAGCATGTTCGTGATTGCCCAATGAAGAAGAAGAAGACTCTTAATGAGAAGCAACTAGGGAAGCGGCCTCTTATTCAATCTCGTGCTCAACCACGAGTTGAACAACGGCCACCTCCTAAGAAGACTCAAGCCTATGCTCGTCAAGTTGAGGACCTATTAAGAAGAAGAAGAGTCGGTGTTGCTACCTTTGCCGTGGCAAAGGTCATTTTGCTTCTTCATGCACTAACGGTACCGTATCCAACCCTATTATAGTTGATGATGCTTATTCTCTTGGGAAGGATAGAAGTGGCAATGTGTTTGCCAAATATGTGGGAGCTCAAAGTGGTGTCAAGAAAAGCACCATTTGGGTTCCCAAACCTATTGTGACTAACCTCTTAGGACCCACCTTGGTTGGGGACCAACAAGCTTCAACTTGATCAATAGGTTGATGTGGAGGACATTGGTGACTTGGCTATTTTTTAAGAATTATGGGATCTTCATGGGTTTATTTCTCAAGCCAAGTCAATTGGATTACCACATATCTATCTCATATCCAATGCTCCTCCTTGCGGTAACTTGTACTTAATTCACATATTCATTGAAAGTTGCTTGCTCCCTAGCATGTGTTAGTTTTGTTCCTAGCATGTGTTTGTATGTGATATGCTCCTTTCTTACTTATCTTGTTATTCAAGGTTGTGTATGTTAGTTGTGTATCATGTATGTGTAATTTGTGTGTTGAGCTCTATTGAATCTTGTGTGGATTTCATTTGGCTCTTTGAGATATTAATGGACTATCCCATTTTGGGGGAGTGATGTGCTTTGTGCACATCACAAACCTAAAAATGTGTATACATGAGGCACACCACCTAGTATTGATATTTCAATATTATCTAGCTACTATGTGTTATGTCATATTCATGAGAAATTCAAATTCTACAATGTCCATTAATTTCTCTAGTTGGTTTTATTTGCCTCTTGTTTAAAAATAAAATGAATTATCACATTATGGGGGAGTAATAAGCTATGTGCATATTACAATCCCATAAAAATGTGAACATTTGAGGTTTGCCACTTAGAGTTGATATTGTACATTATCCATTTCCTATGTGGCATGTTTACTCAAACAAGTTCCAATTTTCCTTTGTGGTTACCCTTTGGTTCTTGTTTGTGTGAGGTTGCTTGGTGTGGTTTTTCTCTAATATGCATTCCCATATATTATGTGAGAAACCATTTGTTTCCTTTTATTCTAACCATGGCTTTGCCGGTTGGTTCGAATAATTGAAACTACCAACAAACCTCTTTAAAAATGGTGTTTTAATTCCTATCTTTTGCCATTTGCTAGTTTGTGGTGAAGTTGGTCTTGTACATCATTCCTTTATACCACCGAGAAATATCTCCATATACTCCTTGTCATGACAAGTGATACTAGTAATTGTGGTGGATTGTGTAGACCATCTTCGCTTTGGCTCTTGCGTTGATTTGCTTATCTATTGCCGTCCTTGCCTTTTGAATGGATCCTATTTTTCAATTGGTAGTGTTTAGTGTTGTAAATAAAATATGGAGAGTAATGATCCCATGTGCGTGCACTTTGTATTCAAATGCAAATATATAAGATAATGCATAAATATTGGGGGAGCATTCCTTTTTATTTAGAACACTAACCTATCTATCAATTTTTGATCCTTTCAATTGGCATTTGTTTCTTTATCTTGTGTTTGTACCTTCAATTGGTATTAATTGGAATTTAATATCTTCCCATAGATATTTGTTCCAATTAATATTTTTTTGTGGGAGTCTTGATACCTTTTTGCCTTATTTTCCTTTACTTGATTTCGGTCAAGTATCACCCTCTTCTTGGTATCTTTTCTCCTAGTTGATATTTTTTGTTTTAATTGGTATCTTATTTTCAATTGGTGTCTTTTCAATCATGTGTTGTTTGATTTGATTCCTATTGATATCACACTTCATGTGTTGATGTGTTTTGGAATCAATCATGTGTTGATTTGATTTTTCTCAATCATGTGTTGATTTGGATTTTGATATAATTTGGATAACCTTTGTGTGTCACACTTTGGTGTGCTCTCTTCTTGGTTGACTTGGTGTTTTTGTCCAAATTGTATCTCTTTGGTTCTAGAAAGCCTTTGCATGCTCGGTTACTAATTTATATTATTTTAGCATGCTTATCTTTCTTGATCCAATATATAGGGGATACTCCACCGAATCCTAAATCGGCTAAGATGTGCATGAAATTCAATTTCATATCTATATGCACATATTTATGTGGAATGTTTCCTATATATTGTAGTTCATCTAACTACTATGGAACCCAATGAGTTTGGGAACCATTTTGTACTCTAATTTGGTTTTAGGTACAATGGAGATGCATTGGATGCTTGCCTCATTCATAAGGAAGATGTTCTCACCGTGTGATTGTCGGAGTCAAGCTTTGATGACAAACCAACTCTCATCATCTTCATCGTCAATGCATCTCGGTAACAAGTATCCATCTCATGCATACCTTTCTAGTTTCCAACCTTGTGTAGGTTGCCTCTTGGCATGAAATCTCTTATATGCAATTGTTGTGGTTTTGGCCTTTTCCTTCACTTAATATGTCTTTGTGATATGTGTGTGGAATTTTCAAAAACCTTTTCTTCAATTGATATTATTTCCTTGTGATACTTGTTTCCTAACTCAAAGCATCTCCACTATCTCTTGTTCCCTTAGTGATATGTGTGATGCATTTGATATATTTGAAGTTCATTTATATACAATGAGATAAATTTGAGCTATGTGCTATGCTTTTAAGCAACAATCTCGTTTGTATATGTATGACTTCCTTTTGGATACCTTGTTCTCTTTTTCCCGGACCATTTCATATGTGCAAGTTTCTTTGTGGATGTATATCATCAACGATTTGTCTACTTAGAAAACTATACATATGAGAGAGGTCACCTTTTAGTTGGTATCCTATTTCTTTCGAGTCACCTTGTTTTTCACCTATAATTCTTTGGTGGCTCTAAATTTGTCTCATGAGTGCTTGTCTTATTGTTTATTGGTATCTTTGCACACTCATGTTTTTGTTGAGGATCTTTTACTTCATGCTTACCATGGTGAGCATGTTGATTTCCATTTGACTAAATGCTCTCACTAGTTTTTGGCATTTTCAATTGGTTTTAGTTTCCAATTGGTATCCCTAAGCTTGTGAACATATTTCTTTAAAAGATCTCCTTTCTCGGTTGGGCCTATCTTATGATGAATTTTTGAAAGTTGGTATCTTCTTATGGCTCAACCACATCTTTGGTGCAAGTGCTATGATTTGTTTTTGCATTATGCACTCTTGCACTTGTTGCGTGTTCTCAATGATTTGGGGGGTAGCGAGGATGCCATTTTGTGGACTCTCAATGTGCATGAAATTGGGAGCTTCTCCAATTATCGAACTCCCGCTTTGGATCTTTTTGATTGCTTTTCTCCTTTGTGGCGTTGTTTAAAATGATTCATCCTCTGCAATCTTTGATCCTCAATATAGTTGATTTCTCTAATTATTCGTTAAAAGGGAATTGCCATCACCTTTTTGGAGGAACTCATATTATATTGGCTCTCTAAATTTTTCTTCCCATTTCTGCAATCGATGCCAATGGGGAGAAGTTTAGAGGGTTTAAGGGAATTTGGGTTTTATGCTTTTGTTGCATTTGCCCTTAATGCGCTTTGCATCCTTGCTTGTTTGTCTTGCAAAGATAGCTCTATTCAGTTATATTAAACCCTCTTAATAAGGATTGTCATCAATTACCAAAATGGGGGAGATTGAAAGTGCATGGTTGCCCCCATGCATGGTTTGGTAATTAATGACAATCTCTACGGACTAATGTATGCATTGAGCCATATTTATAGGTGTGTCCATTTGAGTTGCTTGATCTCCATTTGTTGGAATCATGGTTAAGGGAAGAAGTTTATGGGTTGATCATCACTCAAGGCCAAGTGAAGATATGCCGAAGAGAGCGTCGCCCATCTTGGTGTATGGGGGAGCATCAAGTGAATCTTCACCGAAGCGCAATCGAGGAAGGTGGTGCATCTTGAGGAGTTGAAGATCGTCTTCATCGACCTCAAGTGTATTAATGCGCAAGGCAAAGGTATGATCTTGATAGGGTTTCTATTTCACCGGTCTCATATTGTTTAGTGAGAGACCGGATTATAGGATAGTTTACCGTACTATCAAGAGGGGCTCTCGACCGAATATCGTGATCGTATCGCCGTAGAGAGCACAAACCTTTGCATCCATGCAATCATCTTTATTGGTCCATATTTTTCTCTTTTCGTGGTGTGGTCTTGGTGCTTGTCGTGCTTGTCATGACAAAGCCAAGTTAACCGAAAACGGTTTTCATATGCGTCTTCTATTGCGGTTTCGGTATTGGAGATTTTGCCAGTTCATCCGTGTGGAAGATTTACCTCTTCCATTTGTTTGCAAAATCTCCATTGCTTGTTTGTCATTTTCAAAGGTTGCTTTTGTTGTCCTCTTTCCAACAAAATTGGTTTTACTCAATTCGGACTTCAATTGCAAAAGATCCGGCATTTTCGGTTTGCGAAAAAGAGTTTTTATCTTTCCCCATTTGGTTTTATTATATTTTCTTGGACTATGATGTTTCTCTGCATAATCTTGTTGTGCTCATTGTGACGATTCCAACGAGTCCAAGATTATCGAAAACGGAGTTCGTGGGTGAAAGTTATTGTATTTCCGATTTGCAAATGGGAGCTTTTACCTTTCCCCATTTATCTTTATAATATATTCTTGGAATATGATGTTTTTCTGCATATTCTTGTAGTGCTCGTTGTGACGATTCCAACGAGTCCAAGTTTATCAAAACGGAGTTCGTATGCGAAAGATATTGCGGTTTTATTCTCGGTACTTTTTAAAACAGAAAAAGAGAAAAGAAAAAAAAGGGAGAAGGGAGGCCAGACTGGCCGGGACCTTCGGGTCACCTGCCGGCCCAGCACGCATTGCCTGACCGGCCCAGGCCGGCTGGCTCGGGCTGTGCCCCGGCCCAGCACGGTGCCCGGCCGGCCCAAGGCCGGTGCCAGGCCGGTTCCCCAGGCTGTTTTTTTTTCCTTCGATCTGTTCGTTCGCTGCTTCGACCGGCCTGGATGGCTGCAGGCCGGCCCCAGGCCGGGCTGCCTGCAGCCATTCTTTGTCCCTGATTTTCTCCTCCAACGGCTCCTTTTTGGAGCCACCTATAAAAGGGTTTTCTTCCCCATTTTTCTTGTAGATCTCATCCCTTGCTCTCTCTCGTCCATTGCTAACATTTTGAGAGCTCGATTCCCTCTAATCCCTCCGATGATTCTTGCCCAAATTTAGGGAAACAAGAGAGGAGATCTAGATCCATCTTTCCACCAAACAAAATCTCCTCTAAGTGAGGGGAACTTGTGGGATCTAGATTTTGGAGTTCTTGGTGTTTCTCCTCCGTTCTTCCTCCTAAATCCCTTCGTAGCATTAGTTGCTTCGGTTGGATTTTGGGGAGAAGAATTTGACCACTTGGTGTGTTCTTCCCCTTTTGCATTTGTTGCATCGGGTTGTGCTCCCCACGGTGATTCGTGGGATTGAAGGTTGGGAGCTTGTTACTCTTGGGTCATTGGACCCTAGACGGTGGTGCCGTGAAGACTTCGGCTTGTGGAGCTTCGGCACGCTTTGGGAGCCCCCAATTGAGTTGTGGGTGTATGCCCCAAAAGTTGTAAGGGCTCCGGAATCCGCCCTGAAGGATTCCGATAGTGGAAGGTGAACCAAACCTTTGGGTGCGGTTCATCGGAGAATAGGGTGAGGCCTTTGTGGCATCTTGAGTAGGCCATTTGTGGCGAGCTCACACCCCTCCAACGAGACGTACTCCCTTAACAAGGAGGAACTCGGGAATAAATCTTCGTCTCCGCGTGCCTCGGTTATTTCTATACCCGAGCTTTTACTTATGCACTTTACATTGTGATAGCCTTCGTGCTTGATGTTTATATTTAGCTATCCCCTTGTTGCTTGCCTTGTTTAGCATAAGTTGTTAGTGCACTTTAGGTAAACCTAGAATTTTAGGTTGTTGGCTTGTTAATTTAAACACCTAGTTTTATTCCGCAATTATCAAGCCCCTAAATAGAAAAGTTTTAATCTCCTATTCACCCCCCCCCCCCTCTAGGCGACATCTCGGGCATAGTTGTTCTTTCAGATGGTGCTGGAGATGGTGTTGGTCTTGGCGGTGGTGTTGATGGAGACTCCGGAGGGGGGATGGAGAAGACCTCCGGAGGTGGTTCCGGCGGCGTTTCCCCCTCTGATCTTCTCCGGTGGCAGCCTTCTGTCTCTCTGTTTCTGGTTTTGTGTTTCTCCGCCGCCTCCCTCTGGAAAACGTCGGGGGACTATTTTTATAGTCGTTTTTAGGTCACGAGGAAGCTTCAGGGCGAAGGATCGACGCAAACGGGGCCACGAGGGCCAAAATAGGTGGGCCCACGCGGCTACAGTACCAGGCCACGTGGGGCACCCTCTTCTGCCCCTCCGGCCTCCGTTCGCTTGCTTCTTTCGCTCCTAGGTCTTCCTCCTTCGAAAATAATGATCCCCGTAAATTTTCAGCTCATTATGACGTCGTTAAGGCCCTGAAACAAATAAGGAAAGAAATAGGGGTTTTCTGCCTGCGCAGGATTAATTCCATAAAAAGGGGAAATCATTATTAATTACCAAAAATCAATAAATAACAGTAATATACCCCTTATATGATGCAAATATGAATGGAATATAAGTATTATAGTGCAAAGTTCATGTATGCATTTTACATGCATCAACATCCCCAAGCTTAACCCATGCTCGTCCTCGAGTATGGAAGTGATAAAACTAGCATGAACTTTGTAATATAATAACAACATGGATATAAAAGATGATTGCTACTGCTACATAAAGTCAAATAATTCATTATTCAAAGAAGTAGAATATGCAAACAGTTTATAAAGTGATATCAAGTATTCAATGCAAGGATGTTCAATGATAGTTCACAAAGTGTAACATAAAAGATAGTAATATGGACGTTCTTACTTTTGCATACTTGTGGTCCATAGAGTGTAGATGAAAATCTGAATATAAAAGGTGGACACTTTGGAAATGATATATGAATGAGTAGAGGTAAAACATGCATAAGTTTCATCTATCCTCCAAACTATTCTACTTAAGTTTATTGATTGCAATCGTAATACTTGGTGTAAAGCTCTCATTCCCCTATCATAGGATCTTGAATGATTAAAGTTTAATGTGAAAGCAAATATGAGTAGTGGCCTTGATAAAGTAAAGGTTAGATGTCTCATGCCCCTTGAATACAAGTACCTAGACCATGATTACTCAACTTGGGAAACAAAGCAAGTTTAAGTTATCTATCATTGTAAGTAATAATGGTATCATCAAGAGCCTCTATTGGGGTACCTCTTGTCAAATGATATGGATCAAGCCCACATCAAAACAACAAGACAAACAAACATAATGAACAACCTCAACACCCTTTTTATTTAACACTTGATATAGCTTTTTATTGTAGGGTGTATCACAGAAAGTTCAAAATAGCATGTAAGTAAATTTCCACCATGAATGATGCATGGCTTAGATTAGCGGCCCAGGTTTCTCTCTAACCATTTAGACAAACTCATTTAAACTTACTCTATTTCCACATTATTTCACCATGATAGGCATCCATAAACAAAAGTACATGATATCAACTAAATAAATGATGGAACATGTTGAAAGCTTTGCAATAAACATTAATCACAATGGTTAATCAAGCCACTATCATCATAATATTAATCACAATGGTTCAAGTTTATTAAATGCAATAAAAGTAAAGTGTGCATCAAGTTCACGAGAGCTTTTTAACCAACTTTTCCCATTACAATAAATAACATAATCATTTTCATTTAGAGGTATAGATAACACAAATAACATGATAAACATACTTGGAATAGCATAAAGCTAATAGGTAGATATGGCGGACTCACTGGAAAAAAACTTTGGTTGAAGGTGTTGGAAACAAGTTTTTACTTGTTGGAATTTTTGGGATAGCAAAAGGGAGAAAGATGACATGCATGAGTGTCCATAGAACTAACTTATTCATGTCAAACAAAGTGAAATAACATTCAGCATCAAAACATGAATAAAAGATAGCTCATGATAAAGCATTTGCAAATTATTACTCATAAAGAAGCTCATGAATCATGCAACTATATGTGTCATTAAAAATCAACTTAGACATCCCTTTTCCCAATACAATAAAAGCATGCAAGATATTTCAACCCATATTTCCAGTAGCTTTCTTATATATAAATGATAGTGTGGTGGTCTCGCAAAATAAAAATCAAAGCAAAAACAAACAAAAAGACGCTCCAAGTTTAAGCGATAAAGTGTATTGATCAAAAAACAGAAGTTAGATGTGTGCAAGCCGAGAGTGTGTAGGTTCATTATGGATGTTCTCCACATCCCCAAGCTTATGGTTTTCACCATCCTTGGATAATTCATGGGTGCATCTCCTCCAATCCCTGTGAAAAAACTTCAAAACACCGTTTCTCCCATTTCTTTTCTGTGGGGTGACGTTAGTAGAGATAAATAAATAGGTTTCTTGCTGAATATAATCCATGTACTAAAACACATATGAATGTCTAGAAATTTTATAATGTTGTATGCCTACTCATAAACTCAATTGGATAAAAAAGATTCAACTTAAAAGTTCAAAACAAGCATAAAACAATATGGGACAGAATCTGTCCAGAAAAACAGCAGCAGAAAAACGTATTTTTCTGTCCTACTTAAACTCGACGAAAAATTCTTAAACACTTCAGGCATACATAGGATGAAAATTTGCAGTTACAGTTAAAATGTCAGCTCAATCGGAGTTACATAATAGCAATGAAAAATCAAACCGTGCACAAACTTCGTGCAGGAATAAAATCTCCGAATAGAGGTCGCAACTTTTTCAAACCAAAATAGGTAAAACTTGGAACTTTATTAAAACATTCCAGGAACTAAACTAAAAACATATCTTGTTACAGAAATATGACACAAAGAAAATGAAAAGTAAAAACAACCGGGTTGCCTCCCGTAAAGCGCTTCCTTTATAGCCATATAGCTAGGCTTACTTACTTGGTATCAAGATGGTTGGAGTGAGGTGGCTTGGCATCCCTAAGCTTAAATTCTTGTATGTAGGGTGAGCTTAGATGTAAAATCCCCAAGCTTGAGTGTTTGTCCCTCTTGATCTTTGTTTATCACCCTCAGCTCTTCCACTTGAAAGTTCTCTTCACACATAACTCATCATAAAACTTGATTAGAGAGGTTAGTGTCTCCATAAATTAAGTCTCCATAGGTACAGCAAAGACATATCATGAGTTGATTCTAAACATTAGCTAATATTACTATGGTTGTGCTTTGCTCTTTGATCAATAGAGCCACACAAAACACAAGTAATGAGAGTAATGCAAAATAAAGACAGAATCTGTCAAAAACTGGACAGCCCATAAAGAGTAAATTTTCAGAGGCACTTACATTGCTCAAATCAGAAAACTTTGAACTAATGAAATGTTTATTAATAGCTGAATAATTCTGTCATAAAATAACAGGTCAAAATTCCTCTTCTGTGATTTTTAACATTTTTCGCAGTGAAGCTTAGGAATCTGTTTTCTGGACAGCAAATCACTATTGTTCAATCTTATCTTTCAAAAGAGATTAAGCTTGCCATTAAGATGAAAAATAAGATACAAAGGTGTGGTTACAGTAGTAAACAAACACCTTGACTCTTTTTATTTAGTTTTAGCTTTGGGAGAAGTTTTAATGATAGAGACTTTGCAATGGTTCCATTGGCATGAACAACACATGTTCAAGGTCGACCCCAACATCTCCATTACTCATCCTTCTCATTTACTTTCCCGAATTTTATATAAAGTGAAAATCTTAGACTAATTGTAAGAAAATAGTAGGTAAAGTTATTTTACATGTTGTAAGGATATAAAGGTGTGCTCAAACAGAATTGGAAGTTAAAGCATAAGGAACACACCACAAAACATTAAACAATTAACTTTTAAGTCTAACTCTTTTCCTATGCATTGGCATTTTATATATGAATAAATAGCAGCCATTTTGTGGTAACCAATGCATGTAATGATCAGTAGGTTGTGTTTTAAATAACATGGAAGCATAAAGATAATCCTTTCTTCCTCTCTCATAATAGTTACAAGTAGTGGAAGCAAATTTGACAAAAGAACTATTAGATCGGTGCAACTTTGCAATCTTAGGAACATATAGAGGATTATTAAAACTATCATGTGAGCTATTAGTGTATTTTCCCCTCTCAAAATAATTGCAAGAAGCACCATAAACATGATGGTTATGGGTGAAATGGTTATTAGTGTAAGATAATTTCAGCCCACATAAGTACTTTTCAACATATAACAGCTTCTCCTCCATGGTGTGAATAGGAGAGTTCAGAAATAAAGTAGGACTCTCATGAGTGAGAGTATTATCACAAGCAGCAAGTATATCATTTTTATCCTCACATAAAGTAATAACAACTAAACATGGAGGATTATCAATAAGCATAGGACCATCATCTAAAGCATTATCATATAGCATGTCTAAACCATGTTCTTCATCATTTTTAAAATCATTATCAATAATGTTCTTATTAGGCATAGGTTCATATTCTTTCTCATCATCAGAATCACAAAAGCAAAGTTTATCATCAGCAAAATCTTGAGTGTTACCCTCATCCATAGGTGGTGAAGGTGGATGTTTCCTCTCTTCATTCTCTAGTTGTTCATCATTTTCTACATCTTCTTGCTCTTCATTGTCCTCCTCTTGGGGCTGCATGGGCATCCCCAAGCTTAGGCTTTGGTCATCTTCTTCACATACTTTTTCTTCCAAGCTCATGTTTTCATCATCCTCTTCCTGTAAAACATTAGATATTCCTTGGGCATATCTCTTCCTTGTGTCAACAACATAGATATTTTCATCAAATTCATCTATGCATTCATTAAGGAGATTAGTGATAGTTACTTTACATTTAGAAGCTATAGGGAAGGTTTCATGTTCATTAATGAAGGTGTTTAATTCATATGCCCCCGTGAAAAGAACGAATTGCTCTACTTCTTTCATCCCTAAGTGAGCATAATTTCATGTATGATAAGTTGCAATAACAGGTTAATCTTTATTGGAAGGGCATTGGAATTCAAAGTGTCTAGAGTATTCAGAGCAACAACTTTCTTCCTTATGACAATTAAGCAGTTTACTAGCAATTATATCTAGAACCCCCATGAACATTCCCAATCTTTTCCCTTCATATGATTCTCTAAATCGAGCAACTTTCCAGGCATTTTTAGAATAGTTTTCCATTTTTTAAAATTTTTTGTTGGGTTTTTGATAAATGCAAAACTGAAAGTAAAACTAAACTAAATGCAAAACTGAAAGTAAACTAGAGTATATGCAAAACTGAAAATAAATATCTAGTGCAAACAAGAATAAAAACTTAAGCGCTACACTCCCCGGCAACGGCGCCAGAAAACGTCTTGATACCCACAAGTATAGGGGATCGTTGAAGTCTTCGATGTGTAAGTATAGTATCGATCCCACGAGGAGTAGAAGGTATAAGTATTTATCCTCTCAAATAAGAGTGTCACTTCCCTTATTATCTATGCACTAGACAAACTAAAATGATTAAATGATGCAAGTGTTTTTGGGTTTTTAGTGTAGAGTTTGCAATAAAGTAAAATGCTGAAAATGCAATATGACAAGTGAAAGCTCTCAAAGAGAGAAAGCCCAATCCTCTATGCAGCAAGAGGACAAGCTCAAGTGTGTGTTTCTTATAGGTGGAGAGAGTTCCCAAGGGCTAATTAGACTTCATGGCATAAATATTTCTAGAACAACAAGGTAAACATTTTGTCAAGTTTTAATCTTCTTAGGATGGAGCCATAATTAGGAATAGCTAATAAATAAACTACACCTCTTATGATGGATCAACGTGCCAAGTAAATGACTACACAAGAGTTATTAAGACATAAAGTCCCACCATAGAATTAATCTTTAAGGTCCCCGATACTAATACCCCATAAAGTAACTTCATAACTTGGTCTCAGGTTTACATGTCCCCCTAAGACCTCCTCAATTCATTACATCATAGTGTTCTCCTATGAGCCCATATAGGTGAAGTGATATGCAGTCGACGTTCGCACAACACCATCATAGAATTACATCAAAGATAAAAACTAGACAAGATACCAACACATGTTATATAAAAATCATTGCCAATTCATCCTATGCCCCCAGGAACATGAGAGAACTACTCACAACGCCAAGACATGATATGATTCAGTGGTACAAGTGATACAACATAATCTGAAACTATGATCTCCCCACAAAACAATGACAAGTAGCAATTCACAAACATGTAAAATAGCACTTAGACAATGGCTAGGGATCAACCAATCTCAAACTATGAGGGGGATGAAGTGGATCACGAAGATGGTGATGAAGATGGTGATGGAGATGATGTTGGTCTTGGCGGTGGTGTTGATGGAGACTCCGGAGGGGGGGATGGAGAAGACCTCCGGAGGTGGTTCCGGCGGCGTTTCCCCCCTCCGATCTTCTCCGGTGGCAGCCTTCTGTCTCTCTGTTTCTGGTTTTGTGTTTCTCCGCCGCCTCCCTCTGGAAAACGTCGGGGGACTATTTTTATAGTCGTTTTTAGGTCATGAGGAAGCTTCAGGGCGAAGGATCGACGCAAACGGGGCCACGAGGGCCAAAATAGGTGGGCCCACGCGGCTACAGTACCAGGCCACGTGGGGCACCCTCTTCTGCCCCTCCGGCCTCCGTTCGCTTGCTTCTTTCGCTCCTAGGTCTTCCTCCTTCCAAAATAATGATCCCCGTAAATTTTCATCTCATTATGACGTCGTTAAGGCCCTGAAACAAATAAGGAAAGAAATAGGGGTTTTCTGCCTACGCAGGATTAATTCCATAAAAGGGGAAATCATTATAAATTACCAAAAATCATTAAATAACAGTAATATACCCCTTATATGATGCAAATATGAATGGAATATAAGTATTATAGTGCAAAGTTCATGTATGATTTTTACATGCATCAGATGGGTGACCGACCGGGAAGTCCTTCCCGGGTGCGCACGAGTGAGGACAAAGTGCGCAGAAAAGACTAGTGTTGGTTTGTGGGGCCAGTCTAGAGATCCTAGAGAGCTGCCAGGGGTGACAGGCCCGACCCGGGGGTGGGTCAGGGTGTTAGCCGTTACTTCTCCCCAATCGCAGATATCCCAAATTGCCGCCCAATCACACTTCGTCTTCCTCCGCTTCGCAGCGCACCGCGAACGCCTTCTCCTCACCGCCGCGACACCGAGTAGCGGACATCTTTGTCTCGATGGCCAATACCAAGCAAAGCGCCCAGAAGAAGCCCTCCGACGGCTCGCTCGTCAGGAGGCAGCAGCCTCCTAGATCCGGGAAAGCGCTGAAGAGGTCAGAGGGCGATGCTGAGATGGCGGACATGCGCCAGCGGCTGGCATTGTTCCCGAGCATCTATGCCGACGACCACAAGAAACTGATGAAAGCTCGATTTGGGGCGGTTGCGTCCCAGGCGAGGGGGAACGCTCCGGCTCGCGCGGTGATAGAGGTTATGCTGCCATCAGAGACCAGAGAGACCACGCAGATCCCCGTCTTCGACACCTTCATGTGGATGGGGCTTGTCCCCCCATTCTCGGACTTCCTTCTGGAGATCCTGTGTGCGTACGATCTGAAGCTCCTGCATCTAACTCCAGGTGCCATCCTGGATCTGTCCGTCTCTACGCCTGCGAGGCGTTCGTCGGGGTGATGCCTTCCGTGGCGTTGTTCCGACACTTCTTCTATAACCGCGTGGAGAAAGAGGGCTGGCTGGGGGTGGAGTCACATTCTGCTTCCGCTCGAATGTCAAGCAATCCTACCCCAACATGGTGGTGAAATCCAAGTGGTATGAGTGGAGGAACGGCTGGTTCCTCGTCGTCGTGCCGGAGGCCCTCCAGCACCTTCAAGAGCCGACGAAGCACCCAAAGAGCCAAGAGCTCTGGAGGAGCCCGAGCTAGCAGGATGTGCTCCTCTCGATGGCGGCGTCCCGCTTCAAAATTCTGCAAGAGCAGGGGGTTTCTGGGGCCGCTATCATTACGCACGCCTTGCGAAACTGCCTGGCCCCTTTGCAGAAAAGGCCTCACCCGGCCTGGAACTTTATGGGTCCCCAAGAATCTTCTCGCTTGCGGAACACCAACATGGGCGATGATGCCCTCTTCGAAATCATGAAGAAGATCTTTCCTCCCAACGTGCACTACCAACTGTCAGAGGGATTCCGGCCCCTGTGCGAGGATCCACAGAAGGCGGAGATCCTTGCAGAAATGCCAAAGTGCAACGCCCTTGGGATCGCGGGCTGAGATGACGCTGGGCCCCAAACCACCAAGGCCAAGACCCGCAAGGTCAAGGTTCCCTCCAGCTCCGGCGAGGAAGAGGAGACCTCTGAGTCCGAAGCGGAGAGTGCGGAGAGCTCTGAAGTGGAGTCCGCCCGCTCCAAAGGGGACAATGAAGATGACGACGATGACGTGGGGTCCGGGGATGACGATGACGGTGCCGGCGAAGATGCCAGCGACGAAGAAGACGACGACGAAGAAGAGGAGGCGGGGGAAGAGGCTTCTTCCCCACGTGCTGCCGCGGGACCCGCCGTGGCCCCGAACCCGGGGACGAGCCCCCGGGCGCCGCCCGTGTGCGTGGTCGGTGTAGAGGGCGGCCCCGTGGACATGGAAGTTGACGCCGGTGCCTTCGTCATGGCGCCGCGACGGGGTGAGTCACCCCAGCGCCAGCCGCCGGTTCAGGAGCCCTCCTTTGCCGTCAGCATGATGCCTCTGAGCCCCCATGCCTCCTCTGCTGGGTCCGTAGAAATGCCCGAATCGCTGGGCTGCAAGCGACCCCGCGGGTAAGTTTGCTTCTTGCTTGTCCTTGCGACGAATGCTGCCTCCGAACTTGCGAGTTGCCTTCCAAGGAAGCTGACCGGATGTTGTTGCAGGGGCCAAGCTTCCCCGGAGGCCAGCAAGAGGCGGCGAGGCGTGGTCGAGTGCGACACGGCTACCAGCACCAAAGTCCCCGGAGGGTTACCGCCCGCCTCCGATTTGCCGGGGGCGGAGAAGAGACACGGGGGCAACTGGCAGGACGCGTCCGGGACGCCTCCTATCCCCGCGAAGGCAGGACACGCGGGGATCCCGGAAGCAGCAGGTAAACCTCACCACATCAGGCAAGCTTCACCTTATTCCGCCCCGCCTTGGTTTGACATTGTGTCTTGCTGATTCAGATACTTCAGTTGTCGGCGGGTCCCCAATAGGCGACCATGCCGCGACGACTCCGAACCAAGATGTGTCCAAAGCCGCCCCTGAGGCGACGACGACCCTGCGCCCGGGAGGTGGGCGTGCAATGGCGCCTTCCGGTGGTCCGACCGGGGCCGGGACATCGAACTGCCCGGGCGCCCCGAACCTCTTTGCACTGCTCATTCATGACCGGGGATGAGCTGAAGGCTTTCAGCGAATTCTCGACATGCTCCGGGGCAAGTGCCGAGATTGCCGCGCTGGCGGAGATCAAGGTAGATTTCTCCGCGCGGTGCGGAGGGAGAACTGGTGCTTCCGGGAGCCATCAGGGAGCAGCCCCCGAGATCACGATCAGCGGGTCGAGCACCAAGGAGGCCGTGCTCCGGGGCGTCGGCCAGGTGGTCCAGGAGATCAAAGCCAAGGAGGACGCGCTACCACGTGCCAACTCTCGCGCCGAGGAGGCGCTTCAGAAGGGATCGGCAGAGCTAACCCGCCAGTGGGGTTTGTTCTCGATTGTTTGGAGAGGCCTCGAAAAGAAGAATAAGAGCTGGAAGGTCGATGTCGAGCGCCGTGAGCGCGACGTCGCGCAGCGGGAGCTGCAGCTGACATCAAGGGAGGCCGAGCTGGTGGAGGAGGTCAAGGCCTTGGACCTTTGGAAAAAGGAGCTACAAAGCAAAGCTGAACGACGCCTCGCCGAGGCGGAGAAGAAACATCAGGAGGCGCTCGACGAGAAAGCCAGGGACGTCAGGGACTTGGAGCTGAAGGAAGCAAAGGCCCGGGAGACCATCGAGGACGCCGAGAAGAGGCTTCTCGCGGAGAAGGAAACCGCCCGCACCCTGCGGGAGCAGGCCAAGCTGGATGGCCAGAAGATTCCTGGGCTGGAGGAGTACTTGAGGCTGAAGGAGGAGGAGCTATCGTCGATGACGAGCAAGCACCTCAAGCTGGAGAAGGACCGCTCCCGGGTGTCCTCCGAACTGGCGGAAGTCCACCGCCGAGCGGAGGACGGGTTCCAGAGCATCACTTCCGCCAGTGCGGACGTCGCGATGCGGGTGCTTCAGCTGGATCGGCACGCCAGACTCTCCGGGTTGGCCCCGGACTGTCGGAGCCTTCCCGAAGTGGCAGCCTTCACGACTGCCTCCATCAGGTCCATCAAAAACAGGACCGCTCGCCGGCTGCACCAGGACCGAAACGGAGCTAGTCGGGTGACGGCGGCGCACGTGATGGCATCGATCCGGGAGGCCAACCCGAATGCCGTTATTCCCAACTTCGTGGACACCGAACCTTGCGAAGTCTCGCTCCAAGCCGTGGAAGCCTTCGCGACCGCGCTGGCCACGAAGATGTACCCTCTGCCACGCCCTTAAATTTCCTGCACACCATTCGAGCACCTCGTGCCCCAAATGTAATAAATATTGCGTCAGACTTTGCATTTTGTCAGAACATATGCTGTAATGCTTAGGAATCTTCATGCTATTCTACTCGCGGGTGCTTTTGCTTTATCATGTTTTCTTTTCTCCACGTCTTTGAGAGATCCTCCCGGGATGTAAGCTTACCTATGAGGCCCAGACTGATCAGGAACGTCCTCACAAGCCTTGCCGATTCCCGAGAGGTCGCTCACCCTCTCGGCGCGTACTCCTCCCGAGCGGTATCAGGTCTCTCACCGCTTCATACCCCCGGGAGAGCCGGCCCCCTGGAGTGCTCATTCGACGGACAAGACGCGTTCTCTGTTTCGTGCATGGTTTTATTCCTGCGAGATAGACAGCAAAACATGACACAGACTCTGATCAAGGATAACTTATCTTTTATTGCTCATGCGGAGTCCCGGGTGATAACTCGATTTGTCCGGGTACCTCTCCGGGCGTCGCGGTTACCTTGTGCATGCTGTGCACCTGGCTTCAGCGTACCTCACAGGGCGGAAGAGCAGCAGCTTCCTCGGCCCACACACATCGGTCGGCCATCTTCCACAAGTCCTCCAGGGTGCCCACCGCGCGGGCGCTCAGCTTTTCCCGCATCATCAGGTTGCGGACGTTGGCGTGGAAGACGGCGATGACGGAGATCTCTTGCAGGTCAGCCAGGGGAATGCGGTTGATGACGCCCCGGAACCTCCAGATGTAGTGACGCAACGTTTCTTCGGGTTCTTGCTCGAGGCGGTAAAGGTCAAGGACGGTCGCCAAGCTTGGCGCAGGACAAGCCCTAGGATGTTGACCTGCCTGGCCTTCCATTTCTTCGTGGGCGCGACGCCTGGGGTTGGAGCCTTGACCGGTGGCCTCGCGGGTTGGATCCATGGGCCTCTTGCCATGAGGATCCTCTAGTAGTTCCTCCTCTGGGGGTGCTAGCTCAAGAGCGGCGGCAACACGGGTGTTGGTTGGGGCAGAACTCGCGGGAGCGTGGCAGTGGTGAGCACAGTCCAGCAGGTTTTCTAATCTTTCGATCCATGCCCTCGCTCGGGGATCGCTCTTGCACTGCTCTGGCGAGAAGGAGAGAAGCACTCGGGCCGTGCCCAGCGCCTATTCCAGCCCCCAGCTTCTCCAAGACGACAGGTGCGATGGCCCGCCATGGACCTCCTGAGTTCTTGACATGGTCTTCGCTTGCCGAAGACGCGCCCGTTCACCCAGCCTCGACGGACCAGGAGAAGAGCTCGGGGCAGACCTTGCCACGATCGATGAGCTTGACGTTGAACTTGGTGATGCAATTGGCGCAGATCTTGCCGAAAGTCCGGTGGCGAGGTTGGTGCAGAGCTTGCGGTAGATCTCGACGAACATCCCGAAGTCAATGAAGACGGATCCGGTGCTTGCGCCCCTTACCTGGCATGCCAGATGTCGTGTCTTGGATCACGGACACCGGGAGTAAAGGATACCCCCTTTTTAGGTTCGGTATGGGGTGCGAAGGAGGCTGAGAAACATCTTCCGCCGGGGGGACTTCGTCTAAGCCCGAGGTCTATGGACAAGCAAGCACCGCAGAGACACAAGGAGTTTACCCAGGTTCAGGCCGCCCGGAGGCTAACAGCCCTACTCCTGTATGTCTAGATTGAGTGGTATATCATGGTGTAGCTTTACAGAGGTGGTTGCGGGTGCAAACCCGTGAGGTGTCGGCTAGAGGTTGAAGACGAGCAGATCCTGACCCGAAGGAGATCACCTCTTGCCTATGCTACTCTTTATCTTGTGCACTACCTAGCCTAGCCTCCGACTCTCTAGGAATCCCTCCCCTCTGGGAATCCACCCTCTCTCAGGTGCCTTGGTCCTCCTTTTATAGGCTAAGGGGATCCCACAGGTGCACCTTTGGGGGCGGAGGGGTTTTGGCGGGAAAACACCTCCGGGTTCTTCTTTGGGGGTGACGTGGCTTCTTCTCGTCCAAGTATTCTTCCGAGGGGGTTAGGTGTGGTAGCCCACCTTTTCCAGGGCGGGCGGACAAAGGCTGACACGTTTACCGACCGTGTCCCCCCGCGGCGCCTCCATCTTCTTGGCGCCCAAGTCTTCTAGGAGCTTCCAGCCAGTGCTGGCATCGGGGCCCCCGGGACCTCCGCGACGTCTGCCGGGTTGAAGGGGCCCCGGGGGGTCCCATGGTCCTTCGCCGTAGTTGTCGATGTCGTGCTTGTCTTTTCGTCGTGGGGCAGATGGGGGGGGACATCTGCCAGTCTTGAACCTTGGCCTTGCTTGCCTTCTTGGTGGGCGCACAGGCGGTGGACCCACTTTGACCGCATCAGGGGAACCCCATGTTCCACTGTTGCGACACTCGCTCTAGGCCGTGGATGCTTCCGTGACCACACTAGCCACGGAGATGTTCCCGCACATTTAAGCTTCCTGCACACCATTCGAGCACCTCGTGCCCCAAATGTAATAAACATTGCGTCAAACTTTGCACTTGTCAAAACTTATGCTGTAATGCTTAGGAAACTTTGTGCTACTCTACTTCACGGGTGTTTTTGCTTTATCATGTTTTCCTTTCTCCACCTCTTTGAGAGATCCTTCAGGGATGTAAGCTTACCCATCAGGCCCTGACTGATCAGGAATGCCCTCACAGGCCCTACCGATTCCCAGAAGGTCGCTCACCCTCTCGGCATGCACTCCTCCCGGGCAGTATCAGGTCTCTCACCGCTTCGTACCCCCGGGAGAGTCGACCCCCTGGGGTGCTCATTCGACGGACGAGACATGTTCTCTGTTTCGTGCATAGTTTTATACCCGCGAAATAGATAGCTTGGCATGACATGGATTCTGATCAGGGATAACTTATCTTTTATTGCTCATGGGGAGTTCCGGGTGACAACTCGATTCTTCCGGGTACATCTCGGGGCGCCGCGGGTACTTCATGCGCGTCGCATGGATGGCTTCAGCATACCTCGCGGGGCGGAAGGTTAGCAACTTCCTCGGCCCGTGCGCATCGGTCAGCCATCTTCCACAAGTCCTCCAGGGTGCCCCCTGCACGAACGCTCAGCTTCTCACGCATCATCAAGTTGCGGACATTGACATGGAAGACGGCGATGATGGATATCTCTTGCAGGTCAGCTGGGGGAATGCGGTCGATGACGCCCCGGAACCTCCAGATGTAGTGGCGTAGCGTTTCCTCGGGTCCTTTCTCAAGATGGTAGAGGTCAAGGACGGTCACCGGGTTCGGCGCGGGGCAGGTCCTGGGATGCTGGCCTGCCTGGCCCTCCATTTCCTTGCGGGTGCGACGCCTGGGGTTGGAACTTTGGCCGGTGGCCTCGCGGGTCGGATCCGTGGGCCTCTTGCCATGGCGATCCTCTTGTTGTTCCTCCGCTGGGGTGTTGGCATAGGGACGGCCGCAGCGTGGGTATTGGTCGGGGTAGAACTCACGGGAGTGTGGTAGTGGTGAGCATAGTCCAGCAGGTTTTCCAAGCTTGCAATCCATGCCCTTGCATGGGGATCGCTCTTGCACTGCTCTGGTGGGAAGGAGAGAAGCGCTCGGGCCGTGCCCAGTGCCTCTTCCAGCCCCCAGCTTCTCCGAGTCGACTGCTGCGACGGCTCACCACGGACCTCCTGAGTTGCCGACATGGTCTTCGCTTGCCGAAGATGCGCCCGTTCACCCAGCCTTGAGGAAGCAGTTGCTCCGGTTGGAGTAGAAGAACTCAGGGCAGATCTAGCCGTGACCGACGAGCTCGACGTTGAACTTGGCGACGCGGTCGACGTAGACCTTGCCGAAGAATCTGGCGACGAAGCCGACGTAGACGCCAATCAAGATATCGATGAAGATCTCGAAGTCGATGAAGACAAATCCAGCGCTTGCGCCCCCTACCTGGCGCGCCAGATGTCGTGTCTTGGATCACGGACACCGGGAGTAAAGGATACCCCCTTTTTAGGTTCGGCACGGGGCGCGAAGGAGGCTGGGAGACGCCTACTTCTGGGAGAACCTCGTTGAGACCTCCGATCTATGTACTAGCAAGCAACACATGGACACAGGGAGTTTACCCAGGTTCAGGCCGCCCAGAGGCTAAAAGCCCTACTCCTGCATGTCTGGATTGAGTGGTTTATCATGGTGTAGCTTACATAGGAGGTTGCGGGTGAGAACCCGGGAGGTGTTGGCTAGAGGTTGAAGACGAGCAGATCCTGTCCCGGAGGGGATCACCTCTCGCTTATGCTACTCTCGTCTGGTGCGCTGCCTAGCCTAGCCTCCGACTCTTTGGAATCCTGTCCCTTCCCTCAGGTGTTTTGGTCCTCCTTTTATAGGCTAAGGGGATCTCACAAGGGCACCTTTGGGGCGGAGGGGTTTTAGGCGGGAAAACCCCTCCGGGTTCTTCTTAGGGGGCGACGTGGCCTCTTCTCGTCCAAATATTCTTCTGAGGGGGGTTAGGTGCGGTCGCCCACCTTTTGCCAGGGCGGGCGGACAAAGGCTGGCACCTTTACCGACCGTGTCCCCCCGCGGCGCCTCCATCTTCTTGGCGCCCAAGTCTTCTAGGAGCTTCCAGCCGGAGCTGGCAAGCTTATCCTCTTCCCTTGTACGGAGGCTGGATCCCGGGGGTGAGCCTGGCCTCCTTCCGGGCGTCCGGGTCCCCGGGACCTCCGTGTCGTCTGCCGGGTTGAGGGTGACCCCGGAAGGTACCCCAGCCCTTAGTCGTGGTTGTCGATGCTGTCCTTGCCTGGTTGCCGTGGGGCAGATGGGGGGCCCATCTGCCAGTCTTGGATCCTTGCTTTGTTCGCCTTCTTGGTGGGCCCACTGGCGGTGGACCCACTTTGACCGCATTAGGGGAACCCCGTGTTCCACTGTTGCGACAAATTGGTTGCTCTAACACCGGCACCAAGAACTTACCATCAAATGGTAAATGCAAGCACAAAATGAGTCTTTGTTTGAGATCATTGCAGCAGCCATTAGTTGCTCCACTCTAACGCCCCGACCCCGGAATTATATAGAGAGTCTATTTAACCCACAGGCTATGCTACACAATCGAAGGGCATGGAATTACCGCTCCCATGCAACACATCGATCGTGCCATAAACACTGGCATAGCTATCAATGTATAATAAAGAGATCAAGATTTGTGGAACAACTGGCACATCACAGACTCTACGACACAAAAGTTCATATAGCAACTCATATAGCGAGAAAGATACAAATTACACAATAGGGGTCACAGACCCAACGGTACATCATGCGGAAGCGAGGTAGTTGTCTAATACAACAAGATCCAAAATATGGCCTAAGAGGCCTACAGATAACATAATCCCAGCCAGCTTGTTCCGAGACGTCCCAAGCTGCCACCTAGGAACCCCAAACTACTCGTCGATGTCCACGAAGAACCCACCTGTCTGTTCGGTGTCGTCCTCCTCTGAAACAATTAATAAAGAACAAAGAGAGACTGAGTACGACGTACTCGCAAGTTTAGTAGGGAGATATAGGCCCAATGATGACAAGGCTCTAAAGTTGTATAATGGTTGTTTTGCATAAAGCTAGTTTTCATTTATAAAGATATAAACGACCCATGGCATCGACTACTCAGAATGTTTTTCAAAAAGGGGATAAGATAGTAAACTTTCATCTTCGGTTCACCTTGAACCAATTTGTAGCCAGAAACCTCTCATCTCCACCAAGGCACTCACTCGAATCACCCTCGAGGAAATGAACCTTTTAACACAAGTTGAGTTGCAACCTCTAGTTGCCAAATTTTAATTGAGATTAAAGTTCTCTATGATCTTATCGTCCATTCCCAAGTCGTCCATAACCGCGGACACGGCTTTTCGAAAAGATTAAACCCTGCAGGGGTGTACTAATTTACCCATTGGTGACGTCCGGCTCGCCTGTTTAGCTCTCTTCCGGGGAAAGCTGGCAAGTGGGCGCGGTTAAACCTTTACCTCGCATGAGACTATCCAAGGATCATCTGTGGCGATAGGACAAGTTTATCCAGCCTATTTCAGCCCCTGCCCCCATCGCCACATCCTAAACACCACCATCCTCATTGATTCTTTTTCCACCCACACACTCACACGCAAAAGGAAAGCGCAGACTAGAGGACCCTTGGATATGCCCGCACAAGTTATTCAGTTAGTAAGGAGCTCGTACTCCCACTAATGGAAGCACGCTCGTCTTGGTTCAAGAGGCAAAGAACTCGCACCTAGGCGACAAGGATGAGGCAAAACACCATAACCCCGATGGCAACTCATCCAAGCCTTTTAAGCAATTTAATTAAGTACCGCAAGTAACCACCATGTCCGAACATTCCATCAACATCATAACTATGGAATTTAATCACCGGACAATATAGCAATCGACTAAGCATGGCTAAGCATATATATACAACAATTAGATCTTTATCTCAGGCCAACACATCAACCTATGGTTAATAGGAGGGATACATGTATTGGCTTAGGGAACATGCATTTCATAGGATACTCTAGAATTTGACCAAAGTTGACATAGAATCGAATGAAATATTATGGTGGATAAAATATTTGTATAAAACAATAGGATGCTAGATGCCAAGAAGGTTAGGTTATCTCTTGCCTTGTTGACGGGGCGTGTAGTACGGATCGTCGGGGTAGGTAGGGGTAACCTCGACTCCGGAGTCTATCGATACCCAAACAAACACAGAAGAACAAATAAATAACACGAAGACAAGGTGCAACGCACAATCATGATGACATGCCAAGTTTATGCAACGATATCACCATATTATTTAGCTAACAATTTAAATGGAGTGCCAAATAATTAGTGCAATTATTTGGAAGCAACCCCATATTTAACTTAGTGACCACATGGTTTATAAATTATTACAGTACTAAGAAATGGATTAAATATGCATGAACATGACATGATTAGATAGGTATTACTTTACTGAACATTTTGATACCTCGTTTGTGATTTTCCAATTATTGATGATTAAATAGTAATTTAAAAGATTATTTGAATTTAAATCTTTTACCCATTTAAAGATTAACATCAAAGTAAAATTTGTTGTCATGATGTGATATTAGCATGATTAGATAGCATTTGAATTGCTAATCGATTTGATACACATCAGTTGCAAGATTTGAATTAATAGAAGTTAAGTTATGATTTTCACAAGTTTTTATAGCTGGTTCGGAATTTATCCGGATTGGTCCGGAATATTCCGGATGGTCCGGAATAATCCGGGCTCAGTCCGAACCAAATCCGAGGTGACCTCAAAAAGTTTCTGTTAGGGTTTCGGAATTTTTCCGGAAAGGTCCGGAAAATTCCGGTCGACCCAGAATGGATCCGGAATAATCCGGGTGATTCCGGACGACCAGTTTTCTGGGCAAACTACGACAGCGGCGGCGGCGGCTGCGCACTGGCGAGCAAGAAAGAGAGGGAGAGGGGGAGCGGGAGTTTGTCCAGGAGAACGCGTAGCTCACCAGGAGCACACTGGCGTGGTCGGTGAGGCCGGAGGGGACGAAGTCGGCGGCGATTCAGCTCGGCGGAGCTCGGCCGACGCGGACGGAAACGAGGACGGCGGCGTCGATCCCGAGCGTCCCGGCTCGATTCCGCCGGAGGGGAGGGAGAGGTGGACGCGGCGGACCTCGCTATGGTCTTCGATCTACTCGGGGTGGCCCTAGACGATGGCGACGAGCTCGACAGACACGGCGGCCGTGGTGGAGCTCGGGTGGAGAACGGGAGCGAGACGAGAGGGAGCAGGTAGGGAAAATGGGTAGGGGAGGTGGTGGGGGTGAGAGAGGGCAGCGTCGGAGGTCTTCCTGACCACCAGGGGCAGAGCGGCATGGCGCCAGGACGTGGGCGTCGGCAGCATGGGCACGAGCAGTACTGGCGCCACAGTGAGGAAGATGACCATCTTGCGAAAACCCCCTTGCCGTTTTTCCCTTTTACTCAATTTTAAAATTACCATGGCTTTAGGTATTTAATTAAGGCCTTTAGACATTTTTTTTAAATTCTGGAAAAATTTAAATAGGCTTCCCATATCATTTAGAAGCTCCACTAAAATTGGTGCTCCAAAATAAAATGTTTTGTACAACATTTGTTCACAGGGTTTAAACATGGTCATTTTTGATAATTTCCAAAATGCATTTACTTGGAGTACTTTAGCATTTTAAAAAAATAGGGAGAATATTCATGGAGGCTCCCAATATAATAATGAAGCTCTCCGTAATTTTATTTTGAATTTTTGACAAGTTGAACTTGGATTCAAAATTCAAAGTTGATTTGAACCAATTTTGAATTCCAAATGTTTATTGCTTTGCTTGTCAAGAATTTGCTTTTGACAAAAATTATAACAAGCAAACTTGGAACTTCCTGGACAAATTGGAAGTTCAAATTAATTTGTTTGCTATGTTGAGCAAATGCATTTGGTTTGGATGGTTGGGAAGGTTTTTTGCTTCCCCCTTTTAAATGTTTCCAATTGTTGCTTGTTAGAATTAGCAAATTCAAATGCATGCCATGATGCAAACATGAGATGAAAAGTGGAAAAATTATTCATATTTTTCAGTACCAAACTGGGGCTGTTACATCCACTACAAACCGGCACCAATTGGAGTGAGGGACATCTTCCAGGTTCATCAGTGCCTTGTAGAATCGAGGACTTACACACAACCCGGTGGTCGGGCACAGGAAAGTGCTTGTAGCTAGTATAAGCCAAGCACGTAAGAAATTCTCATCTGTTGCGCCGTTCATAGCCTTAATTGTGTCACACAGTGCTGTGATTTCAGGTGTTGAGCCTAATCCGTACTGCTCACTGATGAACGTTGTGGCATCTTGGTCCAACTCATAGCTGACTGCATACCCGTCATCAGGCAGCCCGAGAATTCTACGTACACTCTCCTCATCAACAACTATTCTGCCCTCCCTCTTATAACTATCTCTAACTTCTTGTGATTATAGCACCTCAACACCCACTTGCTGAACTTTGCTGGCATTTTGGTGCATTTGAGTAGCAACAAACCACCAAAACCTGCAGCAATGATCACATTTTTCTGCTCAAGGGTGAGGGTTTTGTTTAATTTGACAAGCTTCGCTGGTGAAGCGCGGTTCCTCCCCCTGGTTCTCCTGATCCCAACCTTGCTACGAGTTTGCCGTGCATCTGATTGTCGTTGCGCAGCGGGCAGTTGCTGTTTGCGAGGTTGAGCATCAGGTCGTTGCGCGGCGGGCGGTTGCTATGTGTCTGGTTGAGCATCAATTCATTGCGTAGCGGGCGGTTGCTGTTTGCGAGGCGAGGTGCGAGTTTGTCGTGCATCTGATGGTCGTTGTGCAGCGGGTGGTTGCTGTTTGCGAGGTTGAGCATCTGATGGTCGTTGTGCAGCGGGCGGTTGTTGTGCGCCTGGTTGAGCATCAGATAGTCGTTGTGCAGTGGGCCCTCTCCGTGTGACATCAGATATTGGTACACACACACAAAAGGTAAAAACAAAAAACACCTTAGATGTAGGTAAACAAAATAAAAACAAAAAGTTATATGTTCCAGTAAGTACATATCTGCAGCACATGAATTGCATAGTTTTTTCATATTAAAACTTGCTCAATACAACTGAATCAAAAAGCAACAACTCGAGGTCTTAGTTGCTTAACCAGTAACTAGTTATCTGCAACACATGAACTGCATAGTTTATTTCGAAATTGAAACTTGCTCAATACAACCAAACCAAAAAGCAACATCTCATGGTCTTAGTTGCTTAACCAGTACATAAATATCTAGCAAGTACTCATAATGCTACTAGACCAGATCATGTGCTCCTACTTCATTTCATAGAATGTACAAACAAAACCTGCTACTAGACCAGATCATGTACTCCTACTCCATTACATTATGACCATAATCATGTCCAGAAAATCCCCACACAAATCCTCCAATCCCAATCCCCATGTGGGCTACCCAAAGCAAGTATTCCTAATGCTACCAGACCAGATCATGTACTCCTACTCATTCACAAAAAATTCCCAAATCTACAAAATCGGTAGCTGTTGGTAGAGAACACTTACCAGATCCTGAGAAGCCATGGACGCATCGGTCTAGATTGGATGCTCCTCCATCGAGCTAGGCGCGCAAGGCCGAGAAATTGCTCCCCGCTTCCTCTTCATGATGGTTGGGCCATGGTGGGGGGGTGGGGGCCTCTCCCTCTCGCGCGTCGGTGAGAGCCTTCCCCGCCACACCATGAGCAACGGCTCGAGCTTCTGTTGCCGTGGACGTCCGCGGCTGCACCTCGGCCTCCTGTCGCCGTGGCACCCGATTCGCCATGCCGATGTCTCCGCCAGCTTCAGCGGGCCCTACGGCATTCCCCGCCTGAAAGTGCATGGTTTCCCCTATGCATGGTTTTGGTAATTAATGACAATCTCTATGGACTAATGTTTGCATTGAGCTATATTTATAGGTGTATCCATTTGAGTTGCTTGATCTCCATTTGTTGGAATCAAGGTTAAGGGAAGAAGTTTGTGTTGATCAAGGCTTTGTGCGGGTTGATCATCACTCAAGGCCAAGTGAAGATATGCCGGAGAGTGCGTCTCCCATCTTGGTGTACGGGGGAGCGTCATGTGAATCTTCACCGAAGCGCAATCGAGGAAGGTGGTGCATCTTGAGGAGATGAAGATCGTCTTCATCAACCTCAAGTGGATTAATGCGCAAGGCAAAGGTATGATCTTGATAGGGTTTCTATTTTCCCGGTCTCAAATTGTTTAGTGAGAGACCGGATTATAGGATAGATAACCGTACTATCAAGAGGGGCTCTCGACCGAATATCATGATCGTATCGCCGTAGAGAGCACAAACCTTTGCATCCATGCAATCATCTTTAT